>JARHVA010007802.1:0-605605 GCA_037957365.1 Torreya grandis
CCAACCTATGGAGTAGGGCATGCACTATTTGAATCGGAATGGAAGAGTAAGCAAATGACCATACTACTCATGTTATATAGGTGTAGTAATATTTGTTGTAACTGATAGTACTAGTAGTAAATATATTTGTAGACTTTATAGTAAATTATCTAAATCAAACTATCATGTTGAAACTATGTTCTATTGTGCATTATGTCTTGAACATTTCTTAATTCATTGGGTTGTACTAATACTATGTTTTGATCTCTATGATCTATACTAAATATCTTAATTGGTTGTCATATTGAGACTATGCTTTGATCTATTTGATTGTTTCCAAATATGTTAATTGGTGGTTAAATTGAAAATAGTGGTGGGAGTTGGTTTTTATTGTTCTACCATGAAACTATAAGTAAGTTGATCTTTATGAATAGGTTTCCATCTCTACTAAATCTATGGTGCCATTGGATCTCACATAAGTGGGTGTCCTTAAAAACCACATGGCTTGTATAATGAGTAACTAGTGGTTCCTTAAAATGAATGTCATGGGATAACTCCATTATAGTAAAGTGTGATATTTAAAAGTGTGAAGGAGATCTCAATGCCCCCTTTGAGAATGTTACAATGCCTCTGTCAACACATTGGTCAAAATGATTTATGAGTGCATAAAAATTATCATCCCAATGTCTATTGATTTTGTGATATGGTTTATTTCTCATTCTTTAAAAATGATGTGTTGGATGATGTTGAGTAAGAGGAAGGGTGATCATACACCTTTTTAGTAATGTGAATAATATGTCATGAGGCTTATCTCTATCTAAAAACTGTATGGCCCCACTATTGGTGTCATGTGATATATCCATGTAAGATATGCTATGTAAAGTAGCACTTTGCCTTTTTTGAGTATCTTTATTAGTTGATCCTATTCCACTTTTTCCTTAATCATAGGTGGATTAGGTGTTTGTACCATATTGGATTACTATGACTGTGAGATATCTAAATCCAAATTTGTCTCTAAATGTGTCTTAACTACTCCCAACTTATTTTATAATGTCATAACTATGTAACATAAATGCTATAATGATTTAGATGTATCATATAACAATTTATCCTTAATAATAAAAATGAGGCCTATAGAAAAGATGTACTATACCTTTAAATATGTCAGCTACTAGATTAATTGTTGCATACATGATTTGAATCATATAATGTAATCATTCACTATTTTTGACTTACCCTAGTTTAGTGAAATCAACCTCTCATAAGTGATTTGAGGTCCCTTATTATGAATATAATACATGATAAATACTTCTTCTAACTCATTGTACGTGTGTAGTGAACTGTTGGGGCATGAATGATGAAACCAATTTAATGCCTCACCCTCTAAAGTCTATGGAAATAAATGTATTATAATCAAACTATGAGTGGCATGTTAGATAGCCTTTAAATAGGCTGAAGGTGCAAGTTTGGATCTCCACATCCATTAAACTTTGGTAATACTAGTATATAAAATCTTGGTGTAACTTTGTATTGAATATTCTGCACAAAATATGAATGTTGTATATGGCATTGGAATCAACCCAAGAGTAGTATGCTTTAATTTACAAAGTGATTTGGTGTAATTTTTATTCTAAATCACCTAATGACATGCATTAATGAGATTAAATCTTATGAAGGTACACTAACATCATTAAGGGGTTCATTTCACTCTTGAATCTTAATATTAGTTTTAGCCATTGGTACACTATATCGGGGAACATTTTTAGAGAGAGTTGGTTTGCTTACTATAACATTTGGAAGGGTGATAATGTGGACTTGGTGAGAAGGAAATGGGATATCATCCTCATGGAGGTTAGAATGAGGAATTAGATATATTTTAGTAAGGAGTGATGGAGATTCATAGTATCTTTTGTATTGTTAATTGGTAAATAAGTATCACATGCTAATGGAATAAGATACATCTCATTATTATGCAAATGTAAAGTATGTAAACTATAAATAGGTATGTAAGTTTGTAAATTTTTATTTAAAGACAAATTATTGTTTGAGTGAACATTTGATAAGTAATCAATTTTATCATGAGAGAGGGGTGAATTAGGGAGAAGATTAGAAGGACTAGACTCAATATATTCTTCACTAAAGTCATAATAATCATCATTATTTGAAATTTTATCAAAAATCAAAATTTAATTCACTTGTAGATGTTTTAAAGTAGTTTTTCATTCATTCCTTTATAAAATTGAATACTAAAAAATAAAATAAAAATACATAATTTCAAGGCATACCTATGATTTGGAAGGTTTCACACCCTTGATATAGTAAATTTGGGAGTTCTTTTTTGGCTAGGAAGGACTACATGCACAGATGATAAAACTTGGAAAAGATTTGATTAATAAGATAAATTAATGGGATATCTAGAGATATACTAATCCCAAGAAGTAATGAACTTCCTAACAAGGATGTCAACCGATTTGTTTAACTAATTAAGTGGATAAAAATGGTAAAAGAAATTAAAAGATGCATATAATGATATAGATATGAAATTAAAGTATTTTGAATTAATCTGTATCCATTTCATTAAGATTAGCTAAGTGATCACACAAATAAGATTAAATAGAATATTCATATTATTTTATGATTTCTAATTTATTAGAGATATCTTATATACTAGGGGAAAACATAATGACACAAAATCCTAACTCAAAAGTGATATCACTCTGATCAGAAAAGAAATATTGAGGGATAATTGGTAAATCATGAATGGTAATAATTTGATATGAGGCTCCAGGAAGTGTCATCTATAGATAACATTCATGGTTCAAGTAACATATAATCAAAATTAATTTATATGTGCTAAAAAATCAATCTCAGACATAAGACATAGAAGATTAGGTAGGGATTGGTGTTGATTCTGTAGGATCGATGCTAATTCTATGAATAGATGTTGATTCTAATATAAAACTAATACTTTGAAAATAGGAGGCTAAATGTTGGTTTAATGAGATATAACATAATCTAAGGGTGATGAATAAACTTAATAGAAATGTAAATATATATATATATATATATATATATATATATATATATATATATATATATATATATATATATATATATATATATATATATATATATATATGAAACCACTATAAATAATGAAATATACTTACCTTAAATGCATTCCAATTCTATGATAAATGTGAGGTTGATAAGTTAATTTTTGGCCTCTTGATGGATGTTGAGGGGCTAATGTGGTAATGTTACTTTACAATAGGTTAAAACTAGTCATATTATAGTCATCTTAGAGGAATCATTTCAACCTTCAAGAGAAAAAGCATGGTCCTTTGAAAGACGCAAATTTAGGTATAAATAATTGATGTCAATTTTATCAGATCAACATTGATCATAGGGATCATTGTTGATTATGGTTATTTTAACCAAAATTTGTTCTTATTTTGTTTTAACAATGAAATAAACTAATTAAATATAAAATTAAGTTATTACATAGGTTTTTGTTAGGTTGTGGAGCTAAAAGCTTCAACTATTACAGACATGGAGAGGTTGCTAAAGTTCCAAAAGTACCGGCATCGATAGTATGACCGACGTCAGTCACATATAGTGCAAAAGGCAACTAGCATCGACAGGGAGTCAGCCAACATTGGTCTGCACCAGATAGACAGGGATTGACATTGGTCGCCTATGGCAGTTCCAAAACTGTTGTTGATGAACAGTCAGTTAAGTGAAGGGAGTGTTTGCATGTTAAAGGGCTAATTATAGTCTCGAGCTGCATGTCTAATTATTGTAATTATAAGTCTATTTCTGTATGCATGGGATCCTATTTAAAGACCCATGAGGCATGTATTGTAATTAAGCAGGCAAGTAAAGCATTGAAGCAAGGAAACAAGGTCAAGGAGATCTACAAGCAAGTAAGGTCAAGGAGATCAATTGAAGCATTCAAGGAGGGGATAACAACTCAGGTTGTTGAGTTGGTTGTGTTTGAGGAAGAGAGAGAGGGAAGGAGGTCTTGAGGTGTGGCAAGCCTTTGAGGTGGAAGAAGAAGTGGCATCTTCTTTATTGTATTTTCTTCTAAGAGTATTTAATACAAGATTGTGTATTGTCTCTCAAATTCTTTGTTGTTTCAAGTTTCTAGTTACTTAATCATTTTGGTATAATTCCATGTTTAAATTTCTTATAAGAAAAGTAATCAATTGTGCTTCCTTGGAGGGGTTCCTAATAGTTGGTATCAGAGCTACGGTTGCAGGAAGCAGGTTATTGTTTAATTACAGGTCATTCATAGGGGTTTCTATTTGAGTGGGAGTATAACAATGGCAGAAGAAAGTAAGCTATGAATGGAGAAGTTTAATGGCAAGAATTATCAACATTAGAGGATGTAGATATAGGATTATCTGTATCAGAAGGATTTGTACTTACCATTGGGTGGGGTTGCATGTAAGCTCACAAATATGAAGGATGAAGAATGGAGTGTTCTTGATCGGAAGGCTCTGGGTTCCATAAGGTTGAGCCTTGCATCGTTTGTGATTTCCAACTTATCACAGTGTAAGACAATGGAAGAGTTGATAAAATCTTTGGCAAATTTATATGAAAAGCCCTCGGCTTCAAATAAGGTATTTCTTATGAAGCAGTTATTTACTTTGCAAATCTAAGAAGGTGGATCTGTACATACTCATCTTAGTGATTTCCATGGTTTGGTAAACTAGTTAGCTTCAGTCAATATTGTTTTTGATGATGAAGTAAAGGCTCTCTTAATTTTATGCTCTTTACCTAAAAGTTGGGATAGTTTGGTTATGGAAGTAAGTATTTTGTGTCTGCTTCTAAAATCTTAAATGTTGATGATGTTGTGAGTGTAATCTTGAATGAAGAAATACGTAGGAGAAGCACAGGTGAATCATTAAGAAATGCTCTAAGTGCAAAAAATAGGGGAAGGCAAAGAGAGAAGGTCGAGTAAGGGAAATCAAGGTCAAAGGTGGGAAGGAGATCTGAATCTAGAGGTGTCACCTGCTGGTTTTGTGGAAAGAGAGGACACACAAAGAAAGAGTGTTGGTTGAGGGATAAAGAAAATCAACATGAAGGTAATGAAGAAGCAAAGGATGCAAATATTATGGTACAAGATGCTCTCATACTTTCTTTGGATAGTCAGGTAGGATCATGGGTTTTAGATTTTGGTTCTTCTTTTCATGCATCCCCAAACAGAGATTTACTCCATGAGTATGTCCAGGGAGACTTTGGAGTGCTTTATTTAGGGGATGGTACGCCTTGTCAAATAGTTGGCAAAGGGAAAGTGCAGCTGAGATTGCAAATGGACAACACATGGGTGTTGAAGGAGGTTATGCATGTCCCAATTCTGAAGCAGAGTTTGGTTTTTCTAGGAAGGTTGGGTGATGAGGGATGCACAATAACCCTCACAATGGATTCTTGGAAGGTTACCAAGGGTGCACTTATTTTAGCAAGAGGTAAGAAAGTAGGTACTCTTTATCTATCTACTTGTATTACTGATTCTACTTCTGGTTTATCTACTTTAGTTGTAGATTTGAAGATGTGGCTTAATAGGCTTGGTCACATGAATAAGAAGGGAATGGACATTCTTGATTCAAAAGGTATGAGTTTAGATTTGGAAAGCATAGATCAAGGTCATTGCAGGAAAAGGAAATTTGATGCTTTTGACAAGAATAGGGAAGCCTTGGTGTTTATGGAGGAGATGATGGACAAAGTTCAGTCACAAGGGCTGAATAATTTTGAGCAGGGTAGTATAGACAAGGGTTTGATCCAAGATGAGCTCACAGATGAAGAATTCATCACTTATAGGAATACATAGACACTGACATCAATAACTTGGAACCGATGTCAGTTAGGCAGATGCTGACATCAGTCATGTGTAGACCAGTAGGGTCGGTAGAGTCAGGCAAAGAAGTTCGATGTCAGTCAGGCAGGAACCAACATTGGCAGAGGGGACACCGGTGTCAGCTAGGGAAATAATGTCGGCAGTCAGGGTCAGTGCAAAGAACTGACATCGGTTGGGTGTAGACTGGGAGATGGATGAGATCGGTCACTGAAATGGATGTTGGGTGGACAGCAAGCTGTCAAGGAGTCTCAAACGCCCATATGGAGGTCAAAAAGGGTAAGTGAACATCATATTCATTGTTCACCTTCTTTATATTGCTTACTGATGATCAATGAGTAGGAAGATGTGAAGAGGCAATGTAGGTAAAATCCAAAAATAGTGGGAGCTTGGCATGGATGAGGAGTGTGAGTCCTTAGAGAAGAACCAAATAGGTATTTGTTGGTGGAGTTGTTAGCTGGAAGAAAGCACTGGATGAGGGATGGATTCCCAAGTTAGAGAAGAGAGTGGATGGACACGTGAGACAGAAGGCTAGGGCATATAGTCTTGAGTAGGCTGCAGGGCAATGGAGGTTTGACCATTGTATTTTTCTTTACCAGGTTGGATAATATTAGCTACATTATCTTGTTACTGTATGTTGTTGCTTGTTGTAGGGTTTCATATACAGGGAGTTTCTGAGCTAAGGGTAAAGTTGGTTCAGAGGTATGTCATGAAGAATTTGGGAGCATAAAAATTATTTTGGCCTAAGTGACAGGTATAGCATCATAGGTTTTGTGGTGGTTGGTCTTCAAAAGTGATCTTGAAGAGGGATACAGAGCCAAGGGAACAAACTAGTCAGTGTATAGGTACAAGTATAGTTGCAGCTGTTTATCTCCAAGTGGGAGATTGTTAGGTTGTGGAGCTAAAAGCTTCAACTATTGTAGACATGGAGAGGTTGCTAAAGTTCTAAAAGTAACGGTGTTGGTAGTATGACCGACGTCAGTCACATATAGTGCAGAAGGCAACCAGTGTCGACAGGGAGTTGGCTGATGTCGGTCAGCACCAGATAGACAGGGACTGACGTCGATCGCCTGTGGCGGTTCCAAAACTATTATTGATGAATAGTCAGTTAAGTGAAGCGAGTGTTTGCATGTTAAAGGGATAATTATAGTCTCAAGTTGCATGTCTAATTATTGTAATTAGAAGTCTATTTTTGTATGCATGGAATCCTATTTAAAGACCCATGAGGCATGTATTGTAATTAAGCAGGCAAGTAAAGCATTGAAGTAAGGAAGCAAGGTCAAGGAGATCTACAAGCAAGTAAGGTCAAGGAGATCAGCTGAAGCATTCAAGGAGGGGATAACAACTCAGGTTGTTGAGTTGGTTGTGGTTGAGCAAGAGAGGGAGGGAAGGAGGTCTTGAGGTGTGGCAAGCCTTTGAGGTGGAAGAAGAAGTGGCATCTTCTTTATTGTATTTTCTTCTAGGAGTATTTAATACAAGATTGTGTATTGTCTCTCAAATTCTTTGTTGTTTCAAGTTTCTAGTTAATTAATCATTCTGGTATAATTCCATGTTTAAATTGCTTATAAGAAAAGTAATCGATTGTGCTTCCTTGAAGGGGTTCCTAATAATTTTGATTATGATTAAGTTTTTTATGATATTGTTTTACTTAGTTATAAGGGATTTTGTTTGGATACTTTATGATTATGGGTAGTTAAGATGGTAGATAGTAAATATTTGGAATATTTATAGTGAGTAGTTGATTTTAAGGGTGTCTAATAAAAGACTAAAATGGGTCATTAGTGAAGTTCAACATGAGTGCTAGGTGTAGAGTTATAATGTATACATTTGCTCCTTTTTTATCAATTTGTAACAATGAGATACAAGATAAAACCAAAGAGGATTTTGATGTCCCAGATGTGTGTGATGAGGCATTCCCCCTTAAACTAAGAGTTGACATGATACAAGGAGTTGGTGATAGGTTTGAAAATAATATGGTTGGTTGGATAAGATGAGTATCTGAGTGATAAAAGTGAATGAAAATGATGCGGATTTTTGAGTGATCAACTTGGTTGCACTTATAAGGATAGGGATATTACATATAAAAATGACCCAAGGCAAAAACAAATTACCACCATTTTGAGAAAGTGAAAAACTAATTGGGATACCAAGAAAATAAATGACAAGGAGAAATAACCAAAGCAACTACTATTCTAAGAGTCAAGGTATCACCTATAGACTATTGTCTCATAGTGAAACAATCTCTATGGGATATTTTGGGGATTTGATACCAATAGAGGGTGAGGCAAGAAATGTTGTGAGACCAACATTAGGTCATTCTCCACTAACTTAAGGAGTTGGGTGTAAAGTGTCATAATTGTAATGGGTGTAATTTTCTTGACTATGGTACAATGATATATATTGTTAAGCATGCAAGTAATTATAAAATAAGGGATCAAGGTCAATCACATATGATCAATCTAAATTATTGATATGGATATAAATAGTGTGATCTAAAAATTATTTTACTATTGCCTAAATATCAACCAGAGCTTATGAACATGAACTTTGAAGGATAATATACTAATGTGATCAATGAAAATGAGCACCAATGTCATGGGCTTATCATTGAAGTTAAATTTTTTTCACATACATGATGAGGGGTATTACATACAAAAATTCCCTAGGATAATCATGAAACAAAGTATCATAATTGTGAATAAGTGGGATTTTAACAAAGGCTACTAATAGAAAAAATAATAGGAAGGACTAATTAAAGAATTCAGTGTGCTAAAATAGGGTTCTACTAATAGACAGTTGTCCTCATGGTGAAGTACATTCCTAGGGTCCATAGGGGATACATTCCCAATAGAGTGTATGTATTTAGAGGCTATGGTGCCAATGGTGGGTCAATTTACACAAGCCTAGTGTGTTGTGTAAAATAAAGTGTAATTATAGCAAGGTAACTTGTTGGCCCTATGACAAAACTATTTTTGTGTGAAATATTGCAAGTAGTGTAAAAGGCATAATTGATGTTGAATAAAAAGGATCAAATGTGATTAAGTATGATCTATAGTAATGTAATTAATCACCATCAACCTAAATGATCAACATAGATTATAAAAATTACTATAAATAGTGTGGGTTACATGTCACTAGCATATTTTCATGTGATCGATCATAATTTTAAGTGAAATTTTAACACTTGTTTGAGCATTTATTGTGGAGATATGATGGATTTTACATGGATCCTAGTTTTTGTTTATGATAGTGATAGGATTATGAGTTATAATGTTGTGTGTTTTTATATTGATAGAAAGCTAGATTATGTTACATGTTGCAATTTACTTTTGATGGATAATTTTATGAAAAATCTATGATCATGTATATTCTTGTGATGTTTTTGGATTATACAACATTTTGTGTTCATTAAACATTGGATAGTAATTATGATTGGTGATAAATGAGTAAAAGAGGTTATTAACTCATTTACTAGCTTGGATAATAACTATAAATATGCATCTTATAACATTTACATATGCATCCTTTATCTAGTGTTAATATGTATTTCAATAGCCTCTAAGTCAACTAAGGTGAAAATTATTTAATTTTAAAATGATCTTGCTTTCAACTAAGTTAGTGATTAGTCTTGATGTGGGAATATATGCCCTATCCTATATATGAGAGCTAAGTTTTATTTATGTTAATGATTTTGGGATCCCTTTTTAGTGTTAATCCAATGTATTACATACACTGATTGATGCAAGAAATCTATGAATTTGAATAAATTTCATTGATGTGGGAAGCTTTCATGGGATACTCTCTTTTTTTATTCTAACTTCAGAGATTTTAAGGACATGATTTTTATAGAAAACTAATTAATGTGGGAGTTTTTCTAATTATAAATATTTAGATAGCCATCCTTCGAGGGAGTGGTTTATATTTTTGGATATATTTATGCATTTTTTTAACAATTGTCCTTTAAGGGACTAATCTATAATTTTTTCCTTTTCTTAAATTTTGATTTTGATCCTAGCTTAATTTTTTATAATGGATTAGCTTAAGGGGATCCAAGTTATTTTTAGAGAGAAAGTGGTCGCATAAGATGGAATTTTATCCCAATTAAGCTTTACCTAACAAATGTGAGGGATTTGGGAAATAATTATTTGGGGCTCTTTCTTGATATAGGCAGAGCTTGTCCATTTAGAACATGCCATGAACAAAGATGGGGTGTTCATATTTAAGGTTGAGGTAAGTATTTTATCAGATAAACACATGATTATATATCATTATTGGGTATTTTTTAGGGTAGGGAGATGGTTTTGGGATATGGATTTTTATATAAGGATATGAACACAAGATAAACCTATGTTGATTGTGGCTATTGAAAGATTATTAACAATATAAAGGATTAAGAATCTCATTTTCTAGTTTTCCCTCAAGCGAGGCCAAATGATAAGCCCCCATATCTATATTAATGAGTAATAATGTATATTCCAAGCTAATTTGGAGAAAATTTACCTTGTTTACTCCTTTTCCATATTTGTATCATGTTGATTTATGATAAGGATTGATTGATCCCTTTGTAGAACAAATGGTTACGAAGATGAGGAGGACTAAGGAGATAACCTCTCCAAGTTTAAGATGCTAGGTGTGTTGATTTTCAAGGGACCCATACTCCCAAGGAGTAGGTAGGATTTTAAGCATAAATAGATGATATTTCCCTAGTGACATCTATTGGATCACATATTAAATTAAATAACTATTAGGGATACATGATGAGGGAATTGTTGAACTAGATGATTCTTCACTTGTTGATGATGATGGGGTTGAGTCTTTTAGGGGGATTAAGATGTCATTGGTTTGAGTCTTACATAGTTTAAATGGATGAGGATCTTGGATTTTTGAGATTACATGGTTATTTTTATTGTATCAATTTGTAATAATGAATGGTATATCAAAGTTCTAAAGTTACTTGTGTTTGTAGGATTTGAGGGGATGTTGGAAAGGGGTTAATTAGGACTAGGATTAGGGATATTAACCATGCCTTAAAATATTGGTTTTGATCTTAATCATAAAGGATTTAAGGAATGTATCATGTTATACTTGCAAAATGTTTTGGCTTTAGTGCTTTAGTTAAGGAGAGGGTCTGGACAATTTTTTATTTTTAAGAGGTCATATTATTCCAATAGATCCTAGATTATGGATTTGAGAGCATTACAGCTCTCTATATCATGCCTCAATATCCCATGGCAGGTGAATATCTTATCTTCCCTCTACCATACTAGTATTTAGATATGAGGGTTAATAGGTTTGATGGGTGGTAACATGATAATGGAAGTTTTCAAAATTTGATCAAGGATGGTGGAATAGGATCCCCATAATGGGTCTTGGTGGGATTGGATAAGTCTTTATGGTGTTAATTTTTTTTCATGTTTATTTTTTGCCTTTGATTTTTACATTGGTTATATGATTGGGCCTAATAAAAGGCATATCATTATTGAATATAGGTGTTCTATATAAGTTTATGGGGCGATAATAACTCAAAGTCTTGCCATGTGATGTCAGTGTTAGTATTATGGGGGGAGATATTTGAGCTAGCTTGGGATCTTTATAAGAGGGTTTTGTAACCATGATCTTTATCTTAGATGAAGGATGTGATCCTAATATAGATTATTTGGTTTGGACCCGGGCCATAGTCATATTCCATTTACAAGCATTGCTAGATGTTGTAGGGATATCTCTATTTAGATCTCAGTTTTTGGATGGTTGAGGGAGTTCAAGCCTTACAAATAGGTGTTTTAGGGCCTTATTTCTTAGAAAACCAAGGTATTTATCCCATGTGGTGGGAGTAATCCTCTTTCCTTCTATCTTTCATAAGTGGTATTGAGCACATTGGGATGGTAGCTCCTCTATAGGATCATATGTGATGAAATCATGGAGGCTTGAATGGATGACCAAAATGGGGTTAACTGGCTTAGATTATTCCAAGACATCTCTTTTAAGGAGGTCTAGAATTTTTGTTATTTTATAAGGTTACATAGGTGAACTATTGACTTATTTAGGTAAAATTTGATCATGAATAGTGTTTATTACATGGGCCTCCTAATATTAAGAATTTGTAGTGTTTTCATACATATAATTTGATGATGAGGGATGATTAAGGAATGATTGTCTAAAGATATTAAGGGATTGGTTTGTAGGAGCATTTGGATTATCTAATTCCAATTATTCATGAATAATAAAGTTTTGAATTAATCTCTTGAAATATCGACACCTGTTGATCTCATGATTAGGTACACTATAGTAGGCACAAAAATTATTCTCTTTATACTAGTTAGGTTTAGGACATGATTTTTCAATGGAACTAATCAGAGGGAGTTCAATAACTGATGATCTTAATAGTTTATCCAAGATGGTAGCATAATATTCTCCCATGGATGTGTATTGTCTGGGTAGAAATTGTGTTAAGGTTCTTTATGGTTGTATCTAGGAAGTAGAAGATCTTGAATGGATTGATGTTGATGGGGGAGCTGATTTTAGGATAACAAGATTTGTTTTACCTTTTGGTTTAATATTTTTGGTCCCTTTGGAAGGATAGGGTTTAAAATTCATATTTTGTAGCTTAACTTTTCCTTCCTCTAGGGATCAGATTTCTAGCTTATGGGCCATGTTAAATGCTTCATTAAATGTTTTAAACTATTGAATTTGGAGTGTGGATGAGATATGATTTGCACATGACCTTGAAAATAACTCAATTAATTTAGGCTAAGGAAGGGAAAATATCAATACATCTTTTACAAATTAATAAAAAAGCATTAAAATATTAATTCTTCAAGTACACTCTACATACCATCCACAAAGACAACAAAAGGAGGGGATCACCTCCCATCCATTTTACATCATTAGATGATTTACCTAGGTATCCCCAAGCCTAGGAATCTCACCTTTGAGCATAGTGAACATTGTTGGAATGAAGTAGGTCAAGGATAATAAGACAAGACTTGGTTGGTGGATAGAACACTCAAATAGGCTACTCAAATATAAAGTATATCTAGCACATATTTCATTAGAGACTTCTATAACCCCAAAAAAATAATTTGATAATGTCAAAGACATCATATCAAAAAATAATATCAAAGACACCCATAATAACATTTCAACATAATAAGGCTCACCAATGGAAAAAGAGAATCTGTGGATTTCTCCCTCTTGTCCTACCACTTATCTTAGATATGGGAGGACCTTAGACAAGTCAAAAATGCTAAATAATAATGTAGGATGGAATGGGAACCTAGTTCCTTAAACACTACCACTACACAAAGAATAAGTACGTAAGAGGGAATTGTAACTTGGTTCCCTAGCCAATACCATTATGTAAAAAAATAAAATAAAAGACAATAAATCTAAGCAAAAGTGAGTAGCCTAAATATGTCAAAATGAATCAAGAAATTAATTTTAAAACAACCAATCAAAAGAGGACGGGTGGTTCATATTCAAATCCCAAGTGGGAAATAAAATTCACATGGTGGCCATATGAAAAACCATGAAAATCAAAGGTGAAAAGAGGGTAAGTCGAGTGGCTCTACACCTCATGAAAATAAACAAATAATAGGGCAAAACTTATATTTCAATGTAATAACATAAATAAAACAATAAAAATAAATATGGAATCCTACCTCAAGTTCTTTAGTTGGTTCAACATAATAAAATTCCTCTTCAAATGATTCAGGTTGTTCACCTCCTCATGAGACAAGATCTCTCTTCCTTCTTCCATTAGCTTCTCTTTCTCTCTTCTATCTCTCCTCCAACTTCTTAAAAATGGTGGATTTCCTTCCTCATATAGTAAAATCAATCACATCCAATGGCTATTGGAAAGATGACATGTGTCCCTTCCCATTTCTTGGTGCATTGTTGAAATTTCCACACAAGTAATAACTCATTTTATAATCCCATGTGGGAAAGAAAGGTAATTATGTGCCTCTCCAATGTTCCCACTATCAAATTCCATAAATGTGAACATGGGTTGTACTATGGATTTTTTCACACTCCAAAAAATTCCTACTCTAACCTATAGTTTATTGGGGTCTTAAATACACAAATATATACCTCCACATCTCTTTATATCCACTTCCAAACTTGGTTGAAATTTCCCATCTAAATTTTACTCAATGGGACCACTTTATGTGGTTTCAAAATTTATTTTATTGAGTGATAATTATGTTAAAGCTACTCCTAAGGTTCCAAACAAGAAGTATGAATAATTTCAAATGGGTGAATAGTTTTAGAAGTAGCAAGGAGGAACATAACTTACAACTAAGCCCAAAAATGACACCAAAATTGATATGGATTCTGGAATTCAATTATTCATTACACCATAATACCAATCATTTAATTCTACTTAACATAGTCCTAGTTCCCTCGTTGGCCTCTACTATCAATTACAAATCAATTGGCACATAAAATGCACTACCCTAGATAGTCAAAGCTCTAGAATGTAACAATGCAAGTAATCTCAATCCATACAAAATTAATATGAAAATATCTAGGGCATAAAATTTAAATGGTAATATACTCATGCCAATCATATAAATACATGTATAATTAATCATATGTTTAATAAACAATAGCTCTATTAGGACATAAATATAATAATCATCATAATGAACAACTAAAATAACAAAATTAAATTAACATAATCACACATATAAAATCCAATATCTCAAATATAAGATATTAATAAAATCTCATGTCTAAATACATATGAGGCACATCATATCAGGATGTGTGTATAATAATAAAATGTCCAAAATCAAGCACTGTGAAAAATGAGGCCTCACAAAGAATGTGAAAGAGAAAGGATATTTTTTGACAATCCATTATCTTAAATGAAAAATGGTATCCCATTATTAAAGAGTTGTAAAATCAAGAATATAAATTTGAATATAATAAATGACATGTCACCTTAATTCATGTTGTGAAACCCAAACATTGTAGATATGTAAGCAATCCAATAAATGGGATTGATAAAATAAGAACGTGAAAGATAAAGACTATTTTTTTATAAACAATATATTAAATTAAATATATACATATAACAAGTAGTTTTACAATATAAAATAGTTTTAAAAATAAGTGTTAAAAGTAGAATCTAAATACTATGTGTAGCTCGCATTCTAGTTGATAAAAATTAAGCATTACGGATATGGGAAAAACCTAAAATGGGCCAAGGAAAATAAAAACATCAGGGAGAAAGGTCATTTTAAAAAATCCATCATCTTAAATTAAAATTAGATAATTAAAAAGTGGTTTTACATTCCAAAATAGTTTGAAAAATAAGAATTCAAAGTCAAATCTGAGAATTGCATGTATTCCTAATTCCTGATGAAAAAACCTAATCATTTTAGATATGTAATCAACCCCAAAAAAACCTTAATCAAATAATAATGTGAAGAAGAAAGGTTATGTTTTAAAATATATTATATTAAATGAAAAAGATAAAATGAAAGGGTGACCATTTTAATATGAAATTTTGTGTCCCTATGAATGTTTTAATGTTTTTTAGTTTAACAATAAAATTATAAGAATAAATAAATTATTAAAAAATGATTTAGATCTATAGAATATATAGATCTGAATGTGAAATACAATATATAAAATTTGAAATCAGCTTAAAATGATAAATTGAAAAGCAAATATACAAACCTAACTCAAACTAGACTTATGTTGACTATGCAAGTTGATTATTAGTACAAACTAGCTAGAAAGACATGTGAACTATGTCACATCGAAAAATAAAATTTCAAAATGTGTTGGGATAATTTTGCATTATGCCCCAGTCTATTGATTTTGGTCACATCCTAGTTGACTATGTGACTTATTTTAAGATCTTGGTGCATGCCCTTATTTTGAAGGTTTACTCTTTAATTATGTGTCTCAATTTATCGTGTAGATGACCAAAAAAATACAAACCCTATATCTTACACAATAAAACAAACATAGATAAAAGTAAAAGGGAATTAATAGAACTGGTATTAGCTAATCTATCTTTAAAAAACCATGCATCATTTGAGTGATTACTATTTATCCTAAAATTCCTAAGGCTAATGTAGTTCTCCCTTGTAGAGTGAGTGTGTAAATCTTGATATTTGCTATATGAATGTGTAAACACTAGAAAACCTAACACCATGATTATAGATTTTGAATTGACCCTTAGACCACTTTGGGACCCCATAGGGACCACTTCACAACCTTATGACCACAAACCTAAGTCAAGCTAACTAACAAGCTAACTGACTAGCTAACTAACTTTGACTAACTTAACCTTTGACCTATCGATTGTCGATGGTCACCCTAACCGCTAAAGTTAGACTCGACCATCGATGGTCAAGTTTTAACTACTTGAACAGTTAAATTGTAGCACTAAATATAACTTGATTTTTTATATTTAGCTTATTTGATCCATGTGTGAAATTAATACATGCTAAAGCTAAATTTAGACACCCTATTAAAACTCTTGTTAAACCTATCTTTCCATTTCTCCCTTCCTTCTATATAAACAAAAGAGGAGGAGGTGAGAAGGGGGAGAGATAGGAGCAATAATCACAAGAGAGAATCAATAACTATCAAAGTTTCTTATATTAGAACTTCTTTTATAGGTCTTCTTCTAGCAAATCTAAGAAATATTCTATCAAGTGTGATAAATATCTAAAGTACTGCTACTCATCAATCATAACTAAGACACTGTTACTCTACCAAAATTGCTCTAGACTCCACCAAAAGGTTTTTTAGCCAACTACCTCCACATTATTTAGGATAGTAAGCTAAGTATTTGTCTTTTATCAGATTTAGTAATGAGTTTCTCTATTTTATCTTCCATCCCACCTTCCATAATCCATTCTTTAATCTCATCAACCAGCTTCTTAAACCAGACCAAAACCCATAGTAATCATTGATGATCACCTCAACTAGTGATGGTTTTTCCATAATCATTGATGGTTACTCAACTACCGATGGTCACCCAATTACTAATAGTTTGACCCTAACCATTGATGGTCACTGTGTGACAATTCCAATAGCAAGCTAATTCACCTATTAGACCCTAACCAAATCTCACTTTCTGACCTTCTGCTTGAGTACAGAACATATTCCATTTTTTGAACCTTGTATGACTTATTTGGCATTAATATTCAATCATTTATTTCTATAATTAGTCAAATCCATCTATTTAAATCACGTCTTGTATTTTATTTTAGTATTTTTATTATTTATGTAAGCAATTTGTCTTTCATTTTCTGAACATGATTGTTTGAAAGTGTGGATTGATATCCTCCAAGGAAGTTTGGGATTATTAGAACTAGCTTACAAGGAAATCCACCCTACTATCTAACTAATCAACCATTTCTTTAGTGATTTATTATCTATAGGTCATTTCTCCCAAGCCAAAGAGAAGTATCTACAACCATCTAGATCATGAAGTGCAAACCAAATATAGGTTCTAATAACCTCACCCTTATTTTAAGTTTTACAACTTTTTTCTTAAGGAAATAAACAAAATTTATGTGAAACATTTTGGCACACCCAGTTGGATGCTTGAGTCTTTTCTTGGGTTCATATTTTCATCTAGGTGCTTCTTCTTCTTGTCTTTTTGCTCATACAACAAAATCAAATTTACATTTTGGGCTTAAAATGGACTATATCCATTATTTTCTTGATTTTTTTAGCTCACATAACTTAATTAATCAAGTGAATTAATTGTATCTTCACTCTTATCACACACACAATACCAAACCACTCACACTTAATCAAGTATAAAAACATTGACATAAGGCCTAACTAGGATTTCATCATGTAGTGGTCACCTTTCCAAGCTATCATACTTAGATTTCATCATTAAGGGAAGAACCAAATCAGTTCATTATATTAGTATACTTTTTGGAAATCAATATATCTTCACTAATCACCTAATACCCTTATCATTGTAGTGTGTGAAGTGAGGGGGTAGGCCCCAATATCAATCCACATATTGATTTCCAATACAGATCTCTTTGAGATCCTAAACACAACTTGAAACCAACCATAGACTTATTTTATAGTACCCACTCTACAAGCCAAGTTGAGTCACACAATTCTTAAATCTGAAGGCATAAGCCACAAGAGAGACTAAACATAACCTTAGGATTTAATGTGCTTTAGTGTGTGTTTTATTTCCTTGAATTTTTCTTGTCTTCTCTTTATTTGAGTTGTGAGATTGATTGTATCTTCCTATTTTCCTTATCTATATGGTTTTAACTAGGCAATAACTAAGAAACCAAAAAAATCAAGATCCACCTCTTAATCATCCATCTTCCTCTTCTTCCTCATCCATAGAGTACATTTGAGATGCAGAGAGTTCTCCCCATCCTTCTAGAATTCCAACCATCCCTTAGATGATTGCCCAAGGTGATGCATTTTTCACCACCTTTCTGGATAACAACCCCATATCCCTCCAACATTACCTTACCACCATATCTCACCATATCTTTGCTTCAGTTCTACATGTTGACCTACCCTATGGCATGTCATCCTACCTTATGTGTGACACTTCTATTTCCACCATTTCCACCCAAACTTTAGTTAGCCAGGCATCATATTCTACTAATACCACCATCCAAAACTGACCCACTCAACCAACCAATACCCAAACACCTTCCACCCTAACCAACAACCCTTCTAGTATAGGAACAACCTAACCTTTAGGTACTGGCACTCCACTTACTATAGGAGTTCCCTTTACTAGTGTTACCACCATTCCTCTTATTCCCAATATATGTACCTCTACTCCATTCAAGAGTTTGTTGGTCCCCATACCTTCTACCCTTCCACCCATTAGTACCAAAGTTTCCACCTTTCATTTATCTACCAACCTAGCCATACCTCCTACCCAACCTGCATCAATCCCTCAATAGGTGCCTATTGCACCAAACTTGAGATACATCCCTAACCCATAAGGGTATGTACCTCTACCTTCCACCCAACCACCTATCTCCACATATTCATATGTGGTATCATCCCAACCATCCATGTCCATATACCAATATGTGGTAGCTTCTCAACCCCCTACTAACTATCCATATGTTTCACCTACCCAAACCCAACACAATCTACCCTAAAAATACAGGGGTGCATAACCACATTTAGACCTTGTCAAAATGTTAATGGACAAAATGAATACTTTGGATTCATCTATCTCTAGTGCACATAACCTCTTATCTTATGACCAAATTTAAAATGAACCAATTCATCCATTCATCCCCATTCAACCTTATCCTCCTCAATGGGAACTTCTAAAAATTTTAAAATTTCATAGCAAGGAAGACCCTCAACAACATCTAAGAGAATTTAGGTATCCTTTTTATTTGATCACCTATGATGATTATCTCCTTCTCCATACCTTTCTCATGTCTCTATCAAGTCTAGATCTATATTGTTATAGTGATTTTATAAGACACTCCTTTTATTTTTCCTAACTAGCTTAGACTTTCATATATCACTTTTTCATAAACATATCTAAGAAAGTTTCCATCACCGATCTCTAATCCATTCAAAAATTTGATGATGATTCCATAGTTAGCTTAATAGCCCATTGGAGAAGCCTAATAAATCAAATCTCTTTTTCTTTTCCCCAACTCGAGTTGATTGAACTCTTTGCTCGAGCTTGTGCCAAACACATCTCCTCTACTTTATGAGTTTAGAGCTTCATGACTTTTGATGAGGCTTTTATTATGGCACAAAAATTAGAGAATAGAGAAATTGATGAGGGGAAGTTGCAATTGAGAAACAGGAATTGAACCTTTAAATAAAATGAAACTCCCTCCAAACCTAACAATCAAACTAACACTAACTCTAAAAATAAAGGAACCATGAATGTGGTTGTCCTTGAAACCACCCCTCCACCCATTGTTAACCAACCCAAATCTTTAATTTCCTCAAATAATAACACTAAAAACCCAAACTACAACAACCAAAATAAATTTAACCCATTAGGGGAATCATATGCTTTAGTCCTTGAGAAGTTGTTGAAAGAGAATATCATACAACTCCCACTAATCAAACCTCCACAACAATTTGATTCCTCTCATCTTGTACTTAGTTGGTATAAGGAGAATGAATTATGCACCTTACAATGTGTCATTATACATGATGTTAGTAGGTGTAATACCTTCAAGAAAGTCATCCAAAATCTCATCAACAAGGGGGAACTTATTTTGGATAACCCCAACACACCCCCAAATCAATCACTTGACATCTTTAGATAGCATTTTCCCAACCATGCACCTATCACAAACAATGAAAATAATAGAGAAGAATCCTCTCACAACCACAAAGTCCATACCATTAGCTTAGTTCTTATTCAACTCATTTTTTAGGAAACCATTGATGAAAATACCTTTCCTTCCCCTTCACTTATTGAGGTAGTGGAGTCACTCTCCATTCCTTTAGAAAATAAGTCCAAAGAAATGACTATTCCCTTTTTCCCACTCATTAGGGTATTTGAGACACCAACCTCTCTTTTGAAAGGCATACTAAAGAGACAACAATTACCACCATATCCTTCTCATCTATCATATAACAATCCACCCTTAATTTGGAAAAAATCTCTAAGGAAGAGATTGCCTACCTCTCCCATAGGAGACTCATCTTCCCAAACCTTGGGGCCTTTGATTGAGGAAAATAATGAGGTAACCACTTATCTCTCTCCACCCATGTGTTTAACCTTGAGATTAGTATCAAAGGGATCAAACCTATCTATAATACCTTCTCTAGGCTGGCTCAAAACTTTGAGTACTTATCTCAACCCAATGTAGATCATGCCACATTTTAAAACCATCTCAAGCTTCCTTACCCAACCAAACAAGAGCCTCCAACCATGCCACTATCATCCCTACCTTCTATTTCCACTATTGAACCCACCATTACCTTGACCAAACCTTTATAATCCTCTACCAATCAAACCATAACCAAACCATCTGAACCAACTCCACCTAAAATAACCAAGTCACCCCCTACCATTTTAACCAAGCCCACCAAAAACCTTGGCATATTCCTTATATATAACTTTACTCACCCCATATTGAAATTGGAACTAACTCCACCAAACCTATCAAAGAAACCCCAAACTAGGCCAAAAAATAAGGTAAAACCACCCAAGATTCCACAAACCAAACATCTGCCTCTCCTTTCCACTTTGCCTTCTATTTTGGTACCTCACCCTTATACCTTAGTAAGGAAACCAACCATCCCAAACAAGACCCAAATCCAACCACCACGTTTAGTTACACCATCACTCCTACTTTCATCCTCACCTATTTTCACCAAACCATATATAATTAAACTACCTACTTCTCAAGCATTTACCTCAAAACCTTTTGTCTCCAATCAATCCATACCAAAACCATCAACCAAGAATGCTCTTTCACCCAAATATATTACCATCAAACCCACTCCTAAAAGGAATTTCACCTCAACTATCAAACCTAAGACCTCTACACCTTTTCCACCTTTGCTCGAGTCTTACTCAACCATCTTGTAAAGGTTATTACAAGTGTCTTGCTTAACCTAGACACCTATCAGACCATTTGACCCACATAGTCCTAAACCATCTTGGTATAATGATAAATTAATATGCTCACACCATAGGACACATGGGCATGATACTAAGAACTATAAAGATCTCCAAATATTATCCCATTGGCTATATCATGAGGATGAATTATTGTTAGATGAACCTCTTATGGGCCCACCATTGACCCAAAATCTAGGAGCCATCAACTAACACTTACCTTGTCCCCTACTCTCATCTCAGAGTGAAGTATAACTAAAAAAACCCTCTATCTTGACTCTTTTCCAAATCTATACCATCCATGTCATCACATGATCATAGGCTCAATCAAAAGATAAGGTAAAAATAAAGGTGTCCATTCAATATACATATCCCTTTTCCACCACCTAATCACCCAGCTAGCACTAAACACCTTTACCTTCAACCAAACCCAAGGTGTCCATCTTAGGTCCCTCTCACTCTAACCTATTTGAATCAATCCAATTATTAGTTTTAAAACAATTTCACCAAACATCAATACAGATAAGTTTGTATGATCTAATCAATACCTCACCCCATCACCTCCAAGCAATGATAGAGGCTTTGCAATCCATAAAGGTCTAACCAAAAGACCCAAAATATCTATCATCCTTTGTTGGAGATCTTAAATTTCCAACCTTGTTAGCTTTAAATATTTAGAAATACCCTCTATCTATATAGATGATATAGATTCTCCCCTCTTCAATATCATGTACATCAACCAAACCCACATCAAGAGGATTATGATTTATGGGGGAGCTAGCATCAACATTATCTCTTTTCATGCATATAACCAACTCAAATTACTCAAGAACATTATGTCAAAAACCTCAGTGGTGCTTCAATCATTTAATGATACCATGGCCACAACTTTAGGAATTATTTTCTTTCACACTTGCCTGGGACCCTGTACGCTTCTTGAGCTCTTCTATGTATTATAAGGAGAGTTTCAATACAATGTTTTACTAGGATGCCTTTGGATTCATTTTATGGGTTGTGCACCATCCACCCTATATTTATGCATCAAATTTAACCATGAAGGTCAAGTTATTACCATACAAGTTGACCCAAGTCCTTTTACATCATGCAACATGACATAGTGACCCAATGACATTGTCCTTCCTCTATCCAAAAATCCTTCATTAGTAAAAGATAAATCCACACCTTCCCCTACCAATGAAGCATCCACCATTTCATCCATACCTTCCACCCAAATCCCCATAGTGGACCCTTAGGAATCAACCTTCCAACATCTTTCATTAAGGGAGTATCACCTTTTGACACTAGACACCCTTCCTACCCCTCAAAAGTATGGGAATATTGACCAAAAACCTAGTTATGACCCCAATATTGGAGTCATTATTATTTTTAGTCCCTCAACTTGTCAAACCAAGTTCATCTATGAGGGACTTGATAAACCCCTTAACAATTCTATCATTTCTTTCTCACCTTGACCATTTACCTGCAATTTCTCCTATCTAGATAAATTAGATTTTGATAATACATACCTTTATAGGTATTCTTGGAGAGGATTTGGTCTAGGTTGATATGAACATGGTCCACATGAGTTACTTTCAATCAAAACCCAAAAACCGCATAAAAATCATGGCCTCAATTTCATGCCACCTAAAAAGCAAACCAACCCACCTTCCTTTACTATCACTGACGAGGAGAGTCCATCCTCACCTTCCACTCCACCATAGATAAATAAATATTCTAAAGTAATACCCCCTAATTTTTTCATAAACATGATTAGCCTTAAACCCTTGACTTATCAAAAGGATGGGGCGACCATGACTATTCTTCTATCCCATCCTAAAATGGTAGCAGATGACTCTCCTACCATGAATACAATTTGGTGTCATGATGATGATTCCATTTTGGCCTATTTAGGTGCAATAAATTATTTTATCCACAAATATCTTCCTCTTAAGACCTCAAACATGTTGAATGAATCCACCATGGATATCAACTTAGGCATTCTAGATAACCTGTGCATTGTCAAAATCAGCCAATTGCTAAATTTTGAGGAGCTTTAAGACTTCCCCTCCTTCCTACAAGATCATAGCATAGCATTTTCTTGGTCTTATAGTGACATGCCAGGAATTGACTCCTCCATCTATACCCACAACATAGTCATTAACTATGATGCCAAGCCCTTTTAGGCAGAAAATTTGATGAATCCACCCTCACACAACCCTTCTCATCAAAGAAGATCTTCAACATCTCCTACCCATCAGTTTCATTCAACCCATTAATTATCACAAATGGGTCTTCAACATCATACTTGTCACAAAAACCATAGGGGGGCTTCATATTTTTATAGACTTTCATGACCTTAACCTTTCGTTCCTAAAGGATGACTTTCCTTTACCAACATTGACTATATTTTTGACCTTGCAGTCGGACATGAGATATTATCTCTTATGGAAATATTCTTGGGATAAAATTAGATCTTAATTACCCATAAATATCAACACAAAACTACCTTTATCAACCCATGGTGAAATTTATACTATAGGGTCATGCTATATGACCTACATCTTCCATAACCTTATTCACAAAATCATATAAGACTATGTCAACGACCTTCTTGGTAATTAAAAATGACATAAAGATAATTTGGTAATTCTTAATATTTTATTTGAGTGACTCATCCATTATCATGTGCACCTTAACCCCCAAAAGTGTATTTTTGGGGTCTTATCAAAAAAATATCATTGGATTTATCATCTCCATTTATGTAATCAAAGTCAATCTTGACGAAATAAAATCAATCCTCGACATGCCTCCTCCCGCCCACCTCAAGAAAATTCATAGCTTGTAGGGGAAGCTCCAATCCACTTGTCACTTTATCTCTTAGCTTTTGGATTAATGCCAACCCTTCCATCACCTTATGAAGAAGGAAGTATCTTTTAAGTGGAATAATGATTATTAAAAATATTTTGATTCACTTAAAGAGTACCTTCTATCTCCACCCATACTCATTCCTTCCAAGGAAAATCAAACTTTTTACCTTTATATCTCTACCACTGATCACTCCTTAGGGGAAATGTTGGCTCATTAGGATGAGAATCATAAAGAGAAATCCATCTACTACATTAGTCATACACTTGTAAAGTATGAGACTTGTACACACATACTGAGAAACTTTTCCTACCCTTGGTCTTCATGGCCACCAAACTTCACCACTACCTTCTCAACCACAAGACCTCTATTATAACCAATACCAACCCAATCAAGTATATGCACTCCAAGCCATACCAAAACTAATATATGGCCAAGTGCCTCATGCTTTTAGATAAGTTTAACCTTGAGTTCTTTCATTAGAAGTTAATTAAAGGACAAGTCATTTATAACCAATTAGCTAAAGCACCATTAACATACAACCAACCTCTTCTTCTTGAGTTTCCAGATGAGTCCATCATAACCCTCTCTCAGGTAGACTTCACCTATCAAGTGACATGTTATTCAATAGATCAAAATGTCAACATGGTGGAGGAGTTAGAATCCTCCTTATCCCTATTCATGGTGAGACTCTTCCTTTATCATTTAATCTATATTTTTAATGTACCAATAATATGATTGCGTATGAAGCTCTAGTGATAGGTCTCCAAACTGCATTGGCCTTGGGAGTCAAAATGATCAACATTTTTGATGACTCTCAACTCATGTTCAATAAAATAAATGACTCTTATAAATGTAAGATTGATGTTTTGAAATATTAAAAATAATTATATGAATTAATATTATCATTATTTAAACACTATCATATCTAAACCACTCCATGATCTATGAAGAAGTTTGTCAATACAATGGTTTCTCTCACTTGCTAGATCCTATTTGTACCCTTTGACTCTAAGATATCTATAATTATCCATCAACATACCAAGTCTTATTATGTCAAATTAGACTCTCCCACCATCTTCAATGTTGAAGAGACCCAACTTGACCTTTAGCATCAATAGACCTTCAAGTATCTCAACCTTACTAGCATTCCTTTTGGTATTTCTAGGAATGCTCAAAAAGCATTTATTTAGAACACCTCATGTTATACCATAATGGGGGGAATTGTTTATAAATATGGATTTGATGGTATCCTCTTTCATTGAATAAATATTCATGAAGCCTCTCATGCTATTAGGGAAATGCATGATGGGATCTATGAGGGAAACTTTAGTAGCCTCATCATCGCTAAATGCATCTTTTGTCTTGGCTATTATTGGCCCTACCTTAACTGAGATTGTTATGATTATGTGAAAAATTACGTCAAATGTCAACAACACGCTAATTTACGTCATGCACCTAGCCATAATATTGAATTATCCAAGGATATTTGGCCCTTCTCATAATGGGGTTTAGATCTCATTAGAGAAATTAATCCCCATTCTTCATAGTGACATCATTCTATCATCGCTGTAATGGAATATTTCACCAAATTTTTAGAGGCTATTCCTCTCATCTCAACCAAATATAAAAATATTATTGACTTTATCAACCATCACATCATCTATCATTTTAGTGTCCCTCATTAAATTATCATCGACAATGGCAAATATTTCAAAAAGAAACAAGTCTAAGGTCTTTATGACATGTTTGGTATCAAGTTAAGTTTCTCATGGCCCTATCATCCACAAGCTAATGGATAGGTGGAAGACTCTAACATGACTCTCAATAACATGCTAACTAAAATGGTTAATACATATGGTCAAGATTGACACTTACATATCTCCTTTGCCCTAGGGGCCTATCATATTAGCATTTGAACCCCTATAGGTGCTACCCCTTTCTCTCTAGTTTTTGGAGTAGAGTTTGCCTTGCCTCTTGAATTCCAAATTCCCTCTCTTCACATATCCCTACAAGATCTCATTTTTGAGAGCAATTATTATCAATAATGTTTATCCCAACTCGTGCTACTTGATGAATGTTGTTTATTATCACTCACTCATCTTCATGTCTATCAATAATGAATCAAGTGTGCTTATAACAAACACATTAAAGTGCAAGAATTTAATATTAGATAACTCATCCTAAAGGAAAATCAACATGTCACCACTATGGAGAAAAAAAGTAGGGTAAATTTGATTTCAATTGGCTTGGAACTTACATCATAATGCACAAATATGGATCAAGAGCTTAACAGTTGTCCTCTCTTGAATGGAAACAAAAACCTAATCCCTCAATGCTTTACATCTACATGCTTTATTTTGTTAAACAAGATCTAACTTACCTTTTTTCTAACTTAAGCTCATCCCTTATTTTATGGACAACTTATTAAAGCTATATCATATGATTATTTGTTACAATATTAACCTAATATTGAATATGGGTACCATGGATCTACCCATGGCATGATCTTCATGGTACTTTTCATCCCCTTATAAGATGGATTCCCATGGTCATTATCACTTAAAACCTTTTTTACCCATCATCAACCTTATTTTGATTTAGTTTTTCCTTCATAAAGGTGAACCTCTAAGCCTATATAAGCAACTCTATGTCATCAAAATAAAAAATCAAAAGCAAAATCAATCAAAAAATAATTAGTGGTCATTTGTAATATTCGTAGACTGTATCCTTGAAGGAAAACTACCAACACATATAAAAATTACTCAATATAAGATAGACTGCTCCCTTGAAGGACAGTAATCAAAAGCCTTAAATAGAGCTTACAAACTTGGACCACTCCCTTAAAGGATGGATGAGTAAAGCATTTGTCAAAGCGTAGAAATATCATGGGAGTTTCTTGCATTAATAAACTTCCCCCATCCCTCCAAGTAATAATAAAATATAAAAAGACTCATTATCAAAAATCACAAAATGCAAACTTAATTTTGGAAGCCACAATCAAATTTCATAAGTAGACTTCCTACATTGATTAGTCTACACCTTATATGACATGGACTAGTTTATACTGGCTCTTTAGTGACCTATATAAGAGGTAAGCTAGTTTCCCAAGAAAGTTCCATTTTCATCCCCCTCCCCTTTATACACTCTATAAATAAGGTATTTTGAGATTAATTAACATTATGTGATCAAGACACTTTTTTAACCAACTAACAAACCTTAATGTGAAGCATTTTAAGGGTTTATGTTCATAAGCTAATCCAACTTCAATTTATTTTAGTCCTTGCCAAATAAAAAACATCATACCTTCTTCTTATTCTCTCATACTGGTTGATACATTCAGTAAGATGTTTATATTTTTATTGTCTTATCTTTATTTTCTCACATTTAGTTTCATTATCTAACCTACTCTATGTGTTTTAATATTACAACACCTTCATCAAAATAAATGCATTTAACCATTTGTTTTTACCTTATTTATTTAAATGTTTTTAACCATAAGAACATTTTAATGAATTAAACATCTCCTACAACAAACATCATCTAGTGATAAATCACATCAAATAAACCATATATCATATCTACCATAATTTAATCATGCATCAACAATAAATGAGATATTCACACATATCCACCACATGTCTAAATCTAGATGAGGAAGCATATGCTCATTAAATTTCAGCATGAACATAATAATCACTATCATCATAACATCCAATAATAAACATTATCATCACATAACCATATCATGATCATATTTCATCACATCATAAATTATAATCATCATGAACCATGAACAATACATATAATCATGATGAAATTATCGAATCTGCCAACATCGTCATCACATAACCATATCATAAATGTCATCATAACATCATCATCATCCTATCATTTATCACATCCATATAGCTGTGATCCATAAATCATAAACATAACAATAATCACACCACATAATAGCCATGTCCAACAAAGCATAAGCATCATCATATCATAAATAACATCTATCAAATATCAAATGATGTCATGCACATAAATTAAGTACCCATCACATCACATGCCTAGATAGGTGAGTCCAGATCAACCATCATATCGAATCATAAATAAGAAACATGAACATCATAAAAATTAACCATAAACCATATACAATGATCATATCTATAAATTATGATCTCATAATCAACATGATGATCATATATACAGATAAGTACATATCTCTCAAAATATGTATACACCTCATTACATTGACTCGTAGCTCAATATCAAAATCATATGCTACATATAAAGTAAAATGTTTTATAACAAATCTAATCCCCTAGATCACCACTACCTCTTGAAGCCTACCCTCTTACACCTACCTATCCTCTTACAAAGGCATCCCACTAACTTAGTGTCACATTACTAGCACCTCTTATGATCCTAACTCTATACTCTCCCCATCAAGGCTCATCTAGTAGATGCTTAAAGAACAAGGCCTCATAATACCACAAATATTCTACTATCACTACATATATCTACATCAAGATAGTCCATGATGGTCCCATAGCTATTAGTACTCCTCTTCCTACCTGTCAGAGAGAATCTCTCTCTCTCTCTCTCTCTCTCTCTCTCTCTCTCTCTCTCTCTCTCTCTCTCTCTCTCTCTCTCTCTCTCTCTCTCTCTCTCTCAAGAATAGCCACTTGACCCTATGTTGCATACCTCTCCTAGGTGATTATTACTAAAGATTCCTAAGCTATGGTTAGTTTTGCTCATGCCTAGTTCCTCTAAATGATTAGTGCTTGTACACACCCTCCCACCTGCTGACCACCTCCCATTGCATCAACATCTATGTTTTACCAACCACCATCATCACCTCCAAAAATTTCATCATCATAGTGTGCCTAGTACCATGAAAAATATCCATGTATGACACCTACATCATCCACATCAATCTTCACTGGTAAAAACTCTCAATCAATGCAATTGTGAACTAATTGTGGAGTAGGTAGTGGAAACTTTGCATCCTCCCTCCTATACTAGGAACACCTTGAGTATATCCTAAATGAGGTTGAATTATCTTTATACCCTATCAAAAAAAATAATCTCTATCTCATTATTTTGCCTTCCATAAATCCATTTGTAGTTTTGAAGTGATAGGGTATGTCTCACATAGTGTGCCCATCTTGAAAACCAAACATACAATCTCCAAATCACATCTCCCATAACCAAGGCATATAGTTGGTTCTTGTACTAGGATATGTTGTGTGCCCTTCCTCTTGGTCTTGAGAGGGCATAATCATCTTTCCACCTTATATATCTAACCCTAAAATCCTTTTGAATAAAACCATCCAATGGTAGCCACATAGGTCTTAGTACCTAGAGCTTATAGGCCTAGTAATGGAGAATAAAATTGACACTAATTTTTTATCTCCTATGGGCATAGAATCCCTAGAGTTATTGGTAAATTTGAACTAATAACATAGGAGCCCATGTAAACATTGTGCAACCTAACCACATACCAATGAGCACTCCCAAAAACAAGTGAACCTCCCACTACTAGAATCTAGAAATACATAATACATGACCAATATTATCATCATAGTAAATAGACACCTCATATATTTATCCCTCTGATATAGTAGTGTGTAGTAAAAGCCCCCTAAGTGTCACCTCACATACTCATGATCCTCTCCATATAAGAGCTCCATCTACCTATCTCTCTCCTCACCCTTAATGTGGTATATTGGCTCACCTTGTATGGGTAGCCTCATGATTTTGTGGATATCCTCAAGAAAAATTATCATCTCACCTATTTAAATCAATAAGGTGTTAGTGGTAGGATCCCATCTCTCAATGAGTGCCAATAACATCATTGTATCTTGAGGTACGTGCTAGTAGTACCTCATACCTCCAAGGCCCACATCATCCTATACTCCTAATCAACATTAGTCATCCATAATTGTACCTTATCTATTATTTAGGGCACTTGGTCTTTCATTTGTATATGCTCCCATGCCTACAAGGTTCAAAACTAGTGCCTTAGTTTACCTAATTTAGCATATTTTTCCTACAAATTTTAGCACTTACCCCTACCCCCTATTTTAAAATACTCACCTCATTAACAATAACTCTACCTCATTCGACATATACATAAGACATGCCTATCTTATCAACTATTTTACCTATCTTATCTACATCACTAAAATTACCCTAAACCATTGACTTCAACCATCAACTACTACCCTCAACCAATACCTAAAAAATCCAACCAAAATCTTAAAATTAACCTTTAATCTACACTCAACAAAATACACCCTTCACCTATTACTTAATACTTATTCACCTAATCTACCTATTACTCACCTAATCACACCTACCAAACTAATCATTTCTTTCATTTTATCTTCCAACTACCTTCACTATACATGTACCCACTAACCTAAACAACATTATTAAACCCTCCTACCATTACTCTATCTCATCATTCAACCTTCTTGAGTTATACCCTTTATCTTAACCACTAACCATAACCCTAACCCCTTAACCTTTCAAAACTACCATTCAAATTAAAACCTTATCCATTACCCAAGCCTTTCAATTAAAACTTCTATCCCACCTTTTTAACAAATTCCAAACTATCGACAATCAAAGGTTGATCGATGATAGTTCTTTTTGAAACCATCACCAATCAATCATCAATCACTGATGATCAAGTAGTTCACCATTAATGGTGACCATAATGGTCATTTGGAGTTCACCTATTGACCACCACTAGTCAATAAAAACTGATGATGGTCACTGTGTAGTGACTGCTAATGATCCTCAAGCCCTTGGGCTTAACCAAACTCTCTCACAATATAATAAAATGCTAAAAAAACCTACACATACCCATCCTAACATCAAGTACCTATTCAAATATCCTATTTCATACCTAATTCTCACCCACCAATAACCAAAACAAAACCCTAAATTTAGTCCTAGATCAACCATACCCATAATCAAACAAATAACAATAAAAATAAACAAATTCAAGTCTCGATATACCAAATTAATAATAAAATCTACTTCATTTTTTGATTACCATCATGGAGGTACCCTAGGATCCACTTCCTAACCTCACACTCTCCCTCATTCCTTTTGCATCCTTGATCACTCAGTCAACTCAATAAATACCCCACTCAATTACTCAACCAACACTACCAAACCACCACCAAATTTTCTTGCTCAAGTCATACAGTAGTTGTCAAGGGTCTAAATTTTAAATGACCAAATAAACCCTCAATGGATATTTTGTCTATTCCTGTTTTGGGTTGATGTATAATTGATGATGGTCAGGATGACAATTGATGTTCAACCTTGACCATCAATAGTTGACATGTTTTTTATTTTTACCTACCACCCATAGTTTTCCAAACACACTTTCATCATAAAAAAATCCATTACCAAGCCACTAGAGATAACCTTCTCCAACAGCCATAACCAATGATATTAACCTCATCATGGGTCATTATAAATTAACTTATGTATGTTTTGTGATGATCTTGCTTTGGTTCTTTAATTAACCACACTGACTAAATTGCCATCTTGAACAAATTTGAACTTACACTACCTTTTACACATAATCTACCAATTGTGTCTTTCTAAGATCACTTCTTACCTTGGATATTTACAAAAACACTAACCTTGCCTACGAGACTTGTGTTTACAAGTGTAACCTAACCACCATGCCTAAATGTGGTCACATGGTCCACTTGTCACTTATACTTCTAGTGTTAACCTTATTTTTACCAACCATGACAACCTAGTCAATATGTGATCTTGCTTATCACACTTCTTCATACCTTATGTGCATGTTTTCACTTTAGTGCCAAACCTATCACTAACTTACCCACTCATCAAACCCACACCTAATTCTATTTTACCTCATCACTTCCTAGTTTGAGGGGGAACACCTCCTCTGATGCTTAGGTTAACTTAACCTTTGACCTGTAATATGTTTTTGTTTTTTAACTTACTAATACAAACTTCATAACAAAAATGGGTAAATGTAGACACTATAAAACTACACACCATGGTTTTAGATGTTAACTAAACCTTAGACCACCTTGAGACCCCCTAGGGATGACTTCACAACCTTTTGACCATAAGTCTAAGTCAAGATAATTAATTAGATAATGCACTTTTACCAACTTAACCTTTGACCTTTCGACCATCAAGGTCACCCTAACCACTGACAATTAGGCTCAACCATAGACAATCAGGTTTTAACCACTTGAATAGTTAAACTCTAGTACTAACTATAACTTGCTTTTTCATATTTATCTTATTTGATCTATGTGAAAAATCAATGCATGTTAAAGCTAAATTTAGACACCCTATTAAACCTCTTATTGAACCTATTGTTCCATCTCTCTCTTTCTTATATATAAAGGGAAGAGGAAGAGGTGAAAATGGGGGAGAATAGGAGCAATAATCATTAGAAAGAATCAATAATTATAAGATCTTTTTGTATTAGAACTTGTTTTATAGGTCTTCTTCTGATGAATCTAGGAAAGCTTCCAGTGAGTGCAACAAAGATCAAAAGTGTTGCTACTCATCAATCATAACCAAGACACCATTACTCTACCAAAATTTACCTAGACTCCACCAACAAGTTTTTCATCTAATTACCTCCACATTCTTTAGGCTATAAAGCTAAGTATCTATCTTTTATCAGATTTAATAATTAGTTTATCTATTTTATCTTCCATCCCACCTTCTAAAATCCATTTTTTAACCTCATCAACTAGCTTCTTGAACCAAACCAAAACCCACAATAACCATCAATGGTCACTCGACCACCGATGGTCTATCCATAGCCATCGATAGTTACCCAACCATTGAAATTCACCCAACCACCAAAAGTTTCACCCCAACCATTGATGGTCATTATGTGAAAATTTAAAAAACAAGTTAATTCCCCTATCAGACCCTAACCAAATCCCACTTTTTAACCTTCTACCTAAGCACAAAACATCATCCCATTTTCTAAACCTTATCTAATTTATTTTAAATTAATATTAAATTATTTATTACTATAACTAATCAAATTCATCTCTTTCAAGCACTTCTTGTATTTGATTTTAGTATCTTCTATTATTTATGCAAACAATTTATCTTTCATTTTTAGAGCTTGATTATTTGAAAGTGTGGATTGACAACCTCCAAGGAAGCTTGTGTTTCTTGGATCTATCTTTCTAGGTAATCCACCCTACTATCTAACTAATCAACCATTTATTTAGAAATTTATTATTTACAGGTCATTCCTCCCAAGGCAAAGAGGAGTATCTACAATTGTCTAGATCACATAGTGCAAACCAAATCCAAGTTCTACTAACCTCACCCTTCTTTTAAGTTTTATAACTTTCTTCTTGAGGAAATAAAAAAAGTTTAAATGAAATAAATGTAACTAGATATATCATTTTGAATGTTTGATAATGAATTCCCTTCACCTAAAATAAAATAATTTCATACCTATCCTATGACTATTAACATGCTTTGTAATTTAAATTGCAAATATTAGTTCTCTTTAACTCAATGTGAAATATAATTCCTAAGTGATTGTTATATGTATTTGGATAGGCCTTGATATGCCTATATATAGGAATATTTTTAATATTTACACTAACCAACCATGCTAAAAATTTGGGAGGGGTAAATTAAAAATGTATCAAATTTTAAAAGTTACCATTGGGGGTGCAGGGGACAAGGCCACACTACTGAATGAGGCTACACTTTGCCTCTATCTACCTAGTACATTCTTGTGCTAAAAGGATAAAGACTATTGTTGCTAAGTTGATAGGAATGTATAGCTAGATTAGATATGTTTGAATTATTTTATAAGAAATTTTAATAAATCAAATATAATATTAGATTTTCCCATATATATTTTAAGTAAATGTAATGGTGAATAGGCTAATTAAGGGTAAGGATGTCAATATCAAGCACATTCAAGAACTTGATGATTTAATTTGGTTATCTTAATTTTCCCTACTTTATTCTAATGATGAAATGAAGTGAAATTACTAGAGTAAATGAGATACAAACCTAAGTGTGTATACATAATTTTTTTTTTATGTGAAACTTGATTGTGCAAGATACCTCAAAGCAAACACTATAACAATGCTACAAAAATTAGTTATTGTCCATATTTAAAAGTTTAAAATTTGAAGATTGAAATTTTAAAATTAAAAAAATTTAAATTAAATTATACACCTAAAGAGTATGAAATATAATATCCATGTAACTTGAAAATGGAGAAGTGCAAGCCCCTTGTTGAGGCATTTGGATAAATTTTGAACCTATAGTGAATTGACAATGATCAAGTCTCAATTTGAAAATGTTTGAAATCCATTGATTTGGAAAGATTGTATTCTCTAACTTTTATTTTAATATGTTGAATACTTTGTAAAATAATTAAAATAATGGAACATTAGATTTGTCTTACTAAAGTGAAACCATAGATGTCAAGTGTCGCTAGACTCTAACATGGACCACTTGCAAGATTGAGATGAATCACACCACTACAAATGAATGTAGATTATATTTGAAACTTTTGTACCTTTTTGAAACTTTTAAACTTGAAATTTTTAAATTTTTAAATTTACATATAGTAATATGAAAATGAATGAATATCATGCTCTTTATATCTGTACTAAGTTGATATATAATGCCAATTTAACTTCCTAATTATTTTAAACTTGTAACTTGTCAATGTAAAACATTTTCACATGCCTATGGATATGCATCAGGTGTATGTGAAATTTTACATTATGAATGAGTACATATGCATATCATGTGTCCCCATAATTTGAAATTTTTGAATCTTGTTGTAATTATGAAAATTGTATGGTGCCATAAATATGAAATTTGTGAATGAAGACTTGACTTCTCAAGATAATCCCATTATGATGCCCCTATTTTGAGATCATATATGTATATTACAAGTCACTAATCTCAAAATATAACTATAAAATATGTAATCATGTAATATCATATTAAAAAAAATGAATTATATAGAATCATAGTATTGAATATAGCATTGAATTATACGTGGAACATTTGCTAGAGAGATATAACATTGAATCACATAAATAACATGTGCATGATATGTATCATAGCACAAGATTAAAATTAATAGGTAAAATCAAATCATTATATGCATCATAAAACCATAGTAAAAATCAACCTACATACAAGTAATGTTATACAATGTCATGTAATTTTCATATTAAGTCATACATAAGGCTCAAAATACACATAGATGGACATATGAATGTTGAATAAACATAAAATGTCAAGGGCCACATGAAAATGTCATGAGGATGGCATATAAGCAATAACATTTATATGTTGCACACACAAGTCAAAGAGACACACACAATAATAAAAACAAGTTATATCTTATCATGTAAATAATAAATAAGCATAGAACAAATGAAATTAATCTAGATCTATCATATGTATCAATTTCATTATTATCAAATAGAATATACATTTATATATCTCAACATGGTAGAGAGGTTGTGGATAGATATAACATTTTGAAGTGTTCACAAAGAACTAAGAGATTATCCTAACTTCACAAGGTTGTTGGGTAAAAAATAAAGCCTAACATAAAAGAACTATGTAATATTGTGTCTTGTATCACACTTAAATACCTCATGAAAAATATTTTGTATTGAAAATTTAAATATGTTATCTACTTATCATTAAATAATTAACATGTGTAAATAAGTAAGCTATCAACATTTGAGAAAAGATTATAGGCCTTGATTTTATTTTTTTCGTGTGTGTGTGTGTGTGTGTTTTAAATTTTTGACATATATGAATTTATTTTGATTTTTTTGGAGTTTTTTAGTTTTTTAAAATATTTTAACTTAAAATATTCAAAAAGTGGTAAGAAGAAACACTACAAAAATAGATAAAATGGGAGGGATTCTAACAATCCTCAACAAGGTGGTATATCATATTCTAGTAATAATAAAATTAAATGGTATGCCTCCAATGTATGTGGGTTTGAATCATAATCATGTAGATAAGGCTGTTCATGCCCAAATGGGAAATAATCTATGTATGATCATGTAGAATGTAGGTAGATAGATTTGATCATGTAATTACCATGGATACCATAAAATAATAGATGTGAAATAAGCAAGTGGATTGCCATAAAGGATTAGCATTGAAAACACTGTAATATAGTGGTTTTGGATTATTTAAATTAGTTTGAAAATGTAAAAGGATAAGTGAATGAAAACAAAATAGAACCAAGGGCTAGAAGAATGATTGAAATTTTAGATTTTAGTATTATTTTTATAATTTAAAAATGCATACAGTTGAATTGTGTTATGTTAGTATGAATTTAAATACCTAAAACTAGTTAATGTTATCTTTTCTTGAGAATTTTAGCATTTTAGACTTAAGATAATTGCCAACTTAATGGGGACAATAATTTAAAATAATAAATTACTTGCTTATTATTTTCACTTTAAATATTTTATTCATTATTAAAATGTGTTTTAATGTCCTTAATTTATGATTTTTTAGCTTATGGATCCATACTTATGGAGGCAACTTAGTTAGTATTTTAAAATTGTGGAATTTTGTTTATCAGGAACTCATTCTATTAATATCTTTTAATTGTTTATGTTTTTAATTTGGGAATTATAAATAATATATTTATCTTTATGTTTGTCTTTAGAAAAAACTTTTGAAACCATTGTATCTTATATTTTGGGTTTTTTTATAATTTTTTTTTTAATCCTTTGGAGATATTGAATATAAAAATGAAGAGGTTTTTAACTTATCAAAATTTTAAAATGAGATAATTTTTTTATTTGCAAGATATTTGAGTTTGTATTTTAACACATAAAAATCATTATAATAATGTCCATTAATGACATGATAAATAAAAAATTCTTGAGCCTTTATTTTTTCCAATTGATCATAAGGGTGATATTAATTAGGGCTTAATTTGATTAATATTTTGTCTAGTAATGTATTAAAATGTCACATGGGAAATCATTGAAAGTAATATTTAGTGGTTGGACCTTATTTAATGTATAGGAATAATTTTCATTACTAATTTTTGGATAGGATTATTTGCCTTTATGGAGGACTTTGACTTATTCCATGGTAGATTCAACACTATGCACTAGATTACAAAAATCAAGGTGTGCCTTTATATTAAAGAGTGCTTTAGCGAATGCATTTTCATAAAATACTCTATAACTTAACTTTATTCAATTGATGGGGAATATGTGCATCAATGTTATTTCATTATACATTGTTATGCATATTTTATGTATGTAAATCAATGTCCTTAATCATATTATTTGATACTTAAAAAAGACCCAATTATTCCTATAATGTTAAGGCTTCATAAAAAATAGATATAAATGATTCACAAATATAATAGAGTATCTTATCTTTTAATGGATAAATTATTCATCAACATAAAATATATTGGACTTATAGATAGGTTTCTTAGTAAATTAATAAATACATAGAAATTTTGAATTGTAAAAATGTAATCATAAATTTTATCAAATTTGATTTGATGTAGAGAAGGTAGCTACTCATATGACCCTAGGTCCCTTATTTTTAATATATTGGATTAATAAATCTTATTATAGTTCTAAATAATTATTAAGGGATCCAATAGGGAGATAATGAAACCAAACAAATTCACACCACACTAGACTCTTAAGAAATAATTTCAATAGCATGTGACTACCATTATAACCATTCATGGTTTTTTAGAAATACCTAATATGTATAAAAGGGTCCCAACTTCCACCAAATTTACAAAATATGATAATTTGGAAGTTGGGAGGTAAAGGTGCATGCACAATGTTTCACGCAATAGGATTACCATGGAATACAATGTATTCAACCCAAACATGATATACTTTACTTTATAAGGATAAAAGGAATGGTTAGGGTCTTAAGAGGTTCATTTAAGGGTTGAATTATATTTTCAATTTTAGCCATTGAAAAAGTATTTATAATAGGAGGAATAAGAAAGATAAGATCTTCCTTTGGTTTAGGATATTCATTGGATATATATGAGTCATGTGGTTCTTGTTAATCCATAACATGACAATAATTATTATTAACAAGAGATGTATTGTAATCATGAGGTTGAAGGGGAAGCAACATCACAAGATGTGTTAAAAGAATGTGATTGATTTAAATTATAGGTTGTGATTATATAAAGGAAGAGGAAGGAAGTTCATCTTCTTTGGATGAAAAATGTGAAGAGATATGACATATAGAATAAATGTCAAATAATTAGAAAGAATAAGGAATGATATCATTACTATTTATACTTTTTTGCACTTCAAGAGAAGGATAAGTTAGAATTTATTCATGAAAAACATTATTCTTTTTTATACATATTTTATGTAGACTGATTATATAATTGTAATCATGATAAAGTGCATTATCAAGGTGAAAATATAAATTAGGTGTGAAAGGATAATTTTATTTCATTTGGATGGTAGGTGATAATTTAAGGGAGAGTAGATAGTCTTTTTTTAAATGTTATTTTTGTGCTAGATTATTAGTTAAAGAAGAAGGCAAAGGAGGATCCCTAGTAGAGTCTAAATTTGAATCCAAAGAGGAATCTAAAATTGAATATGAATAGGATTATATAAACTTTGAATATGAATCTAGAGGTGACTCTAAAAATTGATCTATTTGTAAAATCAAATAAGAATCTATAGGTGGCTCTAAAGAGGAATCTAGAGGTGAAACCAAAGAAGAATATATAGGTGACTCTAAGAGGAATCTAGAGGTGAAACCAAAGATGAATCTATAGGTGTAACTAACAAGGATTATATAGGTGAAACTAAAGAATAATATATAGGTGACTATAAAGAAAAATAAAGAGTTGAAACTAAAGAGGAATTTAAAGATGGTTCTAAAGAGGAATCTAGAGGTGAATCCAAAAAAGAATCTACTGGTGAATTTTATTCTATGAATTTATATTCCCAAATTTCATCAAGATCAAATTTTATATTCTTTGATATATCATAAAAAACATAACCATCCAAATATGTTTATTCCATAAGTTTTTGCTTATTATGATTTTTAAATTCATTATAATAACTAAAAGGCATGACATGAGTAGAGAATAATTTATCTAGAGGATGAACATCATTATCATATTTAATTATACATGATATGTAAAATTAATTTAAATATAATAAAATTAATTTTTTTTTACTTTATTCTATAAATAAGTGTGAATGCACAAAGAATCTAATGACTATGAATATTATACAAGCAAAAATCAAGGTATAATGGGTAATCTAGGTAAGGGTTTCAATGATTGTGTGGATTATCAATTATACTTTATCATTGTTATAATAGTGTTAATCTAATATTTTAGAGCACTAACTATAGAGGCTAAAACATGCTTGTATTTCACTATCATGTCTTTGAGGGTATGGTGATATTTATTTACCTAGGTGATATGCTCCTCTCTGGTGCACCACATGTAAAATGGCTAAAATAGGCTTCTTATGGTATAAACAAAGGACCCTAATAATTTATAATATATTATGAGGTATAGGGAAACTAAAATCCTTGATTAGTGTTTTAAAATGGCTTAATTATTGGGGTAGTACCTCTCATACCATGGTTTTTATAAATTTGACCACATATTTGCCCATAATGATAGTCACTAAGTAGTTTTGAAAAATTTTGAACATTATTTCTAAAAACAAGTATCAAGAAAATAAAAAATAAAAATAAATTTTTTTGTGTATAGAGATAAAAAAATTTAAACTTTAGGTTAATAAAGAGCTTCAAATTTAAATGTTATCTGAGGTGATAAGAAAATTTATTACATGTCAAGTTAAATCGTCAAAGAAGATTGACTCATGGTTTCAAGTTTATTTCTAATCTTGAAGGTTGCTTTATTTCAGTATTAGGATTTTTTTTTAAAATGTATGAAACCCTAGGAAAAAATTCAATAAAACAACTAGTTTTATTAAGTGTTCGGCACAATGTTTAATTTAATTTTTTATTTAACAATAAAATGATAAGAAAAAATAAACTATTGAAAATTAATTTAGATATACATAATATATAGATATGAAAGTGAAATAAAAGATTTTATAAAATTTGAAATGAGCTAAAAATAGTAAATTGAAAAAAATATATGTAAACCTAGCTCAAATTGAATTTACATTGATTGTGTAGTGTTTTATTATTTTTGGGAAACTAGGGTTTAGTTTTTAAACAATAAAGGGGTTGGATTAAGGGGTAAAATATAATAAAATTTATTAAAACATAGATTTATATCAATTTGATCAAATCAATTACATGGGGAAAGGAAATAACTTATCTAGAAAAATAGGCCAAGACGGATGATCTAAAAGTTGAAAATTATTGTATAGGACTAAGAAGATGTCAAAAACCTGAATCTAGATTTCATTTAGTGAAAGGATAGGATAACAAAAAATTGGACACTTTGGTGTTTGACACTATAGTCCAATTTTTATGCTATTATCCAAATCAATTTTTGGTTCTAGATTTTGATGTGGTTTGGTTCTTGGGTCCTATAGGTGTCTTTGTTTCTTCACAATTGTCTATCTATGCCACTGTATGACCTATTTTCTTCTCAAACCCTAGGTCTATCTACACACATGAAAAAAAACACATCAAATGCCCAAAGTGAAAAAAACTAGGTTAGGGGAAGTATTATCACATGATCTAGAACCCTTGGTATCATTATCGATGCGTACATTAACCCTCAAGCTAGGGTCTCAGATAAAATGGAGTTATCCCTTAAGGAACATGCATAATAAAAGTGCATGATGGATACAAGAATGAACTTTCACCTAGGACCTTCCTTGATTAGGAATGAAAATCTATGTGTGATTTAGAATTATAAGCTATAATATTGATTTTTTTTATTACTTAGTGTGCCAAAGTAGAAAGTGCTAGATATAAAATGAATTGTGAAGTTATTAATATAAGAGACTCTTTATTTTGAATTTTAAAACTTCATTCATGTTATCCAACATAAAAAAGGTAAAAAAAACTTAAGGTAGGGGATAATAAGGGTGTATGACCCATTAATAAAGAAAAAATGATCGTTGGACAACAACATCAAGTAGGACAGGAGCATTGGGCATTGTAGTCCCCTAGAATTCTATTATCTAGGACTTAGAAAAATAGGTTAGGGTTGACATAGGATAAGTTTGGGGGTCTCTATGTGTATAGATAAATTGAATCATATAATTAAAAGGTGATAAAATCAAGAAACAAGACCAAGACAAGTAAGACAAAGACATGCCCAGTGCAAATAAGGCTCATATTCTCTAGTTGCAGTCTCTTATGAATAGAATGTGAAAAGACATGATATCTAGGCTTTCTTAACCAATTTAGGGTGTATACATTTTCAACCATTTTACTCTAGTGATGTAATGAAATGAAATACTAGATTGAAATAAATAATAAGAAAATGCATACCTAAACCTACATACGTGGAGGTGAATGTGTTGTAAGGATCCAAGTCACTTTTTAGCTAGGGAAATGGATGGAGACCTGAATAGTGCTTAGAGAGAGAAAGAATCCATGGAGTGTATTCCCTCTATACTAAATCTGAATGTGGAATCCATGTATTATGGATAAGAAGGGAAATAATTTCCCCTATGTTAAATCTACTTGAAGATGAGGAATGCTTAAAGGCCCAAAACCAATGTCTATCCTCTATCCCACAAAAACTCATGTAATCTAGATGTATGTATAAAATATGTATGCTATGAAGAGAAAAATATATCATTGCCCCACTTTGAATATTTTAATTTTGATTGAGAAATGCTCAGAGGCCTCAAACTAATGTTTGTCTTCTATCCTACATAAACTTGTGTAGTCTAGATATGAGTAATACAATGGACCAACTGCTACAGATGGCCATGCGATCTAACTTGGTGAAAACATAGGTATAACTAGGTATAATTTGAAACTCTATTTAATGTGAAAGAAGAGAATGGAATGTATTTCCATTCCATCTATATAATCCTGAGTGATGAAGAACATGAACATCTATGTCATGCCCCCAAATCTGATATGTGAGTGATGTGTTTATATAATTTGGTAATCTATATAACCACATGTGATATGGCATATATTTATATACCTTATATGCAAAAATAGAGACCAAAAACACTATTCTCTACACTATTCCTATAGTCTATTATCTGATTTTGTAACTATCTCATGTTGTATGAAGTTATATGTGTGAGACATGTAGCATATGCATGCCCCCAAATCTAGTAGTTGAGTCTTTATCTATATAAAAATCACTATGAATCCATATAATCTAAACCAATATATCTAAATAGTCTATGTACCTATAAATTGAAGGTATATCCCTCTGAATGTTCTAAGTAATGATGAGTGACCCACATAATCTAAATCACTATATATTTTGACTGATCTAATCTAAATCTGATAATCTAAATGTTGGGTGTGTAAGAAACATGGTGTGTCCACTTATGAGAGTGGGTGGGTATGCTAGGTAAGTGTATAAATAGGAATATTATGAATTATGCCCCCTTTTTGGGGAGAGGGACACAATTTGTGATAGAGGAGGTTGAGTAAAAAGTGATGACTAGTGTTGTAGTAATAGAAATAAGGTTGGTATGTTGTGAATAACTTGAAAGGTTTTTAGATTGCTTAGATTATGTTGTTGAGATTGGAACATGTTTTGATTGGTGATGACCAAGGTACATGTCTTAGCATAAAATAAATATAGAGATGTTTGCACCATAGTAGGTAGATAAGGTAGTAAGAGAGTGAATCTTAAGTGATGTCAAAGGTATAATTGTCATGATTATGTTGAAGAAAATGGTTTGAAAAATATATTATGGGATTCAAGTTATGGGTGAAATGGTATTTTGTTTTGAATGAAAAATTTGGTTAATATAAGAAATTGGATTGATTTTTGATTCATTTGTGCATTGACTAGGTTGATATTTTGAGCTCTAGAGTGAGAAAAATGCTGAGGAGACAAGCACCTATTTTGACTCGGTTCGATTGGCTAGTAGCCTAAGTTTGAGTTTGTTTCAATTTAACCCTAGTAAGTAGCTCAAATTCTTGGTTCTTATTAGTTTGTTTGGCCTATTTTGGTGTTTTTGAGGGTTTTTAGAGTAGCTTTTTTTTTTTCTATTTTTGGCACTCTTATCTTCTATCTATCACCCCTGTTTAGGTTTCAGTGCTCCTATCTAGGTTTCAATGCTCCTATCCAATGGTGTTGTCCTATATCTAGTGTTGTTATCCTAGAGACATAATTTTTTAATGATGTTGATTTGTTGTTCACTATTATTCATTTTGGCTTTTGATTTGGTATTTTTTGATTGATATATGTTTTATTTCTAGTGTTTTTTAGGGTGATGTAAAAATGAGAGATTTATACAAGGACCAGGTGATGGAGACATTAAGGCTACTACTATTATTTGCTAATGAGAAAGTGGTTATAGATGGGGTAGGGTTGGGTCAAGTGTGTGACCTAGGTATAATGTAATGATTAATATCTGATGATTGCCTTATGTGAGAGGTAGAATACAAATACATGTATTTTTTAGCTTCCTATAGGGGAGATGCTTGTAACTTTAGAGGATGTGTATCGTATACTACATTTAATAATTAGTGGGTAGTGAGCGCTAATACAAGATGACATGGGTGCTTATGTGATTGATATGCATATTTATATTTTATTGGTGTGCCTTTGAGTATACATTAGAGAGGTAGTGACAGTGATTTATTACTATTAGTCATTGTGAATTCTAATGTTCTATGATTATAGAAGTTATTGGCTATTTTATTATCATTTTTGTTGTTGTGGATGGGAGTGAAGTATCTACTACATACAAGATGCATAATATTGTGCATAGTGTGGAGGTATATGGCATTATATTCTTATGGGGGAGGACTATGCTACCCCACCTATATAGGGATCTCTATAGATTTACATAGGATTCATTCAATAGTGGGGTGAGCACTATGACCTTATTACATTGTTGGGTGTATGAGTACATAGAAATTGTGTGGTTAATTAGATTACCAAGGGTAAAATGGGCACCTTTACAACCATTTGGAGAGTGGTGGATGAGCACATTGGCTATCCAATCCTATGGGATGGACCATTATAGGTGGGTTTTATATGGATTAGTGGATATTGACATCATATGGAGGCATTATAAATGATTTCTTAGGTGGGTAAAGGATGGAGTATAATTATGATATATGAGGGTCAGTTATTGGATACATTACCATTAGGGTGGAGTAAATGAGTTTTTTCAGTATAAACATATTACTAGATAGTTTGGTGTACCAGAAGATGTGCCCCTAGTAACATGGGTATGAGTGAAGAGTTCTTAAGTATCCACGAGGGTAGGAGCTCGTGATATGCCTACTAAGGCTAAGATTGCACCATTAAATTTATATGTGAGGGATGTATCCATATATATTCTAGATGTTAGATGTTTAAATGCATATATCACATGGTGGGCTATGCATCGATGGGCTCCATTGTATCTTATTGAGGTAGGAGATGCTCCTGAGTATGAGGATCCAAAGCTAATCCAAATGATGGGAGGTAAGCAATGATTACATTTGAATTGTGTATAAATTTGTTATTTTAGTTTGATTTCAAAGTATATAGCTAACATAGTGTCATAATTCTTTTCATAGATGAAGTGGGAGATGCTTAGGATGGAGCACAAGCTAGGGTGGGAAATGGAGATTATGATTACTAAGGGATCATAATTGAGTTGATACTTTGAGGCTTACATGACATTTACCTAATGATGTGATGGAGGAAATATTGATAGAGAAAGTGATAGTTACTATTGGTATCCATGCCAATTTATTTGATAAGGATACTATAGTGATAGTTGTATTAATTAGGGTAATAGGAGAGAGAGACAAGCTAAGAGATGAGCTGGATAGGCATAGGATGCCTCCACCTAATTTTGGATCTATTAGCACAATGATCATGGATGAGTATATAGATATTCAAAGGTGACATGAAAACTTGCATGAGGAGAATGGTTAGCTATTGGAGTGAAAGATTCATCACAAGAGGCATATGAAAACTTGAGGAGGTGCAGAGCCATCAAGTGCTAGGGTAGATTATGGGACTATTACTAGTGGTGAGAGTGAGATTGAGAGTGAGGGCTTGATGCCCATTCATGATTGATTATACTTGATACTAGTGTATATGTTTTGAAAAATCATTATATATATATATATATATATATATATATATATATATATATATATATATATATATATATATATATATATATGTACTAATTTGATTTGGACTCATGTGTATTATGTTATGTATTTTTGAGCATATTGGTATATTGATTGCAAATGGTTGATTATAAATAGTTGATTTGGCATTAATGTTGAGGTTACATATGCTTGGTAAAATGGTATTTGGGATGTGATTTTATCATATTGATAAGTTTAAGTGTGATGCTAATGTTTTATTTTGAATCATATGTGAGTAAAACTTTATTGTTTTGTGATTGGTAAATTGATTTGATAAAGTGAATTGGTTTAAGATTGTTAAAATAGGATATTGGTAAGATTAAGATTTGGATATTTTGGTTTGGTTAGGGATGGTTATTTGTAACTAAGAATGATAGTTGTTAGTAGAAGGGGATTTAAGATATCATTTTATGCATATCAGCCCCTAGTTGTTGTATCACTATCTAAACCCTGATGGTTAACTGAATAAGTGTCCATACTAATCATTTTGTGTAGGATCATGACTTGTATCAGATGTTGTCTATGGTGCACTAACTGTATCCATACATGGAGACTCTATAAGATGAAATATTAATGGATGTGTAATTGAAACTATGTGCTATGAAGGAGGGTCATCTATATGTAATCATAGTGGATTTCTACATGAAATAACACCCTTTGGCCTATATTGTAATGTGTATGACTGAACAATAGATCAATATGGAGATATAATCTATGATGGGGGCTCATCTAATCTCAATCATAGTGGGTTGTTATGTGAAATATGTCCCTAAAAACTTAGCTATAGTGAATATCTATTTAGAGAAGTACTAAGTGATGTGGGTGCATCTAATCTTAACCATAATAGGTTTCTACATGAGATAAGGCCATGAAAACTCTATTATAGTGTCAGTGATTATGATAGATATGTATATGGAATTACACTATGTACTTCATGGACTAATCTACTATAGGTAGGTTTCTCTTGTTGTACTAGTTTCCCAACACTCTGAGTAAGTGGGATAGGAGATATCTTATGAGGCTCTATCCTAGAAACCACATTACTTTCATGATGAGTAAATAATGATTCCTATAAATGAATGTCCTCAGATGACTCGGTCATGGAGGAATGAGGTCTATGGATCCATGATTAAGGAGATATTGTTGCCCCTAGTGTGAATTCTATGATTCCATTATCAACACATATATTAATAGAGTCCCTAAGTCCATAAAAATCATTGTCTTTGTGTCTATGGATATGATGATAGTTACAAAAGGGCTGATATGGCTGCTTGTGTAAGAGATGTGGATCTTGAAAATGAGTAGAAGGCAATGTGATTAACCTCATATCTAGTAGTGATTATAATATGACATATGGGATATCCCACTCTGAATCAAACTATAGTGGTGTCTTACTACTATTTTTTGTAGTGCATACCATAGGTGGTGCTCTAGAAATTGGCTCTGTATTCTTAATTAGTTACTTGTTTGGTTGTGGTCTCATATATTTTTTAGGACATGGTAGATGAAAAGTGATAGGAGATATATATTGAGGTAATGCTATAAAATCTAGATTAAGTTGATCAATTGAATTTGACTCAATCACTCCTAATTTCTTCTCCAAAGCTAAAACTATATAACATAAATGTCTAAAATAGGACTCTATCTAATATAATATATACTCTAAGAGGGGTTGGTGAAGTCACTTAATAAAGATATGTTGAATCTCTAAATCTATTGGTTTATAGATCAATCTTAACATGTAAGTCTTGAATCATAATATATAATCATTAATTAGCTCTGAAGTATTTTGATGCAATGTGGTAGGTTTCTCATATGTAACATGAGGTCTCATGTTTGCTATGTAATTTTTGATAAATTCCTCTTCTAAGTTATCATATGTATGCAAGGAACCTATGAGGAGTAGATGAAATAACCAATTATGTGCATTACCCACTAATGTCTACTAGAACAATTTAAGTAGAATCAAAGGAATCGCATGAGATGGCAAAGCCTTCTGAAAGGCTTTTAGGTGTATGAATGGATTTTAATTTACATCAAATTAAAGTAATGATGGTATCTATAAATGCTTAGGCAATGAAACTTTGACAAATACCTTCAAAAGAGGGTTACCATGTAAGTCGTTAGCATCCATATAAGACTTATAAGCCTTGTTTTCCAAAGTAAGGAGATGTACTTGGTATTATAATTCACCAACTACATGCATCAAAGAAATAATCTCTTGGGATGGTATATTAGTATTTTGAAGTGGTTCATTTAAAAATTGAATTTGATCATTTATTTTAGCCATGGGAATGTTACATTTATCAATTAGATCATAGAGAGGGGGTGTGCTCACTTGAACCTTTAGAGGAATGGTAACTTGGACCTTAGTATAGGGATGTGGGATACCATTCTCTTTGGGTGAAGAGTGAGAAATAAGTGCTACTGTAGTAGGGTTTGGCTTGGGAGATTCATTAGTATCTTTAGTATTTATTGAATCACATTCTAATTGAATATAATATGTGATGTTATCATTGTTATGTGCATCATTTAAAATAGAATTATGCATATAAGTAGAAAGAAAATTTTGTAATGCATTATGTTTGAGAGGAGTGAGAGAAGAGTTAGAAGCATGATAAGAATTTTCTTACTCACTATATGAATAATAGTCATCATTATTCCATGCATTATCAAAATCAAAATTTTGTTCATTTCAAAGAGGAGTAGAAGTATCACTTTCATATTCACTCTCATTGTCATATTCATTTGCATGTTCACTATCATACTCATTATCACTTCCATTATCACTAGGAAAAGGGGTAAGAGATTATGATAATTATTTTATAATATGCAATAATTTGTCATGTGAAATTGGAATACTATGTGCATCTATGTTATCTTTGAATGGAGTGTATTTATTATTTTCATTTATGATATGAGAAGTAAGAGTAAGTGAGTTATCATTTAGACATTCTTTTGTCATTTTTTGAGATGAAAAATTAGATTTAAGAACATGAGGTTGGTCATTTGAATTATGAATTAGAAATTTGATTCTATTGTGTTTATATTGTTGTAATTTTAACATAGAAGTAGCAAGAGAGAGAAAGAGAGAGACTAGGTTCAAATGCAAGCAAATTATCACCAATGATAGGCTCACTTGGAAATGCATGACTAATTTGTTCATTTGATGGATTGTGTATAGGAAAATGAGGTGAAAATTACCTTTCCCATTTATCAAAATTATTTTCATTAGAAGAGGGAAGAAAAGAGACAGGTGTGAGAGAAGAAGATGCATCTACTTTTGCTTCACTGTCACTTTCATAGGCATCATCATATTCCTGATTAAAATAATAGTAATTGTCTTCATTGTAAATGAATTCATTTTCCTCATTTTTGACTAATGTGTAATTTTGAAAATTTGTCTATTCATTGTCATAATTATGATCAAAATTTATAAATTTATCTATAGGATGAGAGGGAAGAAGTGCCTTAGTGGCCATTTTATTGCTTTCACCAAAGAGATTATGTAAAAGTAATATTAAAAAAATAAATGAAAAAATTACTACTAACATAGGAATTTTGAAAATATTTTTGGTACTCCAAAAAAATTTCAAAAATTCCAAAAACTTTATCTAAAAATTGTAAGGGAGGAAGGCTTGGGGTTTGAGGACCTAGTTTGGAAATCTAGGGTTTTGGGTTAGAGTTTTAGAAATTTAAAATTATTGTAATAATTTTAATTCTAAAATAAATTTGAATAAAATAAATGTACAAAAATTTAATACAAAAATAAATTTTTTGGAATTTAAGTTTTGCATGAAAATGTGAAGGAAAACCCCTAGGGGTACCTAAGGTTTGAGATTTTGTTTGAAGTAAGTCAGGTTCATCAACTATTTTATTATTTTTGGGAAACTAGGGTTTAGTTTATAAATAATAAATGGGATGGATTAAGGGGTAAAATATAATAAAGTATAGTAAAACACATATTTATATCAATTTGATCATATTAATTACATGGGGAAAGGAAATAACTTATCTAGAAAAATATGCTGAGACGACTGATCTAGAATTTGAAAACTATTGTGTAGGACTAGGAAGATGTCAAAAATATAAATCTAGATTTCATTCAATGAAAGGAAAGAATCCCCAAAAAGTGGACACTTTGGTGTCTAGCAATGTAATCTATTTATGGTATTATTATCTAAATCAATTGTCGGTTCTAGATTTTGATGTGGTCTAGTTCTTGGGTTTTGTAGATGTCTTTGTTTCTCTACGATCACCTATCTACCATTGTATGACCTATTTTCTTCTCAAACCCAAGGTATATCTACACACACAAAATAACAAACACATCAAATGCCAAAAGAAAAAAAATTGGGTTAGGGGAAGTATGATCACACAATCTAGAACCTCTATTATCTTGATCACTTCCTACATTAACCCTCAAGCTATGGTCTTAGATCAAATGTAGTTCTACCTTAAAAGAACATACATAATAAATGTGCACGATAGATGCAATAATGAACTTTCACCTAGTCCCTTCCTTGATCAAGCATGAAAATCTGTGTGATGAAGAATTATGAGTTATACTATTGACTAATTTTTTTATGACTTAGTGTGCCAAAGTAGTAAGTGTTATATATAAAATGCCTTGTGAAGTCCTTTTTATAGGGTACTCTTTATTTTGAATTTGGGAGCTTTATTCATGTTATATAATATCAAAAAGGTAAAAAAAACTTAAGGGAGGGGATAAGAAGGGTTTACAACCTATTAAGCAAGAAAAAATGACCGTTGGATAATAACATCAAGTAGGATAGGAGCACCAAGCATTGTGGTCCCCCAAAATTATGTTATTTAGGACTCAAAAAAATAAGTTGGGACTGACACAAGCCAAGTCTAGTGGTCTTTGGGGGTATAGATCATTTGGATGAGATAATCTAGAGGTGATAAAGGCAAGAAAGAAGACCAATACAAGTAAAACAAAGACATGGCTAGTACGAACAAGGCTCACATTCTCTAGTTGGAGTCTCTTATGAAGTGGACTATGAAAAGACATGATATTTGTGGTTACTTGACCAATTTAAGGTTTATACATTTAGGTTTATTGTTGGTGTAAATTATCTAGAATAAATATGAACTATATCACAAATGAAAATATAATTTCAAATTGTGCTAGGAAAATGTTGCACTAGGAAGACATGCCTACACTATGGCCTTGTTTTTTGATTATGGTCATGTATTGGTTGACCATGTGACTAATTTTTTGATATGGGTACATGTGCATGTCTATGAATATTTACTGTTTTACTTTGTGTCCTCAATTTACTACATGAATAACATGAAACATATGGTCTTAGCTCCTACACAATAAACTAAATATAAATCAAATTCAAATTAAACAATCAAATAATGGGAATAGTTGAGCTATCCTTAGAAAACCCCATGTAATATGAGTGTTACCAACATAACCTAAAATGGCCTCAAGCTGATGTAGTTCTCCCTCTTAGAGTGACTGTGTGAATTTTGATATTTTTTATATGAATAAAACTAGATATATTACCTTGAATGCTTGATAATGAATTCTCTTAACCTAAAATAAAATAAATTTAGACTTGGTTTATGACTATTAGAATGCTTTAGAATTTGAATTGGAAATATTAGTGCTCTTTTACTTAATGTGTAATAGAATTGCCAATTTATTCTTATATGTATTTGGATAGGCCTTGATGTGCTTATAATATATTTTTTAGGGGGGAATAAATTGAAATATATTGAATTTTAAAATTTACCTTTGGAGCATGGGGAAAAAGGTCACACTAGTGGATAAGGTTGCTTTATAGTCTTGTCTCCCTAGTGCAATCTTATCCTAGAAGGACAAAGACTATTGTAACTAAACTAATAAGAGTATGTAAGTAGACTAGGGATGTATAAATGATATTTTGAGTAGTTTTAATATAGTGCATTCTCCTATAGATATTTTAATTTAATGGAATGGTTAATAGGAAAAGTAAGGGTAATAATGTGAAGACTAAACATTGTCAAGAACTTAATGATAAAATTTGAAAGTCACATGAACAAATATAAATTTTTAGAATTATTGAAGTGTATTTTATACCACACCAAATTTCACATACATGATGGGGGCCAAATTAATATGCTACACTTATTATCATGGCACTTGTTTGATTATTTTTCAATTTCCACATTTGATTAAATTATAATTTGATTATCAAAAAATCAAGAAATTTTGATGATAACATTATGTGGCATATTGGTGAGTTTCATGTTAGCATAAATATTTAATATTTCTCTATTTTAGTTTCATTCAGGAATATTGATTTGTTTCAATATTGAGCACCATTATGTTTTGTATAAGCTTGGTTATATATCATTATTATTATATCTTATCTTCTTGAGATAAATTGTAAGTTCTTGACTTGCATTGAAATCTCAAATTATTAGTATAAATACATAATAATATAATTAGTCTAAATATCATCCTAAGTTATTGAAGTCTTTGAGGTCAAGATTTAATATTATACAAACTTCAATATCTTATAGTCTTTTGACCATGGTTGAGATTTTCATTAATTTCTAAATTGGACCTAAGTTGAAAAGTGAATGTGAAATAGATATTCTATTCATTTGGATTTTAAAATGTTATTGTTTTTATTTATTTTTAATACTTGTACATGGCTTGGTGACATTTTTTAGATATCCAAACATAGTTGGCAAGATAAGATGGAATATATCTCTTTCTAGTAAGGTTTTTTATGGTTTTAAAGGAAATCTTTGTTAATGATAAGTTTTGAGATTTGGAAGATTTTTACATCTCCTAGTAAATCAAAAAACATGCTTAAGTAAATGAGTATTACCTAGATAGGTAATCTTGTAATAAATGTGCCTATGTAGATGGAGTATAGGGAATTTATTGTTTCATTAAATCATTTCAAGCTTTCTGTTGAGTCCATACTTTTCCAGTTGATTATTTAAGACTTGTTTGGAAACTCATGAAGATTAACATTCAGTGAGAATATTTCATAATGGTATATGATGTTTTCTTAATCGATTATGTATTTTTTTAATACATTACTCTTGATTTTAGACACGAATCTTGAGAGACTTCAATTTATCGGCCAAGGTAAGAAGATTTTTCTAGTATTAAATAAAATATAAAAGGTTTGACGTCATGCAATGTTAATTTATATTTTTGTGGTTGAGTTAGTATATTATTTGTTTTTTATAGAAGCCATATTTGAATAAAAACTTTGAATTTGCATACATGTAGTATTTTTTATTTGAGTTTATATTATTTTCAAATTTTTTTGCATATTTATTTTTATTAAACTCTATGAAATTTAAGTTTTTTTTTATATCCTATACAAATTTTTGATTCCAAGATATTTCTCTTTGGGTTTTTTTCAATTAAAAGTCTGATTTTTGTCAAAGCTTTACATGCTTATGTATTGTTACTTCTGTAGTCATATAAAATGTCAATTGAATGAAATGAGTGTCACTTGAGAGCATATATACCTAGATTATCCATATACTTATCTTAGGTCCTCTTTCAACCCTTATCTAGCTTCTATTTGGGTATTACACATCCCTAGACATCCCAAAACAAGTCCCAAACCTTCCCTTAGGGATGTAGGTCCCTAGTGCCCCAAGTTATATTGGAAACACAATGAATTAAGGAGGGGGGGAGGGGGATGAATCAGTATTTTAAAACTTTATTTCACATGTAATTTAACATTCCTTGAAACATCAAGATAAAATAAAGATATAACAAAACATAAAGATTCATTTACATGAGCATAACACAAAAACACACATATGAGTGGGAAACCCTCAAGGGGAATAAAACCCAATGATATTTGAAAATGGAATACAATATTATAATATAAAAACCAATTTTAGTTAAACACCAACTACATATGGAACACCAACCCTAACTAGCCAAGCACCCACTTGACTAGGCTTTAACAAGTACCCATTTACAAGGAGGTGCCAACCCCCTAGATGACTCAAAACTAACTCAACCACATAAATTATTTCATCACATTAAAAAACCTATGTTTCTCAACCAATATTTGATTACCAACTTCTTCAATTCTTATCTCTTTTATTCCTCTCAAATTACCTTTTATGCTTCTTCACTCATCTAGGTCTCTTCAAGATAGATTAGGTCATATGACCTTGATATTCATCTATAGTACCCATATTAGATATTCATGATAATTTATATAAACCATTATCATGGTATAAAATAAATCCTTCATCTCTTCAAAGTGTTATATCCTTCATGTTTACTCAGTCATCCTCTAACTAGGTAATTGGGCCTATTAGGGCTTGTTCTTATACTACACTCTTACTCATACACCTGTTGGTCAGACATACATAATTTACCACTTATATTTTAAAAATAATAGTAATTATTAGATGCCAAAAACATGAATCAATAATTATATTAGGTTGGCCATAGCTCAAATGGACCAAATCATTCTTTAGGCATTACAGAGACCTAATTCAATTAGGCCTTCATTAGTACACACTACCCTTTGATATGTTTAGAACACCATACATGGTATTAATAACTTCATATTAAATTAAAATATAACATTAATAATCTAATGTTATGTCCATGAAACCTTTTATCTCCAATCATCACTTGAAGCATGCCATTAGTACTGTTTACATTAGGCCTTCACACACACACACAAAGGTCTATCTTGAACAACTAAAGATAACACAATGTTTGAACACAAAACCATGAAAATAAAAAATATAAATAGAACCTAAAATACCTAAAAAACTTAATCAAGATCATTATAATTCCTTATATATGGTAAAAAAATCAAAAACACTCGTGCAACTTGCTCACTCAAAACTATTAGTTTTACTCAAAGACCAATCATGGTGACAATGACCTTCTGTTAGGAACCTACTGAAGCAAAATTGATTACCATATACAAGCAACTTACATGCAGAATTAAACCAGAATCACAAGTAACTAGAATTCAGAAATAACACAGAATATGAGAGACAATACCTAATTGTATTAATACTCATCCAGAAAAGAATACAATAAAGAAGATGCCACTTCTTCTTCACACCTCTCAGAGGCTTCCCACACCTCAAGTGTACAGTAATTCTTTCCTCAAATCTCTCTCTCTTGTGGTCCCAACACACAACTCAAACACAGAGTTGGTGTTCACCTCCAACTAGTCAGTATCCACTACTGCTAGTACACAAGTGCTCCATGCACTCCACAAGTGCTTCACGCACTCCAAGTACTCAACATACTCCAAGTATATCTCCCATGAACTTGCAACAACTTGAAACTCAAATGATCTTACTTATGGAAGGAACTACCTTGCCTTCCTCTTTCCTCTCCAACTGAGTACACACCGTACTCCAAGTAGATCCTGCCTGATCCTGCTCCCTGTTGTGTTGATATCACCTTGATTCTACTGCCACCTGCAGATCAACCTAGTTCTACACACCTAAAAACCTTAGACCTTGCACACACATACACCTGTAGATCAATGATCTTACTTATCATGCAGATCTCCTAATGTAGCCATGCACACCTGCTGACCAAGATCATACATACATGAAGAACCCTTCTGATTCTCTAAACCAGCACCCACACTTGGTACTGCTGTGGAACTAGGAGGAACACCCTTGCTCACTTCACACACAAAATGAGATAATATTTTCTCTCTTACTCTCTAGCACAAATTACAATACAACCCATGAGTCTATTATATAGATCTCATGCAAACAATAATTAGACATCTAATTACAATAATTAGATCCACAACTTCAAGTCTAAAATTAGCCTTTGACATGCAAACAACTGGTTCATTAACTAACTGTCTATGAACTAGTAGTTTTGGAACTGCACAGGTGACTGATGTCAGTCCCTGTCTGCCTAGAAGTGACAGATGCTGGCTGATCCATGACCGACATCAATTGCTCTTCTCATTGTATATGACTGACATCGGCTGATCAGACTGACATCAGTTGCTCTACAACTCAACAACCTCTCAACAACCTCCTCCATGTTTACAATAGTGAATCTTTTAGCTCCACAACCTAATAATCTCCCACATGGAGATAAATAGCTGCATTGTACCTATACTTGTACCCCATCTAATCTATTTCCTAGCTTGTATCCCTCTTCAAGATCAACCTTGAAGACCAACCACCACAAATCTTGTGGTGCACCTCCTGTCATCCAAGTAACCTACCACATCCAAAGTACTTGACCCTGCATAACATGAATTCCTGCTGCTGGTCCCTCTCAAATACCTGATAATCCACTAAACTACCCTCTAGTGCTTCCTTCTCAAATTGACTACAAACTTTCTGATAGCACCCACTACTTGGGCAAACTCAGGTCTATACCAGACCTCATGTGATTTCAGACACTAAACTATCCAGCCCTTGGTGTGCTCTAGTTTTGCATCCTGCATATTGAACCTCGCCAACCCCTGATTCACATTAGCTCCCACTGGAGACAAAATCAACCTGTGATCTTCCATGTCTCTCATGCCAAAGAATTTTGCTGCTCTAAATTCCTCATGACATGCCACTGAACTATCCTTACCCTTAGCTCAACAAAACCCTATATGTACAAACCTGCTAGCTAGCATACCATCCACATATAGTAACAGGATAATGTAGCTATCATCATCCACCTGGTAAGACAAACACAATGGTTACACTGACATTGACTAAAGCCCTACTTTGTCATTCACCTGTCAAAACTTGTACCGCTATCCTACAGCTTCCTCAAGACCATATGACCTGGCCTTCTATCTCACATGTCCATTCTCTCTATTCTTTAACTAAGGTATCCATTTATCTCAGTGCTTTTCATACTAGCTGGCAACCCTATGAAATTTCCCATTTGGTTCTGCATCATGTTCATGCCATGCTCCCACTGTTTCCTAGATCCTTCCTACTTTGTAGTGAGCAACTAGTATAAAGAATAAGAACAATGAATTTGAGGCTTACTTACACTTTTAGTCCTCCCCATGGGCGTTTGAGACTCCTTGACAGCTTGCTGTCCACCCAAAATCCATCTCAGTGACCGACCTCAATCACCACACAGTCTACACCTGACTGACATCGGTTCCATGCGACTATCCAAGTTACCAATGCTGGTTATCCTGATGACATCAATCTCCACCTGCCTGACACCATTGACTTCCCTAATTTGCACATGACCGATGTCAGCACCTATCTGTTCAACATCGATTACCCTTGACTGATGCCATTACCTGTGTATGCCTGTGAGTGATGACTTTTTACCCACGAGCTCTCCATGGATCAAAACCCTATCCAAACCACCCTACTCAGAGGTATCTAGCCCCATCTACTGATCTCTATCCATCATCTCCTCCAAGAACACCAAGGCTTTCTAGTTCTTAAGTTTGTCAAACACATCTATCTTCTACTTAAGAACATGCATCTCCTTCTTGCTCATGTGACCAAGCCTACAAAGCCATGTCTTCGTAATAGAAGAAGAATCAGTAATACAAGCAAGTAGATAAAGAGTACCTGCTTTCTTACCACATGCTAATTCAAGTGCATCCTTGATAACATTCCAAGAATCCACTGTGAGAGTTACTATGCATCTCTCATCACCCAACTTTCCTAAATAAATTAGCCGCATCTCCAAGACTAAGACCTGCATGACCTCCTTCAACACCCATGTGTTGGCCACCTGCAATTTCAACCGCACTTCCCCTTTGCCAACAATATGACAAGGCTCACTAACCCCTCTACTTGGGGTTGCATGGAAAGAGGCAACAGAATCTATAGAACAAGATTCTACTTTATCCAAGAAACATCCCAGAGCATCCTGTGCAACAACACCTATAACATTTGCTTCTTCAGTTCCTTCATGCTGATCTGCTACCAACCAACAATATTTCTTTACCTGCTCTTTCTTTCCATAAGACCGTAATTGACCATTCATGCTTTTCAATTCCTCCATTCTTAGTGTACTTTCTTCTACCATTGTTATACTCTCACTCAATTAGAAACCCCTGAGAGTGACCTATAATCAAACACAAACCTGCTCCCTACAACCTTAGCTCTGATACCAACTGTTAGGAACCCATGGAAGCATAATTGATTACCATATACAAGAAACTTACATGTAGAATTAAACCAGAATCACAAGTAACTAAAATTCAGAAATAACATAGAATATGAGAGACAATACCCAATTGTATTAATACTCATCCAAAAAAGAATACAATAAAGAAGATGCCACTTCTTCTTCACACCTCTCAGAGGCTTCCCACACCTCAAGTGTACAGTAATTCTTTCCTCAAATCTCTCTCTCTTACAGTCCCAAAACACAACTCAAACACAGAGTTGGTGTTCACCTCTAACTAGTTAGTATCCACTACTGCCAGTACACAAGTGCTCCATGCACTCCACAAGTGCTCCATGAACTCCACAAGTGCTCCATGCACTCCAAGTACTCAATGTACTCCAAGTAGATCTCCCATGAACTTGCAACAACCTACAACTCAAATGATCTTACTTATGAAAGGAACTACCTTGCCTTCCTCTTTACTCTCCAACTGAGTACACACCATACTCCAAGTAGATCCTGCTTGATCCTGCTCCCTATTGTGTTGCTATCACCTTGATTCTACTGCCACCTACAGATCAACCTAGTTCTACACACTTGTAAACCTTAGACCTTGCACACACATACACTTGCAGATCAATGATCTTACTTACCATGTAGATCTCCTAACGTAGCCATGCACACCTATTGACCAAGATCATACATACATGAAGAACCCTTCTGATTCACCAAACCAACACCCACACTTGGTACTGTTGTGGAATTAGGAGGAACACCCTTGCTCACTTCACACACAAAAGGAGCTAATATTTGCTCTCTTACTCTCTAGCACAAATTACAATACAGCCCATGAGTCTATTATATAGATCTCATGCAAACAATAATTAGACATCTAATTACAATAATTAGATCCATAGCTTCAAGTCTAAAATTGGCCTTTGACATACAAACAACCGGTTTGTTAACTAACTATCTGTGAACTGGCAGTTTTGGAACCACACAGGCGATAGACGTTGGTCCCTGTCTGCCTGGAGGTGACCGACGCTGGCCGATCCATGACTGACATCAGTTTCTCTTCTCATTGTATATGACTGACATCAGCTAATTAGACTGACGTCGATTGCTCTGTAACTCAGCAACCTCCTCCATGTCTGTATTAGTGAAGCTTTTAGCTCCACAACCTAACACCTTCAACACTTATATGACCAATTTTAGAGACTTATGATACATGTAGATGATTTTATGAGATAAATGTATCATTATAATATATAAATAGAATATGTTCAAATGGAAATATTGGTCTTGTAGACCAATCTCATAATGTTGTACTTCACTATCTCATCTCAACTAGATAGGTCAACTTGTGAGTAATTTTTTCACTATAATCACTAACCTCCAAAAATTATACCAAACATGATCATGTATTAAAATTCCTAAAAAACATCTCAATGAACTTGGTTTCATCCCTATTTCATGACATCACATCCCTAATCATCTTCTCACTACTACCTAGATTTTTCATTGTTTGCACCATTAGGCCTATTAGCAACAAGCTATCTTGGATGATAGGTTTAACACACCTAAGAGATAGAACATGTCAATAAACCACCATGGACATAAAATAAAATTATCAACCTTATCCATCTAATTATTTTCATACTTTGACTTGGTCAACTCTAACTGCTAAAACAAATCTCTAAGAAATGTGCAATTTACTATAGGGTCTACTCACACACTTGACAAATCAATCACATATGGAGGTTCTTGAGAGATTTGAGTACACGATGAAATAGTTTGTAAAGTCATTTGAGAAAATTTTGGGCTATTTTAATAAATCTCTTCAACATTGGGTCCTTATTAGGGTTTTATGAAGGTTTAAACCTATTTCCACTCTTAACAATTATTCATAAAGCATGGTCCTTGATCCAAAAACTAATGCCTAAAATTTTGAGATAGGACCATTCCCAATATATTATGAATATATCAAGTTCCCATGTAAAGTTTTTATGAGATATTTATCACAATAAAAACCTTATTGAGTAGAGAACCCTTCATTATTTACGCTTGAGAGACTTTAAAACACTTTTTCATGCCTTATCTTTCAAATCTTAACCTCAAAATTAATGTAAATACTTGAAAAAACTTGGATTACCTTTTTAAATGATACCCTAATCACACTTTCCTTTAAAACTAATCCTGATACCCCATTAGGCCACACACTTTCTCTTTGATTGCTTATACCTTAACCTACAAACCACATTAGACCTAAAAATTGACCTTCACACCTATTTCCATGCACTCTCTACCACTCTCACATACTTAAGAAACCTCATACATGATTAAAAATTGTAATACATCATTCATATGCCTTGAAAACAAATAATGATGCCTTATTAGGCTAGGTAGGGTCTATAAGTGGTCTAGGTATATACTAGGTCTAAAGGTCCTACCCCTATAGGCTTGCCCTGAGACTCTCATGAGTATTCCAAACCCTCATATGCATGATCAAGAAATCGTATACAACCACTCATGCTTATTTTCACTTATCTCACCAAGACACTATGACCCTTCATGCACAAGACTAGGCATCTTATGCACATACCTTCTCAAGATACTACAAGGCTCAAGCACTTGACAAATTTGACAATAAGGACATTCCATGCTGACCTTTAAATCACTCATGTAGTCATAATAACATATACCAATCATATATTACACTTTTAGAATCACTATAATACTTGTCATCCCCCAAAAATAGCTTTCATTTTTAGGACAACATTTGACATATTTTGGTCTTAAAGACCAAAATTATCTCTTCTCTTTTCAAAATTTGTCTTGGGCATTCAAATTCTTTAGTTTTCAAGATTTTCTTGAATCTACGGACTCTGCAGGCATGAATCTATGGACTCAGCAGGAAGAAAAATCTATGGACTATGCAAGAAAAGGAAAATCTATGGACTCTACAAGTAGATTCATTTTTACAAGTTCAAAGGGCTTCTACAGGTGGTTTCAGTCAAAAGGAATCAGTTTTCAAACACTTAGTCATTTTCTAGGATTGTTTCAATGCCTTGCTTCGAATAGAAATCTCCATTGGCAAACACCAGCAGCAAGTTCAATGTCTTTGGCAAGAGTTAAGTGCTTCATCAAGGTTCAAAGTTCAATCACTTCAATTGGTTCATTGACTTCCAAACATTGAACCAAATCAAGGTAGCTTGAACCATTGAACCACTGAACCATTTTGGTTCAAAGGTTCAACAGGTTCAAGGTTTAACTATAGGTTCAATCAAAGAAACAGTTTAAGGGCTAAGTTCAAACAAGTAGTTCAATGCTTTATTTCACTCAGATGGTTCATTACCTTTGTTTCAACATCTTTTAGTTTAACCATTTGGTTCCTAAGTCGGTTTAAAGCCTTGTTTGAACCATTGAACCAAAACTTGGTTTAACGTCTAGGTTCAACAGTAGTTTCATTCACTTAGTTCATCGGCTTGAACCATTGGCTTTAACCATTTTGGTCCAAAGCCTTGGTTCAACCGATTGGTTCAATGTATTGGTTCAATGTCAAATTTCATCCAATGGTTCATTGCTTTTTTGATTCAAAGGGACTTGGCACGCTTCATTAAACCTTTGAACCGGTTCAACTAATGGTTCATCGGCTAAGTTCAAAGGGGCGGTTCAATGCTGAAAGGAACTTTTTTGAAGGACAAGTACCCTTGCGGAGGACACTTCATCAACCAAAACACCCTTCAAATTTTCAAAAGAAATCCAAAGACTTATTCAAATACTTGGCAGAACCAATTTTTGTGGACATTTTATCCACGGGAATTTTACCCAGACTTTTGTCTGTGGGAAAAATGTCTGCGGAATTACCCGTGGGGAGTTTTCAAGTCAAACACCTAGGAATTTTCCCTGAGGATTTATCCATGGGAATAAAGCCTGGGGAAACATTTGTCTATAGGGACTACCAAAACAAAAGCCTAGGGAAATATTTTTCTGTGGAGATTGATAAAACAAAGGGCTATCGAAGGACCCCGAAGGGTAAGTGCCCTTGCGGGGGACTCTCAATAGACAAAGTAAAGGGCTTTTCTAACTCGATAAGGATCATTTCTCAAGGCCTAAAAGGGTATGTCCAATTCAAAAAAGTGCTAAATAAAAAGCCAAAATCTGAAAGAAGACCAAGGGGTGATGCCCACAAAGATGTCAAATTCAGCATAGCTGACTAGCCGTTGGAAGCATATTGACGGGCATGTAAATGTCAATTTTAAAGACAGTGAAATAGCCTTTAATTTATAGACCTGAATGCATTTCTAGAATTCAAGACAAAAACAAGCTGAAAGTGAGGAAAAATAGAATAATGGATGAATCCAGGACTCGATTCAATCAATCTGGAAAGGAAGAACAATGAAGATAAGATCAGACTGACAGCTAGGCATTGAAAGTTGTAATCTTACAATTACATAGCCTGTTCATCTACATTGAAAGATCAAATAGGTAAAAGGCCCCAAATTTCCAGCTAGTCTTCCTAACATTTCCCAATGCATCATGATGTATTACTATTCTTGAGTCCTTCAAATGGCTATATAAGGGACTTTCTTTCATCGTAAAAGATCTTCTTTTTGACAATCTGAATGAAACTCTGTTGAAATTGAGAAGCATCATTGAGACTTTGTGCTCAGTCTATTAATCATATTTTGTTGATGAAAACAAGGGACTTTTTTAGACTTTGTGCTATGATATCTTTTTTGTTTAATTAATTTAATAAGCAGGATTAGTAAATTAGTCAAAAAGGTGTCCTAAAGAATCAACTGTGGAGAGACTTTGTGCCCCCATAGCTTCCTTCAGTGTGTTTGCTTTTTCATTGATGTGTAAAGGACTTTGAGAATACTTTGAGCTTTCATTGCCCTTCGTATATCACTCTTGAGTATTTCAGGTATAGACTTTGTGCTATGTCTTGATTTGTTGATTCTCATACTCCCAATTACGCTCTACTTTAATTTCTAGGAGTATTCTTGTGGCTGGCTGAATAGTTTTTCCTAAAAGAAGAGGAGAGCTATCTATCATTCCCTTGAGTTTTTCCTTTGTTTTGTACACATCATCTCTGAAGAAAGAGAGATGGATGTCCGGTCCTACCCTTGAGTATTATTATTTTCTATTTATACATATACATAGCATATCCATAGGGAACCTCCCCTTGATGAGAGGAGAGAGCAGTCTCCTTGTGATGTGATAAACTTACACATTAGGATGACTAATCTTCTTGCTTTGGCTGATAAGACCTATTTTGTTTACCAGTACATTGATAGACAAAATATTCAACCAACAATACTGATCACTATACTCTCTCATAGCTACATTCTTCAAAGACCTCATGAAGACCTTCTCAATAACCTTTCACATCAATGACAACATCAATGCCACACCTCAACAATAGGAAAAATAATCAACAATCACTCCCTTTATAATTGATGAAAAAACACAATGAAAATTGATCATTATTATATCCCCATTTTTGTCTTTCTCCCCTTTTGACATAAATATCAAAGTGATATTTACAACTCCTTAGATCACACTCCTTTCAACCAAAATACTTAACACATATGACTATGAGTTTATGAGACATAATATAAACATGTTCCCCCTATCTCCATACATACATTGTTAGAATAACTCACTTGTACTTGGATCTAAAAGCCTAATTGGCTCCCCCTAAGTACTTAGCTTCTTCAATGATTTGTAGGAATTCCTATCTTAGGTGTTGAAATTTTACCTTTAGATGTGTTTTGGTCAAAATGTCTAATGATGAGGCCAAGGTATGCCCATTAAATGTATAATAAATGACCTCATCTTACTCTCTCTTTCTATTAAGTTTGATTGCATTTTGTGACTTTTATTCTAATCTGATATGAGTTAGGATGTAATTATCCATCTTTTATTGATTGTGATTCTCACGTTTAAAAATCCCTGTAATTCCTAACAAGTGTTTTGGAAAATTCAAGTTTTGTAATAAAATAGGTCATCATCAGGGTGAAGAATAAATATGAAGCAGATTGCATATTTTTACAAGCATTGGAATCAATACAGTTTAGTTCTGGAACCCCACCACACTATTTCAAGGAGTCACATTTTCAAACTTAGTTCCAAAACTCTATATTTAGCTCTAGAATTATCTGAATTAGCTTTGGTACTCCTGCAGATAAGCTCCAAAACTTTCATAGTTAAACATGGAACTGATAAAGATCTATTCTAAATGGCCAATGATTTGTCAAACCAATGATCCCATTAAATTAGGAGTAGACTTCCAATTTCCATACTTACAAATCTAAGACATTTATCACACAGTTGGACAACCAGCCACATCTAAATTTAGCATCTATTCTAGGCATGATTCAATTCCATCGTATCCATGAAGCAGTTACAACAATCAATGCACCATAAGTAAAAGAATATATATAGACCTGGGAATTTAGGAAAGGAGTGGAAATATAATTGAAGAATATAGGGATAAGGATAGAATAATACATCTTTCTAATACAAAACATTTGTATCAATGAAATAGCCATTTCTATTTTGAAAGAGAATTAAGTTGTTCAGTCTTGTTTCTAGGCGGAGCAAGGGCCCACTCCTCCAAGAACCTGGATCTTCATTTTTGGTCAGAATTTATATTTTATTTTCAAAATAAAATAGGTAGCTATGTTAAAATCATAAATGCTTCCAACTTAAAGTTAAAATTTATTGTAGATTTTCCCTTACAGGTGTTCTAGATTAAATTATGATTTCTTTGTAATCAATTTCCAAGCATTCTACATCGTGTGTTTATTTCTAGAAATCTATTTCATTTCCACATGTGTTTATTTCCAATAATCTATTTCATTTCTACAATGTGTTTATTTCCATCAATCTATTTCATTTTTTCAATGTGTGTTTACTTCTAGTAGATTTTCATAGTTTGATTCCAATAAGGTTTTAACCAAGAAGTCCTTAAGACATTAAAAATCCCTCAAAACAAAACAAAAATACAAATACCTATAATCAATTACTAAATCATTAATATTATTCTTGTTGCATATATATTTAGACATAGCTCTAGTTAAATATGACATCAACAAAAATTTGATTAAATGAAGGGAATAATGACACCCAACATTTTTGGTGCCATTGCCAGGGAAACACTAATTGGAATTTTCTAATTAGGTGTCAATAAGAGCATCAATCATACATTTAGGGATTAAAGAAAATTTCCCTAAAGTTATCACAAAATTTATGAGTAGACCATGAGACTCCAAGGGTAGATTTCTCCCCAAAATATCTTAACAAGAATTTCCATCACCCTCTAGTTTAAATAAGGAAGTTGAGCAAGAATTGGAGGTACCATTATCTCTTACAAAATAAGAATCAAAATTGCCATCTTTGGAATTTTCAGATTAGTCACCAGAAGCAAGTAAAACTTTAGGGAGGAGGATTATTTCTCAAGATCCATTGAGGGAAAGTTTTGATTCTCAATTGAGTAGTCAACCTCCTACTCCTAAATTTTCACCATCCCCAAAGTAGACCACTTACCACATTGACTGGGAGAAGGGACTAAAAAATACTAGAGAGATGGCACAAGAAGCTAGAAGAGAACCTGAGATAACCTTTACCTATCCCATTCAAATAGAGGATGATGAAACCACTATGAAGAACATTTCACCTGCACACTTGCCCACATTTAGAGGAATGTCATCTAAGGATCCTGACCAATTTCTATTTGAATTTAATGTACTATGTCAGACTTATGATTACAAGATAGATAATCAAAAACTCAAGTTATTTCCATCTACTCTGAAGGATGCAGTAATGAGGTGGTTTATGGGATTAACATCTAATTCTATTACCAATTGGAAACAAATGGAAATTATCTTCCTAGACAAATATCATGATAATTGTAGAAGAAGAAATAGAAAGGAGGAATTTTTCAAAATCTAATAGGAAGAAGATGAAAATATGGAAGATTATTTGGACAAATTCCTCTTTGTGAGTAAAAGATGTGGATTTGTATTTTAAGAAGATTTAAGTAAAACCATTTTTCTCAAAGGTCTGGATGATGAATCTAGGGAAACCCTTGATTTAATTGATGGTGGAAACATTGCTCAATTAAGAATGGATGAAATCAAAGAAATTTGTAGAAACTATTCAAGGACAAGGGGTGGACCTAGAAAGGGAAAAATGGTTAAAAATTTGAATCTAGATATGAACAAACTGATGGATGAATTGGAAAACTTTAAAATAGACATATTAGTTCAATTAACCTCCACCATGGATGGATTACAAACTAAAGCAAATGCCCAAATTGAACCATTAGTCATGTATTGTCCTAGATGCAGGAAGAAGCATGCAATAAGGGAATGTCCTTTGGATAAAATAGAAGGATGTCTTGTCTATGAATCTAAAGAACATGATACTCATGCTTGTTCTCTTCTTCCACTCATAAAAAATTATCTCAAACAAACTAGTACATCATCCACCACAAAAGAATTGAATTTTATTTATAGACAACCCAGCTAAGGACAATTTATGCTAAGACCAGCTCCTAATCCTTGGATGATGCCATGGTCAGCTCAAACAGTACCACAAAGTTGGGTACAACCACCTTGGGCACCTCAACCAACATGGCATCCTCAAGATTGGGAAAGTCAATCTTAGCATACTCAAGGACATCAGTAACCCTAGGCTAGTCAAGGAAATCCTTATGCTTGGCCACAACCTAGATGGGGTCCTAATAATTATGTGCAAGGGAAAACATATCCAAATTAGAACCAACAAGCCATAATGGGATCTCCAGCACAAACTCCATAGGCTAAAAATATAGTCCAAACATAAATGTCAGCACAACTAGTAGCAAACCCAAGAAACAAACAAACAACTTTTGTATACAAAACATAACCAGAAAAATCAATTGATCTAAATGCAATGGATTATAAAAACAGTCAAACCAGATCTGGAAAAATAGTTAACAACCCACCTATTATAATCACTGAGATGATAGAAGAAGCTAAACCCCCTATCTCAGTTGCACCTAAGGAAGATGAAAAAGAAAAAGATAAGGAACTAGAAGAAAATTCTACTAAGATTCCATTTCTAGAAATATTTAAAGAAGCCATAGAAATTAAGGAATCTGAATTGGTGTAAGAACTAAGAATATTGAATACTGAAATACCATTATTACAAGTAGTTAAGGATATCCTAGAGTTAAAGAAGTTAATCAAACTGTTATGTTTTAAAAAACCTGGAAGAAAGTAGTACCCCATGACTATTCAGGTAGATGAGAAACTTGTTGATTTATTAGCAGGCAAACTCCTACTTCCCAAATATGGAGATCCTAGTAGCCCTGTTATTTCTATCTCTATAGGGAATAAGGATATACATAACATTTTGATTGATTTGGGAGTAGTTATCAATGTAATGATAGTAGACACTTTGAAAACATTACCATTAACAGGCATACAACCTACTACCACCATAATGTAGATGGTAGATCAGTCTATAGAAAAATTAGGAGTTATTGAAGATGTGGCAGTAATGGTGGAATCATGGGAATATCTAGTCGACTTCCTTATCTTACAGCCAAAAGGTAAAACACTTGGTTATCCCATTATTTTAGGAAGACCATGGTTAGTTAAAATTACTGCCTTAATTGATTAAAGGTTAGGAGATATGACTATTTCTAATGGTAATAGTTCTAAGCAAATTTCATTATATCCCTCTGCATGACCTTTTATTGATAATCAAGTGAAATTATGGGTTGATAATCCTAATATTAATGAGCAAAATATATCTTCTTTGGCTATGATAACATTGTAGGATCATGTACAAGAAATAGAAGATATGGTTAATCCTTCATTGAATAAACATTAATTGTCATTGGAATAGTCAGGATTAGTTTTGGAACCTATAAAATCTATTCTGAAACCATCACAGTTTGTTCTGGAACCACACCAATAAAAATTCCCTATAAATGAAGATAAGTTTGCTTTGAAGGAATGAGATTTCTCTTAGGGAGAGGAAGGATCTGTAGCTTCAAATTTACAGATATCAAGAGATGATGAAGAATTTATGGAAAATAGTAGTAACAAGGAATTCAACCTACAACAAGATAAGTATCATAACTCTTCTTGTTGTCCTTTGTCTGGCATTATGTCTCAAAGAAATTTCAGAGATGTTGCTACATAACATATGTTATTACCACATGCCTGTCCACTAAACACCTTAATGGAACCCCTTCAACAAATTAGTTCATCATACACTGGAACCAAACATGTTGAGATTCAACTAGGAATTTTTTTGAATATTAATAGTTGGTTAACAAATAATAAAGAAGCCAAACTGTTTGATGTTCTGAAGGATCATAATAAAGATTTTGCTTGGGACTATAGAGATATGAAGGGAATTCATCCAAGTATCTACACCCATCACATTTATACTAAAAACATTAGACTAGTTAGACAAGCTCAGAGAAGTATTAATCCAACCTTAAGGGATATAGTCAAACAAGAAATTGAAAAACTATTACAAGTAGATTTTATCTACCCTATCTCAGATAGCCAATGGGTGTCTCCTCTTATAATTGTCCCTAAAAATAATGGAAAATGGATAATTTGTGTTGACTATAAGGAACTGAACAAAGCCACCCTGAGAGAGTATTTTCCCTTACCATTCATAGATCAAGTCTTAGACAACCTTTTAGGTAAACAATACTTTTCCTTCTTGGATGGATTTAGTGGATACAATCAAATCAGAGTTGTTGCTAAGGATCAAGACAAAACTACATTTACTTGTCCATGGGATACCTTTTCATACAAGGTATTGCCATTTGGACTATGTAATGCTCTAACAACCTTTTAAAGAGCTGTATTAGCAATTTTTGTAGACCTAAAAAATGATTGTGTAGAGGTATATATGGATGAATTTACTGTGCATGGAGATACATTTGATGATGCCTTAAAAAAATTGGATAGAGTATTAACAAGATGTGAAAAACATCACTTGTCTCTTAGTCATGAGAAATGTTTGATGATGGTTGATGAAGGGAGCGTATTAGGACAACATATTTCAAAAAGAGGAATTTAGGTTGACCAAAATAAAATTAAGATTATTTCAGACATGTCTATTCCTCAAACCCCCATAGATATTAAGTAATTTTTAGGGCATGCTAGATACTATAGGTGTTTTATCAAGGATTTTAGTAAAATCACTACCCCCATGTTTAAGTTGCTTACTAAGGACTATGAATTTCTTTGGGATGAAAAGTGTCAACATGATTTTGAAGAAATTAAAGAGAAATTAGTAATTGCCCCAATATTGGAAGGACCTTGATCCAAAAATCAGAAGTTCTAGTTGATAAATATCTCAATAGCATAGAAATAACATAGTAACAATGAATTTTCTGAGAAGAGATGTAGTATTACTCAAGATCATAATACAAATATATGCTTATCTCTGGGAAGAGATGTCTGTCTTCACATTTCAAGTTATTTCTTCATTTATGCACATTTTGAAAGTATGGGGAGGATGTGGAAGGTCACCAATCTCAAGGGAGATTAAGTGGTTTGACTTCCAATATTTAAAACTACAGAATTCGAGGAATTACTATTTTTAGAAACTTACTATTTTTAGACTGCACTACTAAAATTGAAATTTGAGGCACTTCCATTGGGTTTTTGGAGGTCAAAATTCATTGAGCAAATCTCCATGCCATTTCAAAACATTATCCTCATTCCTAGCTTTCCAACAGTTCAAACGGTGAGTCAAATGGAGCTATGGTGCAAAAGTTATGGCTCCTGAAAGTTCCATCATCAATTGGGGTGGAACTGTCACCCAAATTGTCACCTAAATTAGTGCCTGTATCATTCCTCCCTCCTTGAAAAGTAATGGTCTACATTGTGTCAATGCTCCCCATCAGGTGTGGTAGTTATTTCTTGATTTTATTCTCTGTGTGCCACTCACCTTGATGGCTAAGCTGGCCCCTTTTGACCACTCGATAAAGTGGAATAGAGCATCCTCTTATTGTCTTCATCCAAGTATCCACAATCTAATCCTCTTATACTAGAGCAAAAATCTGTGGATCAAGCTCATCAATGTCTAGTTGTTTTGCTACAACTGAAGTGTCTAATAGAGGTGGGTGATATGATTTGAGGAGCTCCACATTGAATATTGGATGAAGACCAAGGTAGGCTAGTAGGTTCAACTCAAAAGCATTTTCTCCAACTCTTCTAGTGATGGTGTAGGGACCATATCATAGAGGCTGAATCTTTCTATGTGGGCTTGCAAGTCATTCCTTCTGAATCCACAACCGAACCTTGCCAACCTCAGTAAAATGGTGTGCAATCCTATGTTTGTCATGGTGTTGCTTATACTTTTGATTCATCTTCTCCAGGATGTCATGAACTTGTTGCTAGATGTGTTGCATTTATTTAATAAACTTTGTTGCTTTTGCTACCTTAGATCTTCCATGATGTGTGTATTCTATGGTGGAAAATGGAATAGCTATATCAATTGGTTCCATGGGTTGGAACCCAAAACATACCTAGAATTGACTGTGCTTGGTCGAGCTGTGCAGTGCCTGATTATATCCATGTTGTATGAAAAGAAATCCCTCATCCCATGTGCATGGATGTTTGGAGTGATACATCTAAATCATGTGAAAAATCAAGTGGTTTACCACCTCTATTTGACCATCAGTCTATGGATGGAAGGCTGTGGACTTCATCAACTTAGTATCCATCATCTTCCATAGAGTGGACCAAAAGATGCTTAGGAACCTGCTATCTTGATCTGAGACAATGGACTTGGGGAGACCAAAATGGAGCCATACATGACTAAAATATAGTTGAACAGTTTCCTCAGTAAATATATTTTTCTTACAAGAAATCATGATATCCATTTTTGAAAAACAATCAACTCCCACAAAAATATAGTCCTTACCAAGTTTTGAAGTGGGCAAACCTGAGAGAAAATCCATTGAGATAGATTCCCAAGGCTTGGTTAGTTCTGGCAATGGCATCTACAATCCTTGTTTCTTATTTGTTGGCTTGTCTATCACACATGGGGTGCAATATTTGAGATATCTTTCCACATCCTTTCAAACATGGGGCAAGTAGAAGTGTTTTTAAAGAACTGCCAATGTTTTTTCAATACCAAAGTGTCCAACTGTCCTACTGAAGTGTGCTTCCCATATCATTTTTGTTGCTTTGCAACTGGAACACAGATGTGCCCCATATGATAGAGTAAATTATATTGTAAATATAAATTAGAAACATGTTTACCTTTTTGAAGTGCTTGATATGTATCAACAAAGGTAGGATCTGCTTCATATAGAGCACCCCAAGTGGTAGTCTCATGTCTGCACATGTTAAGAACTATTGTGAGTGTAGTAATTGGTGGGTGGCTCAAACAACCAGTAGCTATATTTTAGCTCCCCTTTTTGTGTTTGATTATCAAGTGGAATTGTTGAAGATATGTGGCCCACTTTTGGTGCCTCTCATTTCATAGTTTACTTTGTGTCAGGATGAATTCCAATGGTCTCTGGTCAGTGTGGATGACTGTTTCTTTCCCCAAGATGTAGTGTTTCCATTATTTGCAAGCTTGCATAATGGCATAGAGATCCTTATCATATGTTGGATATTTCTTGAATATATCAGTGAAAGTTTCACTGTGATATGCAATAGGATGGCCATGTTGCATGATGATAGCTCCCATGGCATATTCAGATGCATCTGTCATCAACTCAAAAGGTTGATGCAAATCTGGCAAGGCAAGAACATGGGTTGAGCAATGTTTGTTCTTAAAATTCTCAAATGGCCTTTGTTGTATTTCACCCCACTAAAATGTAGCTTTTGCTCCTCCTTAGTCACTTGGGATAGTGACCAACCAACATGTGAAAATCCAAGAACAAACCTATGATAAAAATTTGCAAGACCCAAAAAGCTATGAAGCTCTGTGAGGGTCCTTGGTGTGGGCCATTCTCGAATAACCCAAATCTTTTTTGGATCAACATGGACCACTTCCTCATTCACAACATACCCAAGGTATTGAATTGTTGTCATCCCAAATGTGCATTTGTCAAGATTTGCATACAACTTGTGCTCCCAAAGAGTTTGAAGCACCTTACAAACATGTTGCAAATGTTTTTCCCATGTTCTGCTATAGATGAGTATGTCATCTAAGTAGACAACCACAAATGAGTTGGTGAAGGGTCATAGGATGTCATCCATAATCCTCATGAAGGTTGCAGGTGCGTTAGTTAAGCCAAAAGGCATAACTAACCATTCAAAGAACCCCTCCTTAGATTTGAATGTAGTCTTCCAAACATCAATGGGATTGATGGGAATTTTGTGATAACCAAATTTGAGATCAATCTTGGTGAAGAACTTCACACCATGGAGCTGGTCCAGCAAGTCATCAATCTTAGGGAGAGGATAGTGATTCTTCATAGATATTTAATTCAAGGCTCGATAGTTAATGTAAAGCCTCCATGTTCCATGTTTCTTCAATGCCAAGACAATTGGGATACCACAAAGTGAATATCTTGGCTTGATGTGACCCTTTTGGATCAATTCTTGAATCTATCTTTTTATCTCATCATTCTCCAAAACTGATATGCAATACATATGACAATTAGGCAAAGGTGATCTTAGGATCAAATCGATAGAATGTTTTACCTAGAAATGCAATGGAACTCCTATGGGTGACTTGAATAAGTCATCATATTCTCCTATGATTCATCTTATCTTCTTTTGTTGTTGTGTTGATTGTGTAGTCAGGACTGCAACATCAGCCTTCTTGGATTTCTATGATTTGACCACCATGAGAACAAATTGCTTTGTTTTCTCCACCAATCTCTTACATTTCTTAGCACTGATTAGGGAGACAGATGTTAGAGGTGGTACCTCTAGTACCCTATAGCACCATGTTCCAAGAGTGAGGGTGATCATTTAGGTTTGTGATTCATAGATGCCATGTCACTCATACATGAACACCTAACCAAGGAGTACATCACAAACATCTAGATTGACCACATCACACAAGACTTCATCTTGGAATGGTTTTATAGCATATGGAAGAAGACACTAATGGGTGACATAGAGGTCACTCCCTGGGCTCAACCATCTAATATTGTAGGGCTTTAGATGAGGCTTCATGGATAGATTTAGACTTTTCACAACTTTAGCAGAAATTAAATTCTTTTGACTCCCATTATCAAGAATGAAATGCAAAGGCTTACCTTTTACCCATAATTTGGAGTGAAACAATATTTCCTTGTCATTTTCTCTTTCCTCACAGGTCTATGATGAAGTGACAATGGTGTCAGGCTCAACATCTACAATTTCTTCTTCATCCTCTTCGACTATGGGTTGTGTATGAGGCAGAGTAGTAAATTTTGAGTATTATGACACAGAAAGTAGTGACTTGATGGCTCGACATTCTTCTTTGGAGTGAGTTCCATTTTTGTTGTAATCGTACCATTTTCTAGCCTTCCCCTTTTGGGATTTCTTATCCTAAAACTCCTTTTGCTTCCAATTTTGGCCTCGTGTTTGACCTTCCTTGTCACTTTTACATTTTGAGGGTTGACTCTTCATATTATTTCTATCATGCTTCTATTCAATCTTCACTACAAAGTTGCATGCCTCATCGAGGGTTTCTAAATTGAAGAGTTATATTTCCCCGAATATGTACCATTGTAGTCCACCATGATATTTGAGTCTTATGTTTCTCACTTTCTTGAATGCCCAATCTTGCAAAAAAAGAATGAAAGTGTCTTAGCGAATTTGTTGCCATTGTATGTATAGATCATCATATGCTTTGATGGGATAGTATTCTTCTTTCACTGCTTCCACAAAATCATCCCAGGTAGGTTCCACCTCAAGGCCAATGTCATCTGTACTGAACCTCTTTTTGTACACTTCCCACCAGTTTTTCACAGGCAATGATGATTTCAAAAGAGCAAAAGTAATCTTTTCTCCATCGGTGAAATTATTTATAGAGAAGTAGGAAGACAGTTGATCTAACCAATTTTCTATTGCATTAACATTAATTTTTCCTTCAAATGTAAGAATATCAAAATTTACCTAAACCTTGAAGGGTGTTGGGGCACTGTAAGGATGTTCCTTGGATGAGGAGATAGGAAGTGGAGCTGCAGAGCTGGGATTTCCCATCAAAAGTGTTTGAAGAATTTGGGCAAATTATTGTAGCATCTGTGCTTATTTCCATTGGAGGGCTTCATTCACCATTTCCTTAAAAGGATCGAATGTCTTGGTGTTGTCTACCATTTGAAGTCATTTGGAGTGAACAAGTGGAAAATTTGGAAGCTCTATTGTTTCCCACCCAAGCTTCTTGAAGCCTAACCTCATCCTCAAGATCCTACACTCTCAAGACAAACCACTCTAATACGATTGATCCAAAACTTAGAAGTTTTGGTTGATAAATATCTCAATAGCATAGAATTAACAGAGTAACAATGAATTCTCTGAGAAGAGATGTAGTATTACTCAAGATCGCAATACAAAGATGCTTATCTCTGGGAAGAGATGTCTGTCTTCACATTTCGGGTTACCTATTCATTTATACATATTTTGAAATCATGGGGATGATGTGGAAGGTCACCAATATTGAGGTAGATTAATTGGTTTGACTTCCAATATTTAAAACAATACAAAATACAAGGAATTGCTATTTTTAGAAACTTACTATTTTTAGACTGCACTACTAAAATTGAAATTTGAGGCACTTCTATTGTGTTTTTGGGGGTCAAACTTCATTTATCAAAGCTTCATGCCATTTCACTATGTTCTCCTCATTCTTATCTTTCCAATGGTTTAAATGGCGAGTCAATTGGAGCTATGGTGCAAAAGTTATGGCTCCTGAAAGTTTCATCATCAATTGGGGTGGAACTGTCACCTGAATTGTCACCTAAATTGGTGCTTGGATCATTCATCCCTCCTTGAAAATCAATGGTCCCCATTACATCAATGCTCCCTATCATGTGTGGTAGTTATTTCTTGATTTGATTCTCTATGAGCCACTCACCTTGATGGCTAAGCTCGCCCCTTTTGACCACTCGATAAAGTGGAATAGAGCGTCCTCTTATTGTCTTCATCCAAGTATCCACAATCTAATCCTCTTCTACTAGAGCAAAAATCTATGGATCAAGCTCATCAATGTCTAGTTGTTTTTCTATAACTAAAGTGTCTAATAGAAGTGGGTGATATGGTTTGAGGAGCTCCACATTGAATATTGGATGCAGAACAAGGTAGGCTGGTAGGTTCAACTCAAAAGCATTTTCTCCAACTCTTCTAGTGATGGTGTAGGGACCATATCACAGAGGCTAAATCTTTCTATGTGGGCCTACAAGTCATTCCTTTTGAAGCCACAACCAAACCTTGTCACCCATAGCAAAATGGTGTTCAATCCTATGTTTGTCATGTTGTTGCTTATACTTTTGATTCATCTTCTCCAGGATGTCATGAACTTGTTCCTGGATGTGTTGCATTTGTTCAATAAACTTTGTTTCTTTTACTACCTTAGATCTTCCATGAGGTGTGTATTCCATGGTGGAAACTAGAATAGCTATATCAATTGGTGCCATGGGTTAGAACCCAAAGCATACCTGGAATGGACTATGCTTGGTCAAGTTGTGTAGTGCCTGATTGTATCCATGTTGTATGAAAAGAAGTCCCTCATCCCATGTGTGTGGATGTTTAGAGTGAGACATCTGAATCATGTGAACAATCAAGTGATTTACCACCTCTATTTCACCATCAATCTATGGATGGAAGGCTATGGACTTCATCAGCTTAGTATCCATCATCTTCCATAGAGTGGACCAAAAGATGCTTAGGAACCTGCTATCTCGATCTGAGGTAATGGACTTGGGGAGACCAAAATGGAGCCATACATGACTAAAATATAGTAGAGCAGTTTCCTCAGCAGATATATTTTTCTTACAAGTAATCATGATAGCCATTTTTGAAAAATGATCAACTACCACAAAATATAGTCCTTACCATGTTTTGAAGTGGGAAAACCTGAGAGAAAATCCATTGAGATAGATTCCTAAGGCCTAGTTGGTTCTAGCAATGGCATGTAAAATCCTTCTTTCTTATTTGTTGGCTTGGCTATCACACATGGGGTGTAATATCTGAGATATATTTCCACATCTTTTTGCATATGGGGCTAGTAGAAGTGTTTTTAAAGAACTACCAATGTCTTTTCAATACCAAAGTGTCCAGCTATCCTACTGAAGTGTGCTTCCCATATCATCTTTTGTTGCTCTACAACTGGAACATAGATGTGCCCCATATGACAGAGGACATTATCTTGCAAATAGAAATTATAAACATGTTTACCTTTTTTAAGAGATTGATATGTATTAGGAAAGGTAGGATCTGCTTCATATAGAGCACCCCAAGTGGCAGTCTCATGTCTGCATAGGTCAAGAACTGTTGTGAGTGCAATAATTGGTGGGTAGCTCAGATAATTTTCAGCTATATTTGAGCTCACCTTTTTGTGTTTGATTATCAGGTGCAATTTTTGAAGATATGTGGCCCACTTTTTGTGCCTCTCATTTCATAGTTTGCTTTGCATCTAGATGAATTCCAATGGTCTGTGGTCAGTGTGGATGACCATTTCTTTCCCCAAGATGTAGTGTTTCCATTATTTGCAAGCTTGCACAATGGCATAGAGCTCCTTATCATATGTTGGATATTTTTTGACTTTATTAGTGAATGTTTCACTATGATATGCAATAAGATGTCCATGTTGCATGATGACAGCTCCCATGGCATATTTAGATGCATCTGTCATCAACACAAAAGGTTGATGCAAATATGGCAAGGCAAGAAGAGGGGCTGAGCAAAGTCTATTCTTCAAATTCTCAAATGACCTTTTTTGTATTTCACCCCATTGAAATGTAGCTTTAGCTCCTCCTTTAGTCACTTGGGTTAGTGACCAAGCAACATGTGAAAATCCAAAGACAAACTTGTGGTAGAAATTTGCAAGACCCAAAAAGCTATGAAGCTCTGTGAGGGTCCTTAGTGTGGTCCATTCTTGAATAACTCATCTTTTTTGGATCAACATGGACCCCTTCCTCATTCACAACATATCCAAGGTACTAAATTATTGTCATCCCCAATGTGCATTTGTCAAGATTTGAATACAACTTGTGCTCCCAAAGAGTTTGAAGCACCTTACGAACATGTTGCAAATGTTCTTCCCATGTTCTGCTATAGATAGTATGTCATCTAAGTATACAACCACAAATGAGTTGGTGAAGGGTTATAGGATGTCATACATCATCCTCATGAAGGTTACAGGTGAGTTAGTTAAGCCAAAAGGCATAATCAACCATTCAAAGAGCCCCTCCTTAGATTTGAATGCAATCTTCCAAAAATCAATGGGATCGATGGGAATTTGGTGATAACTAGATTTGAGTTCAATTTTGGTGAATAACTTTGCACAATAGAGCGGGTCCAGTAGGTCATCAATCCTGGGGAGAGGGTAACAATTCTTCACAGATATTTAATTTAGGGTTCGGTAGTCAATGCAAAGCCTCCATGTTCCATATTTATTTGGTGCCAAGACAATTGGGCTACCATAAGGTGAAGAGCTTGGCCTGATGTGACCCTTTTAGATCAATTCTTGAATCTATCTTTTTATCTCATCAATCTCTAAAATTGATCTGTGATACATAGGACTGTTAGGCAAAGGTGATCTTGTGATCAAATCGATAGAATGTTTTACCTGGTAATGTAGTGGAACTCTTGTGGGTGACTTGAATAAGTCATCATATTCTCCTATGATTCATCTTATCTGCTTTTGTTGTTGTGTTGATTGTGTAGTCAGGACTGCAACATTGGCCTTCTTGGATTTCTATGGTTTGACCACCATGAAAACAAATTGCTTTGTTTTCTCCACCAATCTCTTGCATTGCTTAGTACTTATCAAGGAGACAGATGTGGGCGGTGGTACCTCTAGTACCCTATAGCGTCGTGTGTTGGGGATCAACCAATAATAGATTACACTTGTGAAAGCAATAAACGTGGAAATAAATTAGATAGACAAGTAATTAGAATGAGATAATAGCAAGAACAAGAGATACAAGAAACCACCCTGAAAACTTGTATTAACAAACTCTTTACAAAAGGAATACAATTGAAGAAACTTCTTTCTTCCACACCTCTCCTAGATGTATAGATCTCTCACTAGATCTCTATTCCTCAAGAGCTCTCTCTCTCAAGAACAATCAACTCCAACAAACCTAGATTGATTCAATTCTGTACTGTTCTTCAACATACCAATTCTACAATAATTCACACAAAGCTAAGATCTAATTCTACATATAGAATTAGCAAACTTGAGCATGCACTTACAACAAACAGTTAAGCCAATTGAACAAGGGCTTTAAAAATAGTATTACTAATAATAGAGACGTGAGCTTAAGACTACAACTTAAACTCATCATGCAAACACTCGCTTCTGTCCTCAGAAATAGCTTTTTGGACGCACAGGTAACCGATGTCGGTTCCTGTTGCTTGCCTATGACCACCGCCGGCCGACCCTCTGTCGACGCCAGCGCCTCTGCAACTACACCTGATCGATGTCAGCCACTCCTGACTGACAGTGTCTATGTAGACCTGAACCTGTTAAGGTATGCTCCTTGGTGAAGCTTTTAGCTCCACACCCTAACAATCTCCCACTTGGAGATAAACAGCTGCACCAGTACCTGCACAGCAACATCTTCTAGCTCTTCCATCTTCAGCTCAATCATGAAGACCAACAAAAGTTGAATGAAGATTTAACTTCTCCTTAGTAACTGGCTTGGTTAACATATCAGTAGGATTACTATCTATATGGATCTTCTCTAGCTTCAACTCACCATCTTCCAATACCTGTCATATGAAATGGTACCTTAGTTGTATGTGCTTTGTTCTTGAATGAAAGGCTGAATTCTTAGCCAAATGGATTACACTCTGACTGTCACTAGACAATCTGCAACTCTCATGCTCCCTACCAAGCTCATCCATGAACCGTGTCATCCATATCATCTCTTTGCTAGCCTCTGTGGCTGCAATATACTCTGCTTCTGTAGTTGACAAGGCAAAAACCTTCTGCAACTTAGATATCCAGCTAGCCGCCGTTCCACCTACGGTGAAAACATAACCTATAGTGCTCCTCCTGCCATCCAAATCACCTGCCATATCTGAATCTACATAACCATGTAGAGAAGTATCTGAACCTCCATAGCACAAGTGCCTACTGCTAGTTCCTCTCAGATATCTAAGGATCCACTAAACTGCTTTCCAATGTTCCTTCCCTGGATTGGCCATATACTTACTTACCACTCCCACTGCTTGGGTAATATCTGGTCTAGTACACACCATTGCATACATCAAACTCCCTACTGCGGAAGAATATGGAACCTTACTCATGTACTCTACCTCATCATATGAATTAGGACATTGTTCTTTACTCAACTTAAAATGTCTAGCCAAAGGTGTGCTTACCGGTTTAGCATCCTGCATATTGAACCATTTCAACACCTTGTCCACATAATCTTCTTGAGACAATATCAACCTGTGATTTTTTCTATCTCTCTTAATGCTCATGCCAAGGATTTTCTTTGCTTCTCCCAAATCCTTCATAGCAAATGTTTGAGCTAATTTCACCTTAAGCTCAGAGATATCCTGCATGTGAGATCCTGCAACCAGCATATCATCTACATACAACAATAGAATAATATATCTACCATTATCAAATCTCTTGAAATACACACAATGGTTAGATTGACACCTACTATAGCCATACTTAGTCATAAACCTGTCAAATTTTAAATACCATTGCCTAGGAGCTTGCTTGAGGCCATACAAGCTTTTCTTCAATCTGCACACTAACTTCTCCTTACCCTTGACCTCAAATCCTTCTGGCTATTCCATGTATATTTCCTCATCCAAATCTCGATGAAGAAATGCTATCTTAACATCTAGCTTCTCAAGATGCAAATCCTCAAAAGCAACCAAAGACAATACAACCCGTATAGAAGTCATTTTAACAATAGGAGAAAAAATCTCACCAAAGTCAATACCTAGATTTTGTGCAAATCCTTTTACCACCAATCTGGCCTTATATCTCATTTGTCCATTCTCACCTTCTTTCAACCTGTAGGTCCATCTGTTCTTGAGTGTTCTCTTACCAGCTGGCAATTCAACCAAATCCCATGTTTGGTTCTCTCTTAAGGACTCCAACTCCTCAACCATGCCATGCTCCCACTGACTCTTGGACTCCACCTGTAATGCTTCTTCAAAACTCTCTAGTTCTCCACCATCAATTAGCAATAAATAAAATAAAGAAGGAGAATATCTAATTGGAGGCTTACTCACCCTTTCTGACCTCCTGATGGGTGTCTGAGACTTGTTCACAACACGCTGTCCACCCAAATTCTTTGACAGTGACCGACCTCAGTCACCTCCAGACCTGTTACTGGCCGATGCTGGTTCTTCTTGGCCGACATCGGTTCCTATTCTATCGATGTTGGTCTCTGTACGGCCGATGCCGGTTTCTATACTGCTGATGCCGGTTCCTAATCTGTCAACGTCAGTCTCTATGTTTTCCTGTAAGTGATTATTTCTTTTTCCTGCAAGCTCATATTGGACCTTCACCTCGTCTAATTCACCATTGCTCTACTCAGATTGATTCAGCTTCCTTAGCTGATCACAATACATCACTCTTTCATTGAAAACAACATCACGGCTCCTAATTACCTTGTTAGTTTCTAGATTCCACAATCTGTAACCAAAATCATCTGAGCCATAGCCAATAAACGTGCACCTCATAGACTTAGCATCAAGCTTCTTTCTATTTTCTTTATCTATGTGCACAAAGGATTCACAACCAAAAACTTTGAGATATGAGAGATCAACCTTTTTACCTGTCCATGCCTCTTCTGGAATACCACCATCTAGAGTTGTAGAGGGTCCTCTGTTAATCAGGTATACTGTAGTGTCAACAACTTGTGCCCAAAACTGTAAGGGCAAACCGGCATGCAATCTCATACATCTTGCATGCTCCATTATTGTCCTATTCATCCTTTCAGCAATTCCATTCTGCTGAGGTGTCCTTGGAACCGTCATTTGCCTATAGATTCCATGCATATAACAATAATCTCTGAACTTGTAACTGCAGAACTCACCACCATTGTCAGATCTCAGGCACTTCAATCTTTTACCTATTTCATTCTCAACCATAGCTTTCCAAATTTTAAAAGTCTCAAATACATCAGATTTTTTTCTAATACAATAGATCCATACCTTCCTTATAGCATCATCTATGAAAGATACATAGTACTATGATCCTCCAATGGAAGCAACCTGAGCCGATCCCCACACGTCTGTGTGAACAAGCTCCAACTTGTGCCTCTTCTTAGTAGACCCAGTCTTGAGAAAACTAACCCTTTTCTATTTTCCAAATACATAGTGCTCACAAAACTCTAGATCTATGCCTTTTAAATCTAAAAACATACCTTTGGATTTAAGAATTGACATCCCCTTCTCAGTCATGTGGCCAAGCCTTGAGTGCCACAATTTAGCATCCACATTTGAAGTAGATAATACAGAAAGAGATTTGTTAGTAACACAATTACACAAATAGAGAGTACCTTCTCTCTTACCTCTGGCCATAACAAGTGCACCCTTGGTCACCTTCCAAGATTCTGCTGTGAGAGTTACTGCACAACCCTCATCCCCTAACTTTCCTATAGAAATCAAATTTCTCTTCAAGCTAGGAACATGCATCACATCTCTCAACACCCATGTGTTGCTATTCTGCATCTTCAGCTACACTTTACCTCTGCCAATTATTTTACAGGGCTCATCATCCCCTAAATACACTATTCTAAAATCTCCATGGATATAGTCACTGAAATATTCCCTGTTAGGGGTAGCATGAAAAGATGCACCAGAATCTAACACCCAAGATTCTATATTATTATGTAGAGAGAAAATTAAAGCATCTTGTGCAATACCTGCAACCTTGGCTTCTTCCTTTCCTTCGTGCTGATTGTCCTCCTTAGGCTTTGACCAACAATCTCTGCTTATGTGCCCCATCTTTCCACAATTCTAGGATTGTGGCCTTCTGCCATTTCTGGATTTAGATCTGCCTCTCCCCTTAGATTTAGATCTTGATCTACCTTTTTTGCTCTTCTCTTTCTGCCTCCCCCTGCTCTCAAAACTTAAAGCATTCCCAGATGTCTCTTTTGTGCTTTTTTTACGAATTTCCTCATTCAAGATAACACTAACAACATCCTCTACTTTCAAAATATTTGATGCAAATGCAATATTACTTACTGCCATTACTAAGCCATGCCAGCTTTCAGGCAAAGAACATAATATTAAAAGAGCTTTTATTTCATCATCAAACACTATATTGACTGAACTTAATTGATTCACAATTCCATTGAAATCATTCAGATGAGTAGAAACAGATCCACCTTCATTCATATGCAAATTAAATAACTGCTTCATAAGATATACCTTATTAGAAGCTGAGGGTTTTTCATATAAATTTGCTAACGTAGTCATCAACTCTACCGTAGACTTTGCCTATGATAGATTAGATATCACAATGGATGCTAGACTTAGTCTTATAGACCCCAGAGCCTTTCTGTCAAGAACTTCTCATTCTTCATCCTCCATGTCTTTGGGCTTCTTTGCAACCCCACCTAATGGTAAGTAGAGATCTTTCTGATACAGATAATCCTCTATCTGCATTCTCCAATGTTGGTAATTTTTGCCATTGAACTTTTCCATTCTCAATTTACTTTCATCTGCCATTGCTTCTCCCACTCAAATAGAAATCCCTGTAGAAACCCCTGTGAGCAACCTATAATCAATACACACTACACAGATCTGAACCACCTATTAGTGAACCTGAGCTCTAATACCACTTGTTGGTATCAGACTATTGAACCTACAACCAAGCTCTGATACCACTTGTTGGGGATCAACCAACAATAGATTACACTTGTAAAAGCAATAAACACAGAAATAAATCAGATAGACAAGTAATTAGAATGAGATAATAGCAAGAACAAGAGATACAAGAAACCACCCTGAAAACTTGTATTAACAAACTCTTTACAAAAGGAATACAATTGAAGAAAGTTATTTCTTCCACACATCTCCTAGATGTATAGATCTCTCACTAGATCTCTATTCCTCAAGAGCTCTCTCTCTCAAGAACAATCAACTCCAACAAACCTAGATTGATTCAATTCTGTACTGTTCTTCAACATACCAATTCTACAATAATTCACACAAAGCTAAGAAGATCTAATTCTACATATAGAATTAGCAAACATGAGCATGCACTTACAACAAATAGTTAAGCCAATTGAACAAGGGCTCTAAAAATAGTATTACTAATAATAGAGATGCGAGCTTAAGACTACAACTTAAACTCATCATGAAAACACTCGCTTCTATCCTCGGAAATAGATTTCTAGACGCACAGGTAACCGATGTCAGTTCTTGATGCTTGCCTGTGACTGCCGCCGGCCAACCCTCTACCGACACTGGCACCTCTGCAACTGCACCTGACCGACGTCAGTTGCTCCTGACCGACGCCAGTGTCTGTGTAGACCTGAACCTGTTAAGGTATGCTCCTTGGTGAAGCTTTTAACTCCACACCCTAACATTGTGTTCTAAGAGTGAGGGTGATCCTTTGAGTTCATGGTTCATAGATGCCATGTCACTCATACATGAATGCTTGACCAAGGAGTACATCACAAACATCTAGATTGACCACATCACACAAGACTTCATCTTGTAATGGTTATATAACATATGCAAGAAGACATTGATGGGTGACACAGAGGTCTCTCCCTGGGCTCAACCATCCAATACTGTAGGGCTTTGGATGAGGCTCCATATATTTAGACTTTTCACAACTTTAGCAGAAATTAAATTCTTTTAACTCCCACTATCAAGAATGAAATGCAAAGGCTTACCTTTTACCCATAATTTGGAGTGAAACAATCTTTCCTTGTCATTTGCTCTTTCCTCATGGGTCTATGATGAAGCGACAATGGTGTTAGGCTCAGCATCTATAATTTCTTCTTCATCCTCTTCAACTATGGGTTGTGTATGAGGTAGAGTAGTAGATGCCGAGTATTATGACTCAGAAAGCAGTGACTTGATGGCTCGACATTCTTCTTTAGAGTGAGTTCTAGTTTTGTGCTATCACACCATTTTATAGCCTTCCCCTTCTAGGATTTATTATCCTAAAACTCCTTTTTCTTCCAATTTTGGCCTTGTGTTTGACCTTCCTTGTCACTTTTTCATTTTGAGGGTTGACTCTTTGTATTCTTTCTGCCATGCTTTTGTTTAATCTTCACCACAAATTTGTATGCCTCATTGAGGGTTTCCAAATTAAAGATTTCCATTTCCCCCTATATGTACCATTATAGTCCACCATGAAATTTGAGTCTTATGTTTCTCACTTTCTTGAATGCCCAATCTTGTAGACAAAGAATGAAAAGTGTCTGTGTAATCTTGAATAGATTGGCCCTTACCTTGGTGAAGTTGTTGCCACTGTATGTACAGATCATCATATGCTCTAATGGGATAGTATTCTTTTTTCACCACTTCCACAAAATCATCCCAGGTAGGTTCCACCTCAAGGTCGATGTCATCTGTACTGGACCTCTTTTTGTACACTTCCCACCAATTTTTCATAGGAAATGATCATTTCAAAAGAGCAAAAGTAATATTTTCTCCATCAGTGAACTTATTTAAAGAGAAGTAGGAAGACAATTGATCTAACCAATTTTATACTACATCAACATTGATTTTGCCTTCAAATATAGGAATATCAAAACTTACCTGAACCTTGAAGGGTGTTGGGGCACTGAAAGGATGTTCCTTGGATGAGGAGCCAGGAAGTGGAGCCACAGAGTTGGGATTTCCCATCAGAAGTGTTTGAAGAATTTGGGTAAATTGTTGTAGCATCTACACTTGTTTCCATTGGAGGGCTTCATTCACCATTTCCTTAAAAGGATTGGATGTCTCGGTGTCCTCTACCATTTGAAGTCATTTGGAGTGAACAAGTGGAAAATTTGGAATCTATGTTGTATCCCATTGAAGCTTCTTGCAGCCTAACCTCATCCTCGAGATCATACACTCTCAAGACAAATTTCTCTGATATCATTGATCCAAAACTTATAATTTCTAGTTGATAAATATCTTAATAGCATAGAAATAACAATGTAACAATGAATTCTGTGAGAAGAGATGTAGTATTACTCAAGATCGCAATACAAATATATGTTTATCTTTGGGAAGGAGATGTCTGTCTTCACATTTCAAGTTACCTCTTCATTTATACACATTTTGAAAGCATGGGGAGGATGTGGAAGGTCACCAATCTCAAGGGAGATTAAGTGGTTCAACTTCCAATATTAAAAAGAATACAGAATTTGAGGAATTACTATTTTTAGAAACTTACTATTTTTAGATTGCACTACTAAAATTGAAATTTGAGGAGCTTCCATTGGGTTTTTATGGGTAAAACTTCATTTAGTGAAGCTTCATGCCATTTCATGATCTTGTCCTCATTCTGAGCTTTCCAACGATTCAAACGATGAGTTAATTAGAGCTACGATGCAAAAGTTATGGCTCCTAGAAGTTTCATCATCAATTGGGGTGGAACTGTCACACAAAATTATCACCTAAATTGGTGCCTAGATCATTCCTCCCTCCTTGAAAATCAATGGTCCCCACTGCATCAATGCTCCCCATCAGGTGTGGTAGTTGTTTCTTGATTTGATTCTCTGTGAGCCACTCACCTTGATGGCTAAGCTGGCCCCTTTTGACCACTCGATAAAGTAGAATAGAGCATCCTCTTGTTGTCTTCATCCAAGTATCCACAATTTGATCCTATTCTATTAGATCAAAACTTTCTGGATCAATCACATCAATGTCTAGTTGTTCTGCTCCAACTAAAGTGTCTAATATAGGTGGGTGATATGGTTTGAGGAGCTCCACATTAAATATTGGATGTAGACCAAGGTAGGCTGGTAGGTTTAATTCAAAAGCATTTTCTCCAACTCTTTTGGTGATGGTGTAGGGACCATATCACAGAGGCTAAATCTTTCTATGTGGGATTGCAAGTCATTCCTTTTGAAGCTGCAACCAAACCTTGTCACCCATAGTGAAATGGTGTGCAATCCTATGTTTGTCATGGTGTTGCTTATACTTTTGATTCATCTTCTCCAAGATGTCATGAACTTGTTGCTAGATGTGTTACATTTGTTCAATAAACTTTGTTGCTTTTGTTGCCTTAGATCTTCTATGAGGTGTGTATTCCATGATGGAAAATGGAACATCTATATCAATTGGTGCCATGGGTTGGAACCCAAAACATACCTGGAATGGACTGTGCTTGGTCAAGATGTGCAATGCCTGATTATATCCATGTTATATGAAAAGAAGTCCCTCATCCCATGTGCATGGATGTTTGGAGTGATACATCCAAATCATGTAAACAATCAATTGGTTTACCACCTCTATTTGACCATCAGTCTATGGATGGAAGGTTGTGGACTTCATCATCTTAGTATCCATCATCTTCCATAGAGTGGACTAGAAGATGCTCAGTATTAGATTAAACAAAATACAGAGAGAAAATGAAATTGAGAATAGCAAAGCACACATTCAACATTCAACCAAGCATGAAGGCCTATTAAGTAGGCAAACAAATGAAATACTCGTGAAGCATGAGATGGGTATAATAAAACTAACCTATGTCGGCTTGCATGAAATAACAAAGGCCGAATAAACAACTAACCTCTTAACCAAAGTGGTTAAGGAAACTAACCAAAATAAATTACCTTAGTAAATAACCTAAGGTAAATACAATAATATGCTAACACCCTCCCTTAATGACTAAACTAGAAACAAAACCAAGTTTATCTCTAAATTTTATGAACTTGTCTGTACCAAGTGGTTTGGTCATTATATCAGCTGGCTGCTCTGTAGTGGGGCAGTAGAAGAGACTGATGTCTTCATTTGTAACCAACTGTCAGATGTAATGATGGTGAACCTCAATGTGTTTGGTCCTAGCATGAAATACTGGATTCTTCACCATCTTCAAAACACTTTGGTTGTCACAAAAAATTGGAGTAGGCTTTGATGACTCAAACTGAAGATCCTCCAAAATTTTCTTTATCCACATGGTTTCACAACCTGCACTAACCACAGCTTTATACTCTGCTTCTGTTGAAGATAATGCTACTATAGTTTGTAGTTTGCTCTGCCATGAGAAAAATCCTAAACCAAAAGTGAAAACATACCCTGTTGTAGATTTTCTTGAATCAAGTGAACCTGCCCAATCAGAATCAGAATATCCTGAAAGTTCAAAATCTACAGACTTCTTATACAGTATGCCAAAGTCAAGAGTACCTTTGACATATCTTAATACTCATTTTGCAGCTAACCAATGGACTTCCTATGGTTTAGACATGAAGCGAGATAGAAAAATCACTGCAAAACAAATATCCAGTCTAGTGGTAGTGAGGTAAATGAGACTACCCACTAGCTGCAATACACTGTTTCATTGACCGGAGGTGAATCAGTGTTTGTCAAAATTTTAGCTCCTGTTTCCATAGGTGTGTGAGTTGGATTACAATCCATCATTCTGAACCTTTCTAGCAATGAACTGGCATACTTATTCTGTGACACAAATATAGTATTACCACTTTGCCAAAACTCAACACCTAAACAGTATTTTAGTAGTCCTAAGTCTGTCATGTCAAAAGTACAACAAACATCAGCTTTCATTTGCTGAATGAGACTAGTACTACTCCCAGTGATGGCTATATCATCAACATATATAATGAGAATCAAGATATCATCACCAGACACCTTTACATAGAGAGTCGGTTTCGAGTTACACCTTTTGAAACCTAACTCCCTAAGATATGAGTCTATTTTTGTATACCAAGCTCGAGGAGCCTGCTTAAGTCCATACAAGGACTTGATCAGCCTGCAAACAAGATGTTCCTTACCAGGAACCTGAAAACCCTGTGGCTGAACCATGTAGACTTCCTCCTCTAGATCTCCATTCAAGAAAGCACTCTTTACACCCATTTGGTGCACCTGCCATCCAAACTGAGCAGCAATAGCAATAATCAAACGAAAAGTTACCATCTTGGTGGTTGGAGCAAAAGTCTCCTCATAATCAACCCCTTCCTCTTGTGCATAACCTTTTGCAACAAGTCTGGCTTTGTGTTTGTCCAAGGAACCATCTGCTTTGTATTTTACCTTATAAATCCACTTACAACCAATGGATTTCTTTCCTGGTGGTAGTTCCATTAACTTCTAAGTATTATTTTTCATCAAGGAATCATATTCCAATTGCATAACTGATTCCCACTCAGACTTCCCTTTGGCCTCTGAAAAAGAATTAGGCTCAAATACTTGTGAAACATCAATTGTTAGAGCAAGATTAACATGCTCACCTCTATTACCAAACTACTTTCCCAATCTCAGTCTTCTACTTTCCACATCTTGTGGCAAGTCTCCTTCTTTTAGTGCTTCAATTGTGGTAGTATACCACTTTGGCTTCTTTGGTTGTTCTGTTGGAACCTCACAGTGACCTGTATCAATTCCCTCCCTGGAATGTGATTCCACTGATGAACAAGAATCCTGCTCATTTTTCACATTATGACTAATAATGGAATCATTAGATAACAATGACTCAATATCTGAAACTTGACCAGTTACTGTGAAGTATGGCATTTGTTCATTTACTATGACATCTCTATTTACCACAACTTTGTTAGTAGAAACATCAAGTAATCTGTAGGCCTTTGACTGATCACTGTATCCAACAAACATGTATGTTTTACTTTTTGCATCCAAATTTTTTCTCTTTTGACTAGGAATAATTGCAAAAGCTACACAACCAAAAATTCTAAAATCACTTACATCTGGAGTTCGACCTGACCAAGCCTCCTCTGGAGTCAAATTCTCCAAAGCTTTTGTAGGACTTCTGTTGAGGATGTATACTGTTGTATTCACTGCCTCTGCCCAATACCTGTATGGGACATTTTTGCTTTGTACCATACATCGAGCCATGTCCATCACCGTCCTATTACACCTTTCCACAACTCCATTTTGCTATGGAGTGTAAGGTGTAGTGTATTGTCTGTGTATGCCTTCAGTGGCACAAAACTCCTTGAACTGTTTTGAGATGAACTCACCCCCATTATCTGTTCTAAGAGATTTCACTGGCCGTCCTGCCTGTTTTTCAACCATAACTTTCCAAGTAAGAAAGTTAGAAAAATAATTAGATTTCTTTACTAGAAAGTATACCCACTTTTTCCTAGAGAAATCATCAACCAGTAACAGAAAATAACGGGCACCAGAAGGGGTAGGTGTCTGCATTAGACCATGCAAATCTGCATGTACCAAATCCAATACTCCGTTTGCTCTCGAAGCTTTACCAACATCAAATGAATGTCTAACTTGCTTCCCCAACTGACATCCAGTACATACATGATGACTATGCCAAATAGAAGGAATCCCCTTAACCATCTTAGTCTTACTCAATGTAGTCAAATACTGAAAATTCAAATGCCCATACCTTTCATGCCATAGTGAACTTGTGCTATCAACCACTGCAAGTGCACTTTCCTTTGCTTTGATTGGATCTGCAAGCTTATACAAGCCTTTCTCACTGATCCCAACAACAATAATCTTGTTATCTTTAGTGGTGACTAAACATTGTTGTTCTTGAAATTTTACAACAAAATCAGATTTTGAGGTGATCTCACTGATTGAAAGAATATTTTTGTTCATATCCGGTACATACCTAACATTCTTGAATGTATAATTTACTGTACCATTAAAACTTATATGAAAATTACCAAATCCTTTCACAAAATATGTTGTACCATCTCCTAAAGATACAGATTCATTACTACTATTATCTTCAACAAAATCCACATACCAGTCCTTATGGCATGTATAATGACGAGATGCCCCTGAATAAAAGTACCAAGCTCGATCCACCACAGAATTACCACTGGAAGCCATGAAAGCAAAATCTGGTGATTCCTTGCCTTCACCTTCAGCTACATTCACATGATGAGCTTTCTTTCTGGGGTTAGCCATATCATGTTATCTTTTCCTATAATCTTTCTTAAGGTGACCAGGTTTCTTACAGTAAAAACATTTCCATTTAGATCTCTTATTACCACTTGTGAAGATTCTGATGGATAGCTATTTTTACCAGACTGCTTACCCTTTTCCTTAATAAAGAATGCACTCTCTGTGGAAGTGGATGTAAACAACACTACATGCTCCTGTTGTCTCTCCTTTTGCAATAGCAATGTAGACAATGTTTCAAAATCCAAAGTCCGCATCTCAGCAATCATGTGCAAGGACTCCACAAATGACTCAAATGATGGTGGAAGATTTTGCATAACAAGAGCAATCAAATCTTGCTCATCAACAGGTTTCTGCACTGCTTTCAACTGGTCACTGATGTCCTTGATCTGCAATAAAAACTCAAAAATGGAGCCACCTTCCTGCATCTTAGTGGAAAACAACAAATTCTTCAAATACAACACTCTACCGGCTTCAGAAGCCTGATATTTTGAAGATAAATTTTTCCATAAATCTGATGCTATAGTTGCGTTTTTGACCTCTGAGATTAGATTATCTGCTATTGACAATTTTAACAACATGAGAGCCTCACGATGACGTTTATCATAGTCATTGGTAGTAGTGGCAGGCCTTTGCTCTTTACTGAGCACTATTTGATCAATATTCAGATATTCACATATTGTCAAAACCTTGTGACTCCACAAACTAAAGTTCTTGCCAGTCAATTTCTAAGAATCTAGTAGTAACAGGTGTTGAATACTAGCCATTTTACCTAGTTTTTCATGAAAATGATAAAATCAGAAAAACTATAATGACCCTTTTTTTTAAAAAAAATTCCTTCTACACACTGATTCTATATTGACACTGAACAACCTTATCCGTTTTTGGCAACAAACTTAATACCGTTTGCAAGATCACAAAAAATCTACCACTGAAACAATTAAATTAGGAAAACTACAATTCTGATTTAAAAAATTCTTTCTCCGTTGACATCCAGATAAAAAACCCAGAAAACGGTAAAATTTTTAGCTTTTCGGACGCTTCCGTGATTATTAGTCAGCGGTAGGTCCCCAATAACCCTTATTGGCTAAAGTTTTGATTTATTTCAATTAAAAAATAAAAATAATTGAAATATTAAAAACTTTAGGCTAAAAATTTTATAAAAAAATTCAGCCAATCAGAAAATTGGCCTACCTCTAAAACTTCAGGCGAAGATTCTGAGCCCGTTTCTCAACCAAATTGCAAACCGTTTTCACTAGTGTCTTAGTTTTGATTTAACTTGCAATTTAGACTTTTGTTTCACTGAAAAAGATGAAGAAATGAATTTTTCTGATTTTGCCGAATCCGTACGATGCCCAGCACACAGATAAATTCAACAGAGGCTTATGAGCCTCTAAAACAGCTTGTTTTTGCTTCCTTTTGGTCTTATTTAGTCTTCTGATGCTTCCTGGCAATTTTCACACCTTCTGGTTGAGTTTTCCAAATTCTGTGATGCTTTCTCTCTCCTCGGCTCTCCACTGGGTGCCTGAAGCTCCTCCCTGGCAAGACACCGACCTCTCTCTGGCTTCCAAAAACCTCCACTCATGGTCTACAAACCATAGGCTCTGATACCATATTAGATTAAACAAAATACAGAGAGAAAATGAGATTGAGAATAGCAGAGCACACATTCAACGTTCAACCAAGCATGAAGGCCTATTAAATAGGCAAACAAATAAAATACCCGTGAAGCATGAGACGGGTATAATAAACTAACCTATGTCAGTTTGCATGAAATAACAAAGGTCGAATAAACAACTAACCTCTTAACCAAAGTGGTTAAGGAAACTAACCAAAATAAATTACCTTAGTAAATAACCTAAGGTAAATACAATAATATGCTAACACTCAGGAACCTGCTATCTCGATCTGAGACAATGGACTTGGGGAGACCAAAATGGAGCCATACATGACTAAAATATTGTTGAGCAGTTTCCTCAGCAGATATATTTTTCTTATAAGCAATCATGATAGCCATTTTTCAAAAATGATCAACTACCACAAAAATATAGTCCTTACCATGTTTTAAAGTGGGCAAACCTAAGAGAAAATCCATTGAGATAGATTCCCAAGTCTTGGTTGGTTTTGGCAATGGCATGTAAAATCTTTGCTTCTTATTTGATGGCTTGGATATCGCACATGGGGTGCAATATTTGAGATATCTTTCCACATCCTTTCACATATGGGGCCAGTAGAAGTGTTTTTGAGGAACTGCCAATGTCTTTTCAATACCAAAGTGTCCAGCTATCCTACTAAAGTGTGCTTCCCATATCACCTTTTGTTGCTCTACAACTAGAACATAGATGTGCCCCATATGATATAGGACATTATCTTGCAAATAGATATCAGAAACATGTTTAGCATTTTGAAGTGCTTGATATGTATCAGCAAAGGTAAGATATATTTCATATAGAGCACCCCAAGTGGCAATCTCATGTCCACGTAGGTCAAGAACTATTGTGAGTGTAGTAATTGGTGGGTGGCTCAGACAATCTATATCTATATTTGAGCTCCCCTTTTTGTGTTTGATTATCAGGTGGAATCGCTGAAGATATGTGGCCCACTTTTGGTGCCTCTCATTTCATAGTTTGCTTTGCATCTAGATGAATTCCAATGGTCTGTGGTCAGTGTGGATGACCATTTCTTTCCCCAAGATGTAGTGTTTACATTATTTGTAAGATTTCACAATGGCATAGAGTGCCTTATCATATGTTGGATATTTCTTGACTTTATCAGTGAAAGTTTCACTATGATATGCAACAAGATGGCCATGTTGCATGATGACAACTCCCATGGCATATTCAGATGCATCTGTCATCAACTCAAAAGGTTGATGTAAATCTTACAAGGCAAGAAGAGGGGCTAAGCAAAGTCTATTCTTCAAATTCTCAAATGACCTTTATTGTATTCCACCCCACTAAAATGTAGCTTTAGCTCCTCCTTTATTCACTTGGGTTAGTGACCAAGCAACATGTGAAAATCCAAGAAAAAACCTGTGGTAGAAATTTGCAAGACCCAAAAAGCTATGAATCTCTATGAGGGTCCTTGGTGTGGGCCATTCTCGAATAACCTAATTTTTTTTTGGATCAAAATGGACCCCTTCCTCATTCACAACATACCAAAGGTACTGAATTGTTGTCATCTCGAATGTGCATTTGTCAAGATTTGCATACAAATTATGCTCCTGAAGAGTTTGCAGCACCTTACGAACATGTTGCAAATGTTCTTCCCATGTTCTACTATAGATGAGTATGTCATCTAAGTAGAAAACCAAAAATGAGTTGGTGAAGGGTCATAGGATGTCATCCATCATCCTCATAAAGGTTGCAAGTGCGTTAGTTAAGCCAAAGGGCATAACCAACCATTCAAAGAGCCCCTCCTTAGATTTGAATGTAGTCTTTTAGACATCAGTGGGATCGATGGAAATTTGGTGATAACCAGATTTGAGATCAATTTTGGTGAAGAACTTCACACCATGGAGCTGGTCCAACAAGTCATCAATCCTGGGGAGAGGATAGTGATTATTCACATATATTTTATTCAGGGCTTGGTAGTTAATGCAAAGCCTACATGTTCCATCTTTCTTTGGTGCCAAGATAATTGGGCTACCACAAGGTGAAGAGCTTGGCTTGATGTGACCCTTTTGGATCAATTCTTGAATCTATATTTTTATCTCATCATTCTCCAAAACTGATCTACAATACATAGGACTATTAGGCAAAGGTGATCCTGGGATCAAATCGATAGAATGTTTTACCTGGTAATGTAGTGAAACTCTTGTGGGTGACTTGAATAAGTCATCATATTCTCCTATGATTCATTGTATCTACTTCTATTGTTGTGTTGATTATGTAGTCAGGACTACAACATCAGCCTTCTTGGATTTCTGTGGTTTGACCACCATGAGAACAAATTACTTTTTTTTCTCTACAAATCTCTTGCATTGCTTAGCACTGATTAGGGAGATAGATGTGGGAGGTGGTACCTCTGGTACACTATAGTTCCATGTTTCAAGAGTGAGGGTGATCATTTGGGTTTGTGATTCATACATGCCATGTCACTCATACATGAATGGCTGATCAAGGAGTACATCACAAACATCTAAATTGACCACATCACACAAGACTTCATCTTGGAATGGTTTTATAGCATATGAAAGAAAACACTGATGGGTGACACGGAGGTCTCTCCCTAGGTTCAACCATCCAATACTGTAGGGCTTTGGATGAGGCTTCATGGATAGATTTAGACTTTTCACAACTTTAGCAGAAATTAAATTCTTTTGACTCCTATCAAGAATGAAATGCAAAGGATTACCTTTTACCCATAATTTGGAGTGAAATAATCTTTCCTTGTCATCTTCTCTTTCCTCACAGGTCTGTGATGAAGCGACAATGGTGTCAGGCTCAGCATCTATAATTTCTTCTTCATCCTCTTCAATTGTGGGTTGTGTATGAGGCAGAGTAGTAGATGTCGAGTATTGTGACTCAAAAAGTAGTGACTTGATCGTTCAACATTCTTCTTTGGAGTGAGTTCTAGTTTTGTGGTAATCACACCATTTTCTAGCCTTCCCCTTCTAGGATTTCATATCCTTAAACTCCTTTTGCTTCCAATTTCGGCCCCGTGTTTGACCTTCCTTGTCACTTTTCTATTTTGAGGGTTGACTCTTCGTATTCTTTCTGTCATGCTTCTATTCAATCTTCACTACAAATTTGTATGCCTCATCGAGGGTTTCCAAATTGAAGAGTTCCATTTCTCCCCATATGTACCATTATAGTCCACCATGATATTTGAGAGTCTTATGTTTCTCACTTTCTCGAATGCCCAATCCTACAAATAAAGAAAGAAAAGTGTCTGTGTAATCTTGAATAAATTAGTCCTTACCTTGGCAAAGTTATTGCCACTGTATGTACAAATCATCATATGCTCTGATGGGATAGTATTCTTCTTTCACCACTTCCACAAAATCATCCCATGTAGGTTCCACCTCAAGGCTAATGTCATCTATACTGAACCTCTTTTTGTACACTTCCCACCAGTTTTTCACAGGCAATGATGATTTCAAAAGAGCAAAAGTAATCTTTTCTCCATCGGTGAATTTATTTACAGAGAAGTAGGAAGATAGTTGATCTAACCAATTTTCTACTACATCAGCATTGATTTTGCCTTTAAATGTAGGAATATCAAAATTTACCTAAACCTTAAAGGGTGTTGGGGCACTGAAAGGATGTTCCCTGGATGAAGAGTAAGGAAGTGGAGCTGCAGAGCTAGGATTTCCCATCGGAAGTGTTTGAAGAATTTGGGCAAATTATTGTAGCATCTATGCTTGTTGCCATTGGAGGGATTCATTCACCATTTCCTTGAAAGGATCAGATGTCTCAGTGTCATCCACCATTTGAAGTCATTTGGAGTGAATAGGTGGAAAATTTGGAAGCTCTGTTGTTTCCCACCTAAGCTTCTTATAGCCTGACCTCATCCTCGAGATCATACACTCTCAAGATAAACTACTCTAATACCACTGATCCAAAACTTAGAGGTTCTAGTTGATAAATATCTCAATAGCATAGAAATAACATAGTAATAATGAATTCTCTGAGAAGAGATGTAGTATTACTCAAGATCGCAATACAAATATATGCTTATCTCTAGGAAGAGATGTCTGTCTTCACATTTTGTGTTACCTCTTAATTTATACACATTTTGAAAGCATGGGGAAGATGTGGAAGGTCACCAATCTCAAGGGAGATTAAGTGGTTTGACTTTCAATATTTAAAACAATATAGAATTTGAGGAGTTACTATTTTTAGAAACTTATTATTTTTAGACTGCACTACTAGAATTGAAATTTGAGGCACTTCCGTTGGGTTTTTAGGGGTCAAACTTCATTTAGAAAAGTTACATGCCATTTCATGATGTTCTCCTCATTCCTAGCTTTTCAACGGTTCAAACGGTGAGTCAATTGGAGCTACGGTGCAAAAGTTATGGCTCCCAGAAGTTTCGTCATCAATTGGGGTGGAATGTCACCCGAATTGTCGCCTAAATTGGTGCCTGGATCAGACCTAATTGGGAGAAACCTTTTCACATCCAAAATGATGCCTCAAATACCTCACTTGGTGCAATTTTGGGATAGAAAGATGAAGGAAGAATGTATGCCATTTACTACCTTAGTAAAAATCTTACTCGCATTGAAAGAAATTACACTACCACTAAAAAAGAATTTTTGGTTGTGATCTATTCAATCAATAAATTTAGACATTACATTATAGGGTAAAAAATATTTTTACATACAGATCACTCAGCAATTAAATATTTAATGAACAAACTAGTGGTTAGAGATAGAATAATTAGATGGTTATTACTTATACAAGAATTTGATATTACCATTGTGGACAATCCAGGCAAATATAATGTGGTAGCTAATTTCTTGTCAAGACTGACCACTATAGGGGAGCAGGATTTAGCCAAGGACAACTTTCTAGATGAACAATTATTTTTTATTTTAGCTGATACACCATGGTTTTCTGACATGGGAAATTATCTTGCAATAGGGAAGTTTCCTCCTTTCACTAAAAAACATATAAAGAAGTTAATCAAAACTAGTGCACAGTACAAATGGTTAAATGGAATGCTATTTAAATGTGGTCCTGATTTGGTTTTACACAGGTGTGTAAGAGAAGATGAAATCTTTGACATCCTCTTGGCATGTCATGATGAACCAAGTGGAGGACACTATTTAGTGAAAAAAATAGCTCATAAGATACTTGGTACTGGTTACTATTAGCCATCTCTATAGAAAAATGTGAAGAGATATATCAGGCAGTGTGATCCTTGTCAAAGGATGGGATAACCAACCATTGCCAATGAAATGCCTCTACAACCACAAGTAGTGATTAAACCATTTGAGAGATGGGGATTGGATTTTGTTGGACCCTTTAATCTTCCTTCACAGGGAAAAGAGCACATTCTTGTGTGTACTAGTTATGTAACAAAGTGGGCAGAAGTGCAAGCTTTAACAAATGCCACTGAAGAAGTAGTTACTGATTTCCTTTGGCATAGAATTATGGTAAAGTTTAGAGCACCAAGAAGCTTAGTTTCAGACTAGGGGCCACAATTTATGTCCAATATGATCTAGGCTTTCACAATTTATTATCAGATAAATCATAGGAAGTCATCTCCCTATCACTCACAAGTAAATGGACAAGTTAAAGTAACAAATAGAGAATTAGAAAACATCCTCACTAAAATAGTTGAAGCAAAAAGAAGAGATTGGGTAAAAAGAATACCTAAAGCTTTCTAGGCTTAAAATACAACTTAGAAAACCATAGTAGGGTTTTCACCATATGACTTAGTCTATGGGAAAAAGCCCTTGTTGCCTATTGAGTTTGAACTATAGACATTAAGGACAACAACTAAGGTGGGAATTGAATTGGATGTAGCTCAAAACGAGTGAATCCTTCAACTCAATGAATTAGATGAATTAAGAATGGAAGCACTTCACCAAATAGAGATAATCCAAGATCAAAAGAGGCAATGGCATGATTCACATATCAAGGAAAGGAAATTCAAAGTAGGAGACTAGGCATTGTTGTTTGATTCTAAGTACCAACAATTCAAAGGCAAATTAGGAACTAGATAGTTGGGACCTTATCAGATCAAGCAGATATTTGACAATGGTTCTATCTAGTTACTTCCCATTGATGGTAGTAGAAGAATACTCTTGGTCAATGGACACATGCTAAAACTTTATAGGAAGCCTCCTATTAAGGATGAATTCTTGAAGCAGATTGAATCAAATAAAGAATTTGATCATATGGAAGAACCCAATTCTTCTAAAATGATCAAATAATCAGATGAAAAGATCTAGAATAAAGGGAAGAGGATGAAAACTAGTAAATGGCATTCACTTCAAAAAATAAAATCAATCTCTTAAAGATCAATTGAAAACTAGTGATGGTGGTTGATCTTCTCAAATAAATGGCTAATTCAAATAAAACTTTTTTCTAACTACTTTCTAACCATTTTTCAAGAATGATGAGTCATCATGATGGAGGGATTACATCATCAAGGATGGTAATTATATTTTTAACTTGTTAAGGCTTAGATTAGAAGTTTGCATGTGTGATTAGAATTGATTTAAAAGATTAGTATGATGAGTCATCTATTGTACATCATGGTTAAATGTGCAAAATCATGAGAAGGATATTGATGATGGAATGAGTTGGTAGATAGTCATAAAGAATCATTCTTATTATTGAATCAACAAAGTAAAATCTAGCTATAAACAAATTTCAAAAGAGATACAATGAATTAACTTCATCAGTTCTACAGTTGAGTACAGTAATTCTGCAACTAAATTTTCTAGATTAACAACTGAATCTGCTAGTTCCATAGCCAAAGTCATTAGTTTCACCAATAAGAGAAGCAATCTTTAGCTAACCTGTGTAAGATTAAAGAAGAATGAATCATGGCAATAAAAAAGAAGTTAGAACCAAAAGATGATACCCAACTCCTTACAGATGAAGAAGTAGTAGCTATCTTTCAATAGGCAGGATGGCTAGAGTTTCTAAGGAAATTTCCCAAATATAATGATGAACTGGTAAGAGAATTTTTTTTATCAATTTAGAACAAACAAAGAACAAAACCATCATATTAAACAGGCTATATTTTTGTCTAGAGTAGAGCTCATTATCAAGGAAAAGGATGAGGAATTGAATTTCCTCAAACTCAAATTAAAATAGAAAGAAATGCTCCTTGAAGAATTAACAAACCATTTCATAGCCAAGACTGAAGAATTACTAGAGATTAAAAGGCAACTAATGGAGAATGAGGAAAAATATACAATACAGACTGTTGTGGCAATAGTCTCTACATAGACTAAATTGACTTATCTACCACTCAAGCAGTTATGGGATGATACATGCAGAGAACTTAGTGTAATCAAGCATCCAATACAGACTTGAAAATCAAACTAGAGGAAGAAAAGAAAGCAAGGAAGGAATGGGAAGAAAAATTTTACAAGGAGGAGAATGATAAATATAATTTTCTTGTGAAAATACAAATAGTTTTTATGATGAGTGAGAAATTGCTTGGATGTAGAAGACCCTCTCTTGCATATAGCATGTTTTTAGAGGAACAATTCATTCACTGGTAGTTGGAAAGGATATCATGTGGCCTTCCACATGAAATAAAATATGAAGCTAATTTCTCAGCCACCTACTCCTTAACCAATACAAAATAGAAAAATATTCTCTGTGAATTTTACCTCTGCACTTTCATGATAGAAAAAAAATTAGGTTTTATGATCAATTTGTATGTAGGGGAAAGCTAGCTTAATGCATTTGTCTCTATTATTCAAAATCAGATTGGAAAAGGAGTCAGAACATTGGTTTAAGGCTAGTTCATCTAATCTCTATATGAGAATTCATTATGGTAACCCACTCGCCTTTACTACACATTTCTAATCCCATGCATTTAATGACAAGTTTAGGGGACCTTATCTTTTCAATTTACAACAAAGCATGGATGTCTTCACCTCTTATGAGAAGGCAAATTTTGATAATATCTATGATTCATGTTTAAAAAGATGGGAATTTCTCCTGGTGGCATTGAAAAGAAGGGAAGTAATATCCCTTTCAAATTTGATCTAGAGTCTAGAAAGGGCAAAAGCTTTATGCACAATAATTCTTTAGATTAATGACACTCCTCTATGCATATGGATAGGCATGCAGACAAGGCCACCTCTACTTCTCACCCCCATATCTCCTTGGCAAAATATAGAACTTCAAAATCCTACTCAATTTGAGGAATGGAAAAGGAAAGTAGAAGTAAGAGCAGGGTATAGTACCTCTGAATTAAAACATTGGGATATTTAGTTCCAGCCATTTGATCTGAGAAATCAAATGGAATGCAAAATATACAATCCTAAATTTGAAGAGTAACGTTTGTAAAGGGAGTTACAAACAAGTAAGTATGGGGGAAATGATGAGGCTAGGATATGCCTGTTAAATGTATAATAAATGACCTCATCTTACTCTCTCTTTCTATTAAGTTTGATTGCATTTTGTGACTTTTATTCTAATCTGATATGAGTTAGGATGTAATTATCCATATTTTGTTAATTGTGATTCTAACATTTAAAAAACTCTATAATTCCTAACAAGTGTTTTGGAAAATTCAAGTTTTGTAATAAAACAGGTCATCATCAGGCTGAAGAATAAATATGAAGCGAATTTCATGTTTTTTCAAGCATTGGAATCAATACAGCTTAGTTTCGAAACCCCACCATGCTATTTCAAGTAGTCACATTTTTGAACGTAGTTTTAAAACTCTATATTTAGCTCTAAAATTATATGAATTAGCGCCAGTACTCCTGTAGATAAGCTCCAAAAATTTTACAGTTAAACATGGAACTAATAAAGATCTATTCCAAATGGCCAACGATCTATCAAACTAATGATCCCATTAAATTAGGAGTAGACTTCCAATTTCCATACTTGTAGATTTGAGACATTTATCACACAGCTAGATAGCTAACCACATCTTAATTCAGCATCTATTCTGGGCACAATTCAATTCCATTGTATCCATGAAATAGTTACAACAATCACTTCACCACAAGTAAAATAATATATATACAGACCTAGGAATTTAGGAAAGGAGTGGAAAAATAATTGAAGAATATAGGGATAAGGATAGAATAATACATCTTTGTAATATAGAATAGTTTTATCAATGAAATAGCCATTTCTTTTTTGAAAGAGAATTAAGTTGTTCAATCTTGTTTCTAGGCAGAGCAAGGGACCACTCTTCCAAGAACCAGGTTCTTCATTTTTGGTTGGTATTTATATTTTATTTTCAAAATAAAATAGGTATCTCTGTTAAAATCATAAATGCTTCAAACTTAAAGTTAAAATTTGTTGTAGATTTTACCCTATAGGTGTTCTATATTAAATTCTCATTTCTTTGCAATCAATTTCCAAGCATTCTGCAACATGTGTTTATTTCCAGCAATCTATTTCATTTTTGTAATGTGTGTTTATTTCCATCAATCTATTTCATGTCTGCAACGTGTGTTTATTTCCAACAATCTATTTCATTTTTGCAATGTGTGTATACTTCCAGCAGATTTTCATAGTTTGATTCCAATAAGGTTTTAACCAAGAAGTCCTTAAGACATTAAAAATCCCCTAAAAGAAAAGAAAAATAAAAATACCCACAATCAATTACTAAATCATTAATATTATTCTTGTTGCATACAACTTTAAACACAACACTAGTTAAATATGACATCAACAAAAAGTTGATTAAATGAAGGGAATAACGACACCCAACATCTGCAGTCTAACTCTATATAGAAACATATTTGAGTTTGACACATTGTTCACTTACCTACTCTCTAAAAAATTGATACTTGATGGGAATGTGCATTGTCTTTGAGTGCATGATAAGGTTCTTTGAGATGCTTATAACACTTGTATTACCACAATAGATAGGGTTAGGACCATCATACTTCACCTTGTAGTCTTTTAAGGTCTATCTCATCCACATGAATCTATTGAAATTTACTTAGCCTCACAATTAACTAATACTACTGATAGTTTTTTCTTGCTTATCCATGAAACTAGGCACCCACCTAAGAAGAAGGCTCCTCCATTGGTACTTTTTCTATTATCTAGACTTCCTGCCCAACCTACATTTGTATAGGATATCAAATTGAACTTCTTGCTTCTTAGATACCACAACCCATACTCCATAGTCCCTTTGAGATACTAGAGTATAATTTTAATTGTTTGTAGATGATTTTCCTTTAGATTTTCTTGAAACCTTCCCACAAGACCTATTACTTTCATGATGTTAGTTCTAGAGGTTGTGGTATATAGAAAACTTCCAATAATTGACCTATATGACATCTGATTGACCTTTGGAGACTCATCTTCCTTACTCAACTTACAACCTATGATCATAGGTATACTAACTACCTTGTCATCTTCCATCTAAAAATTCTTCAACATCTCTCTTACTTGGCTTGTGAAATGGATATACCTTTTTTAGATTGAGTGATTTGCAACCCAAGAAAGAATGATAGTTCTCCTAGTATGAACATCTCAAACTCTTTCTTCATCACCTCTACAAATCCCTTGGTCATGTACTTATTGTTTCTACCAAAGATGATGTCATCCACATAGACAACTACAATCAATTGATGGTTATCTTTTGAATTTATGTATAGATTACTATCTACAACTCTTCTTTTGAATCCTTAATCTAAAAGATACATGTCCAACCTAGCATACCATGTTTGATTTCGACCATATAGATCATTTTTCAATCTAAAAACATAGTCCTTGTCATTTGATAGTGAGAATCTCTAAATTTTCTATATGTGCACCTCCTCTTTTAAATTCCCATCTAAAAAGGTAGATTTGACATCTATTTGGTATACCTTGAACCCTTTGAATATTTTATATGATAGAAACAATATAATGGCCTCCAATCTTACTATTGGTGTAAAGGTATCCTCAAATTCTATCCATTTGACTTATACATATCCCTTACATAACAATCTAGCCTTGTTCTTAGTGACTTATCCATCTTCATTCAATTTGTTTCTAAACACCCATTTTATCCCAATGACATTCTTGTCTTTAGGCCTAGGAACTAGTTCCCAAGTCTCATTATTCTCCATTTGGTCTAACCCCTTATTCATAGAACCTATCCAAAATTTATCTTTGATTTCTTCTATAAGATTCTTAGGTTCAATTTTAGATAATAGAGTAACATTATCTTGATTTATATTACTTACCTGTCTCCTCCTTGTTTGCATACTTGTATTCTTATTGACAATGATTTGAGATTTAGGATGATCTTTTTAAATATGTCTTGAGGTGCCTTTTGAGTCCTATATGTCCTCAACTTCTTCTTGTTCCCCATTAACCTCTATAGTTTATTATTCATTATTAAAATCTAGATTCTTTGAAGTTTCCTTTGACTATGAGTGTGATTTCCTTGTCTCATCAATCTTCACATTGGTTCTTTCCACTTTATTATATAACCTCTTGTTATAACATATATAGGATGAGCTCATTGATGAGTATCATAAGAATATACCTTAATCAGATAGAGAATCAAAATTTCCTAAGTCTTCATCATCTCTTTTGATGAAACATTTTCTCCTAAACACTCTAAAGTGTTCCACATTAGTAAGTCTACCCTTCCATAGTTCATAATGAGTCTTGTTGTCATTAGTCCTTATCTATCCTCTATTAAATATTTAAACTCCAATTCTTAATGCCTCTCTCCAATATACATTATATAGTATATATTCATTTATCATGCTTCTATCCATCTCTTGAATTGTCCTATTCTTTCCTTCTATTACCCCATTCTACTGAGGTGTCTTAGCTACTGAGAATTATCTCCTTATTCAATAAAAATCACATAAGTAATCAAAATCATTAGACCAAAACTCTCCTCATCTGTCAAATATTAAACACTTGATCTTCCCATTCTTCTCATTCTAAACAAGAGCCTTGAACTTGTCAAGAGCTTCTAACTTTTCTTTCAAGAAATCTACCCAAGTCATTATTGTCTAGTCATCTATGAGCAATATGAAGTCGATATCTCCTTGAATTATTTGAATTATTGTAGGTCCAAAAAGATAAGTATGTATTAACTCCAAGGGTCTTGTATTAGAGTACTCCTTAGACTTGAACCTTATTATAATATGCTTACCATGTTGGCATGCCTTGTAAAGTCTGTTTGTAGGTTTGGTGATTACAGACATGTTCTTCATAGATTTTTTAGTGCTTATCTTTAATATATTTTCAAAGCTTAGGTGACTAATCCTTATGTTATAGAACCAAATTTCATCCATTTTTATTATAAATAATATCTCATTATTGGTCTCATTTAGGACATATAGATTATTCTCAATCCTCTTAGCATTGGTAATTAGCCTTCCCAATTTGGATCTCCTTATCTCACATCCTCTATCATGAAAGGTTAGTGTGTGTCCTTGATTTCACATTTGACATACACTAAGCAGGTTATGTTTCAAACCTTTCACATATAAATTTTTTATGTCTCGGCCTTCTCATTGTCTAAACTCAAGATAAATTTATAAAATATATTGGCAGTTGTGTTGTCTCTAAACATCACTAACTTATCCCTTATTATATTGTGTTTCCTAATTAGTATTTTCATTTTGGTACTCTTGGCTTGTTATGACTTCTCACACTCATTCTCAATCTTTCTCATCTTGTCTATGATTTTCTCATGTTCAACCGTCAAGGAATCTAGCCTTGTCTTCAATTGGTCATACTTAACTTCTTTTGACCTAAAATTTATGTTAACACCTTATAACTGATTCCTAAGATCCTTGATATCAATATTTTAATGCTTCAAATCATTAAGGGAACTCATGATCTCAACATTAAGGTCTGCTTCAGATTATCCTTCTTCACAGTCATAGTAGACTTGTTCATCATATATGTTGTCTTCTTCTTTTTTATCACTAGACATCTTGTGCTTCTTAGGATCACCTTTAAGTTATTATAATTAATTAAAAGGACCAATATCTGATACCAATTGTTATAAACACAATGAATGAGATGAGGGATGAATCAATATCTTAAAACTTTCTTTCATATGTACTTTAATATTCTTTGAACCATCAACAATACAAAGATATAATAATGCATAAAGAGTCATTTACATGAGCATAACACAGAAACACACATATGAGTGGGAAAAATCAAGGGGAAGAAAACCAACCAATATTTGTGAGACTATAGTCTTATAATATAAATACCAAGTTTAGTGAAGCACCAATTCCACATGGAGCACCAACCCCAACTAGCCAAGCATCCACTTGTAAGGAGATACTAACCCTCTATATGACTAAGTACCAACTCAACCACATGATTATTTTTATCACCTTAATAAAACTATGTTTATCAACCAACATATGATGACCACCTTCTTCAATTCTTCTCTCTCTTCTATTCCTCTCAAACTACCTTCTAGGCTTATTTTCTCATCTAGGTCTCTTCAAGATAGATTAGGTCCTATGACCTCGATATTTATCTATAGTACCCTTATTATATCTTCATGATAGTTTATATTCACCCTTATTATGGTCTAAAATACCTATTTTATCTATTCAAAGTGTTATATCCTTCACTTTTACTCACTCATCCTCTAAATAGGCAATTAGGTTTATTACGCCTTGTTCTTATACTAGGCTCTTACTCAAACACCTCTTGTTAGTCCATACATACTTGAAAACTTATATTTTAAACATAATATGACTTAAGACATGAAAAAAACATGAAAAAATAATTAAATTAGGTTGTAATTATCTCAAATGGACCAAATCTTTCTTTAGGCATTACGGAGACCTAATTCAATTAGGCCTTCATTAGTACATATTACCCTTTTATCTTCTTAGAACACTTTAAAATTTCATAAATAGAAGTAAAAATTCATATCAAACTCAAATTTACCCTTAATAATCTCATATTATGTCCATGAAACCTTTTATCTCCAATCATCACTTGAATCATGCCATTAATACATGTTTATATTAGGCCTTCACACACAAAGAAAGGTATATCTTGAACAACTCAAGATAACACAATATTTAGACAAATAACCATGATAATAAAACATATAAAAATGAACTCAAATATATAAAAAAAAATCATCAATAGCATTAGAATTCAATAAATAGTGAAAAATAACTCTAAAACACTCCTGCAACTTGTTCACTCAGAACTACCAATTTTCCTCAAAGACCAATCATGGTGACAATGACCTTCAACACATGTATGACCACTTTCAGAGACTTATGATTTATTTAGATGATATTATTATATAATTATATCATTATTATATAGAAATATAATATGGTTAAATGGAAAAATTTGTCTTGTAGACCAATCTCATAACCTTGTACTTTACTCTCTCATCAAAACCAAATAGGTCAACTTGTGAGCAAATTTCTCACTATAATAAATAAACTCCAAAAATTATTAAAAAAATTAGAATGTATTAAAATTCCTAAAAAATATCTCCATGCACTTTTTTTCATCCCTATTTTATGATAACACATCCCTTATCATATTCTCAATATTGTCTGGGTTTATCACTATTTGCACCATTAGGCCTATCAGTAATAGGTTATCCTATATGACCAATTTAGTACACTTGAGGTATATAAACTATATATAAACCAACATGGACATCAAATACATGTATAAAAATTTCCATATAATGATTTTCATACTTTTACTTGGTCAACTCTAACTGCTACATCAAATCTATGAGAAATGTGCACTTTTCTATAAGGTCTATTCACACACCTAACAACTCAATCACACTTGGAAGTGCCTGGGAGAATTTATTAAAATATAAAATATTTTTTATATTCATTTAAAACCATTATGGGATTTTTTTCTCAATATCTTCAACATCGGGTCCTTATTACGGTTCTAGGAAGGTTTAAACCTATTTCCACTCTTAACGATCATTCATAAAGTATATCCCATTAATTTAAAAACTAATGCCTATAATTTTGAGATAGTACCATTCAAAATATACCATAAATATATTATATTCCCATGTAGACATTTGACAATCCAATGAGCACAAGAAAAAGCTTTTTGGGTAGAGAACCCTTCATTATGTGCATTTGAGAGACGTTAAAACACATTTCCATGCCTTATCCTTCAAATTTTGACCTAAAAATTCATGTACATGATAAAAAAACTTTTATTAAATTTTTCAATTATCCACTAATCACACTTTCATTAAAAAATGATCTTGATACCCCATTAGACCACACACACTCTCTCTCTCTCTTTACTTGCTTAGACCTTGACCTGTAAACCACATTAGGCCTAAAACCTGACCTTCATGCCTCTTTACATGAACTATCCACCAATATAAAATAATCAATAAACCTCATACATGATTAAAAATTATCACACATCCTTCATATGCCTTGACAAAAGAGCATGATGCCTCATTAGGCTAGATAGGGTCTGGAAGTGGTTTAGGTACAGACTAGGTCTGAAGGTCTTACCCCTATAAGCTCACCTTGAGACTCTCATGAGTGTTCCAATACATCATATGTATGATAAATAAACCTTATAAAACCACTCATGCATATGTGAACTCATCTCACCAAGACATTATGTTCCTTCATGCACAAGACTAGACATCTTATGCATATACCTTCTCAAGATACTACAAGGCTCAATCACTTTACAACTTCAACAATAGGGACCTTCCATTCTGACCTTCACATAACTCATGTAGTCATAATAAAATATAATAATCATATATTAAACTCTTAGAATCAGTAAAATATTGATCACTATACTCTCTCATAGCTACATTCTTCAAAGACCACATGAAGACCTTCTCAAGAACCTTTGACATCATTGATAACATCAATTCCAAACCTCAGCAACAGGAATAATTCTCAGTAGGTTCTGCCACCTAGAAACTAATAAATTTATTTATCCACTAGCATACTATTCTAGTGACCAATGGACCATACTAGTTAGGCTTTCATAATTTCAACCCTAACAGATATGTTTTCAATTCTTAAGACACTTAAGATTAGCCTAGACCTAGTTCACACTACAAAAAAGTACCAAATTAGTATAAATAAATGAATTTTATCCTTTTACCCACTATATGGAAATCATATTTAAATTCACACAATGAAACTTAGAACAAGTCGTGCACAATCAAGGTCATTGATCTTTATTCTTCCCTACTTCTACATATAATTGTCTACAACCCCAAACTAAGAATATGTTAATTTTTAGTATCAAATCCTCATTCAAATCACTCAAGTTAAAAATCATACTATAATTCACATGTAATTTCTCCATTACTTGGATTAGGATAAATACACCAGGCTTGATCCCCTCTCAATATATTGGTATGTAAGAAACTCTCAACATGGCAAGGTGTTGAGGATGTCTATCCTACCCAAATAATATCACACTTTTACTATGTGTGCTTCAAAAATAACCTAAAAACATGGATGTATAAGGTTTTCATACGAAATTAATCCAAAATATCTCACAAATAGTGAATCAAGTTTTGTGTAAACAAGAACAAGCCTATCAAACTTAAACACATTTTCTCCCAAAATTTCACACCAATCCTTGCATAAGGACATTAGTGTGGAACAGGAGGACACTAGCATGGTGCACTACTATACAAGGTATAATGATACTATCTAGGAGATTTTATGTCTCTTATATCCTATTCATGATACCCTGATCGACTTTTGTGCCAAGTTTTCACCTCCAGATCATCTATCTCGATTAATTTCTAGCTAAGTACTTATTTGTGTCAGTTATTATAATTTTTGGAAATATCATATTAGGTCAATTCTTACACAAATAAATGGTTTTATTTATTGCATATCTCTCCCCTAATTTTTTATACTTAGACCCTTTAAAAACCTAGGTTTTACATTCCATAATCCCTTAAAAGTTAAATCATTTGGTGAAACTGACTTACTTTAAATATTTCCCAAAGCCTAGACCTAGATGCTCTTAGGGTTTATATCCTTCTATTTCTATGTTCAAAATTTAATTCTAAAATATCATATCTAATTTATTATTATATTTTGAAAATATTTAATAGATTAAATTTATTAAAAGGTTTAAATATACAACATTTTTTTTTCCTAATTTCAAACCTAAAATAGCATAACTCAATAACCAATTCATTAAGACCAATAAGAGATAATTGTAATATTTAATTTATAAACATTTAGATATACAAGATGAAATTATTCATATTGTCCATGAAGAGATATATAAATCCAATAATGGTCAATATTATAACCCCCTAGATGCCAATATTATTACACCTAATATGGGGGAACATAGTTTCTATAATAACCTATTCTAAATCAACAACCTTCAACAATGGAAACACCTTATTTGGCTAGTACACATTCCTCCACTCAATATGCACAATAAATTATTAATGAGATACATTCTATATAGGCTAAGGTGTTACATCTTTAAAAGGGTGTGACTAGACCATCTCATGCCTTGGATTGCCATGTTCTTTTACATATACTTTTGACACAACATACAACGTTAAATCCTTTGCCATATGGATTTATGACACCTAGAATAGTTTTGTTTGATGGTAAGGGTGACCTAGAGCACAATATATGAGTTTTACATGGAACATGTTTAGACTATGTGTCTAATGACTGACTCCTCACTAATTTGTTCCCTTAGTTTAAAGGACTACGCATTACAATGGTTCTTTGATATTCCTAATCAGTCCATCACAACATTCAATATATTGGTAGATATGTTTTTATCATAAATTTCAATCATCATTAGTGATACTATTTCATATTCTCAAGTTTCAAAACTCAAAAAAAATTTAATGAACCAATAGCTAAATATGTCTTGCAATATAAAACTACATTAGTTAAGATGACTATACCCATGGTAGATAGAAAACTCCAAGACATATTCAAGTAGAGTTTATTACCAATATTACACAAAGTTATCCTATTTAAAAAGTTTCCATCATTCATATATATATTCCATATAGTGAAATAACTGGAAGTCAAGCTTCTCTCCATGGGAAAATTAAATTATATAATTGGATCAGATTCAATTATTAAGAATTATAATAAGCCTCCATACAAGGTGAAAACTAGTGAGAACAAGAATTATTCAAAAATAAAAGATAATGTAGTTTTAAATCCACCTCCTCATGTGGTTTTATTCTCTCCTCCAAGGATACCTTTTATGAATCTTCCTTAGTTTCCAACATGAGTTCTATGATAGCTCTTGACATGCAATGTCATATCTCTCCCTCCCATCATAGAGGTTGATATGACTAGGCCTCTTACAAGGAATAATGATGCCAATATGTTATATTGATATCATAGGGCACTAAGCCATAATACAAACAAATGAATTAGATTGTAACATAGGATAAAAGATTTTATAGAAGTTAATATCATTTATGTTGGTACTCCTATAGAGGCACTTAGACGACAACCAATGAAAGCAAAAAAATTGAAAATATTTTTTAGATCCATTTTGAAAACATATAGGTAATGAGATGGTAGGCACTTTAGGTTTCCATTATACACATCAGGCACAACCAACACCAGCATATTATTAGACTCATACAGTGGATCCATATCCTCTACATAATATCATTGAGGTGTATCATACTACAATGCCAGCTAGACCTCTTGTCACTCTTTTAGAGTAGGATATAGTTGAAGATGACACAAATTAATACACACTCTTTATAAGAGCCTACACTAATCATCATCTTATTCATACCATCATGGTTTACAATGGGTTAAATTTTAGTATGTATACTATCACACTTCTACATCATTTGGGTTATTTAGATAAGGATATTTCTTAGATAAATATAATTATTTGTGGCTTTAGTGTCCATGTCTAGAGTTCCATTGGTGAGATTGTACTTCTATTATAGGTTGGTCCTACACATGTGGCCACCAAATTCATAGAGTACCTAGTTAAAGCATATTTTGTATGTTATTGGGTGGCCTTGGATACAATACATTTGAGCCATTTCATCCACTATATATAGATGTCTCAAGTATATACATGTTAATCAAGGGATTTCAATTCAAGACCTTCCATATTAGTATCCTTTACTAATTCCAAAACCACTTATACAATAGTCACCAATTATAATTATAGGCATATATTTTATTAGCACACCTCAGATTTTAGTTGAGCTACTAGTGCAGGTGAGGTCTACTCCTACATTAGTACCACATATGCATACTCTCCCATGGAGACCTTTATTAGAGAGACCCATGCATCAAAGACATGTTTTGGATTCTATAGGGCCTCTCTCTCCACAACCATATAGGTAAGTGTTATAATAAAGATCACACACACTAATTACAACTTATTTTACTAGTTGGGTTCCTAAATGCACCATAGTTCACAAGCTAGTTCATTCAGCTTCACAAACTCATAGCCCTATTACATAGGATGTTTTAGCTATATATCACTTGGTACATCCTATTTTTAGATCCTAGATACCTCATCACATATCATGCACAATCACTCTTCCTCTATTTGATACATGACACATTGATTATGAGTCTCTTGCAAGACTCATCAGGTAGTATGTTCCTCTCTACTTGTACATAGCTTATCTTACCTTACTCCTTGTATATAATTTCATTTTCATGATTGATTTTACATAGATTATAAACTTATAAAACACAAAAAATAGTATAATATGTTTAAAAAACAAAATCATTTTGATATTGTTTAAAAACAAAAAATTTATATTATTTGCATGTCCGTGTTTACATTACTCATACTTTTCAGTTACTAAATATGATTTATATCTTAGTATAGTTAGTTTTATCATACATACACACTCAATATTTTTTGAGTGTTTGTAGATTCTTATAAGACTCAGGTCTAACACACCAATCTAGAGTTGCTATTATCTACCCACTAGTGGTACATACATAGATTCATCATTGATACATTTTCCCATTGGGGGCATCACATACACAAATTCTAGTTTTTCAAGTTACATCTTTCTATACTTTATATCAAAGATTTAGCATTGTTTATATCTTTATATTGATCATCCTATACAACTTAGATTTTTTTCTCACTACTACTATTATAGACTTATTTTATGTACATCTTTGTTCATACATATTTGTACGACATGTTCATGCATAATTTATTTTGTAGTTTTCCTATTTTAGATTTAATTATGTCTTTATGTTTCCACATCTATTCAAGGGAATTTGAATATGCCATTATTCTATGGCTCTAGATCACTTCCTTTCATTTTATGTATGCTTTGGACATGTGCTCATGTCCTTATGTGTGCCTCTTGATTATGTATGCGAACATTTTAACATGTCCTTCCATGTAGCTCTAAGAAAACTTGCTTCATATTTATATATGTGGGTATTTTAACATGTCTTTGTATGCATTTTTTTCTCAAATTTAATGACATGTTACCATGTATCTAGTATTGTAGCCCATTAGCCTACTTTATGTGTCTCATGTGTGTTGTATGTATGTTTTCATGTATGTCCATGACACTTATCTCTTTCTTGTTACATTTACACCCATTTTTCAATGCCATGAGTGCCCTCATGTATCTCCCCTTCCATTTTGGGTGACTTGATGGACATCATACCCCATCCCCCAAGTAGTTTACACAGATTATTCTCATATTTTGATGTTCATACACATTCTTAGATTGTTATATCTATCTTGACAACCTTATGAATGTTAGATCTAACATACATCATGCATTACCAATTTATGCTCATATTATATTACATTTTAATTTCATGTATATACATTATATTAGTTTATTAAATAAATATCATTTATGTTTTCAACCTAACACACATCATTCTGAGCTTTTATTTTGAGGATAGTTATTACAAAAGTACAACTATTTCCCTCAAAAGAGGGGGATTTCATAGGGGTTTATCATAGAGAGAATGCCATATAAGTACACTCAAAGTATAAATTTCATCATGTAGATATAATTATAGAGCTCAAAATTAGGAAAACATAATGGAAAATAGTTAGATATAGATCAAAGTTAGTTTGGCATAATAATAGCATAGGGGACACTAGTGCAACACCTAAGACAATAACATAGTGCAATACTATCCAAGGAATTGTGATACTGATTGATAGTCCTAGAAATAGGAAAATCTAGATTTGATAGAAGAACATAATAGATATAATCTATATTTTCATAGTATTAATCATAGGTTATCAGATTTGATCAATTTTTACTCAATTTTATGCATAATCATATCGAGTTTTCTTAGATTGGGGGAATCATGAGTGGCATGATCGCTCCCATTTTAGTTTAAAATATACATAGACAGATTAATACAAATTAGTTCATAATCCATATACATAGATATAAAAATTGGGGGCATGTGCATGGGACATTATTTCCACATGATCAATTTTACAGTAGCTCATCATAGATGGAATTACAAATCTATGTCATTATCTATGTTATATAATTCATGCACTAATTACATTAGGTTTCACATCATATTAATGCCTTATTCCATCTATAGAATTTACCATTTTTGTGTAGTCCCTAAGCTACATTCTTGAGTGCCCAAGAGGCCCCTTGGCCATTTTACATTTAAGAATTTTTGAGTGACCCTAAAGCCATCCTACATAGTTTTAGTTACATCATACAATTTTACTCATAGATGCATCTAATACACATGGGTATGAAATGATGGATTCATAACCTACTTGATTTTTTGAGCCACCTACATAGGAAGGTTGAACAAGCCATCAATTCAATCCAAGATATTCATAGTATACGATCCAAAAAGTAAGAGTGGGCAATGATGGAATCAAAATCAGATTGAGTTCTTGAGTCACCCATAGATGGGGATAGTGCAAGCCATTAGCTCAATCTAAGCTATTCACTATTTGATCACTAATTATACACACGTAGGATATCAAAATATTTTTGCATTAGGTCAAATACCCAACAAGGTGTATTTATAACTTTCCTCTCTCTCTTATCTCTATACTTAGTTTTTTAGTTACTTTTGATATTTTTTAAGGATTGATTCATCCATGTTTCATTTTTAGGACATGTAATATAGCACACTTCGCATACTCAGACCCAAATTTAAGGGCCTCACCTCCTTGGTAATTCTAGGTGTGCTTCTTTTTCCTTTATCCTAGTCATTTCACTTTGTTGCATTTATAGAAGTAAGGGGGCCAAACTTAGTCATATAAAATTTCACTTGAGATCATCCATTCCTATGTTAGCCATAGACCTATCTTAAGGCCTATTTTAACCCTTATCTAGCTCTCATATGGGTATTACACATCCTTAGACATCCTAAAAATCAGTCCTAGACCTTCCCTTAAAGATCAAATCCTATAGTACCCCAAGTTATTCCATCTGGACACTAGTGCATTTCTTTGGACACAAGCACATTGTGCTAGTGAATAAGGGACTATGTTTGTGTCCCTTACCTAATTTTAATGCCAATGGGTATGTTTTTAATTTATAAAACATTGAGTGTTAGCCTAGACCTATTTCACACTCCACACAAGTACCATATTAGTATAAATACATGACTTTTATCCCTTTACCCATTAGATGGAAATCAGATGCAAATACACACAAATAATCTCAAAATAAGTGATGCACAATCAAGGTCATTGATCCCTATTCTACCTTACTTTTGCATATAGTCATCTACAAACACCCTAAGCTTAGATGATATAGTTTTAAGCCTCATTTAAATAACTTAATTAGACACTCATACTAGCCTTCACTTGCACTTATACCAATGCTTAGATTAGGATAACTACATCAAGTTTGATCCCTTCTTAAGGTATTGGTATGTAGGTAACTCTCAACATAATGAGGTGTTGACGATATCCAGCCTACCCAACTAACATAACATATTTTATATTTGTGATTCTCAATTACTCTAACAATATGGAGATCTAGGCTTTTTATATAAAATTAGTCCAAATTAGGTCATAGATAACAAATCAATTTTCATTTACACAGGAGTATGCCTATTAGACTCAAACATAGTTGCTCACAAAAGTTCACATCAGTCCCTACATAAGGATATTAGTGTAGTGCACTACTATATAAGCCACTATGATATTGTCCAAGAGGGATTTTGAAACCTATATCCTATTCATGACACCCTAGTTAGTTTTTGTGTCATTTTTTAACCTCCAAATCATCTATCTTAGTTAGTTTCTAACTAAGTACTTAATTGTGTCAATAATTTTATTGTCATTATTGGAAATATAAGATAAGGTCAATTCTTACACAAATTAGTGGTTATATTTATTACATATCTCTCCTTTGATATACTATACTCAAACCCTTTAACAACCTAGGGTTTACATTCCATAATCCCTTAAAAGATAAATCAAATTCAAAGGTAATTTTTGGTTATTGGTTTGATACATATATTTATGTTTATTTATATTCCTTTTAAATTGAATGTTTTAAAAAAAACCAAAATTTGTCTTATGAATAATATTTCAATATTCAATTAGTTTAATTTCTAAAAAAAAAATTAAATTGGTCTACTCTTTTATTCAAAGACATTTGCATGAAAGAGGATTTTTTTCAATATTGAATGGTGAACAAATAAATAATATGAGCTAGTTATTTTATTTTGTTGATAAAATTTCATCTTATGTGAAAAGGTGGATTTAATATGATTATTAAGTTGTGACAAGGTTTTTTTCATACTAGTCCAGAGGATTTTTCATCCTTCATAGTTCCCAAGATCTCCCAAAAATAGTTCAATGCCAAAGATAATTTTGAGAGATTTCTAACACATATTAGAATCATAAAATGAATATCATATGCTCTAGATATCCATGGGCAAAGTTTTGAAAAGAAATAGTCAATAGGTCTATAGTGACATGGATGCATGTATTGTTGCCAAGTGGACCAATTGGAAAGTGACACATGGTAGTGTAATGGTAAAAGGGTGTTTATTTTTGCCTCGATCTTCAACACTCATGTTCAAACAAATGGGCCCCACTATTTGCTAGCTAAGGACCCTCAACTAGGGTCAACACACTCTTTTTTATGGAGGGGTGCCTTTTCCTCTATTATACTTCATATTATCATTGTAACACTTTTGTTTTTATATACCTTAGTGTTGTTTACATGTTTCATGTTGGACTAATAATCCTAATATTATAAACCAAACACCATAATGAGGAGAATTTGGAGAGGTCTATGTAATTGGTCCTCAAGCCACCACATGGCCTATCACCACTTCATGTATATTCCAAGTCAACAATACCAAGATCGAGAACAAGTTTATATTACTCAAGTGAGTTTGAGATACTTGAGTTAGAGATATGGTGAGCCCAAGTATCAACTTTTCATGATTAAGTTTGATATATGCTTTGTTTAAGCTATAGTGATATTGAGACCTAGACTAAGTGCCAATTAAATAGCCAACTCAAGATTAGTTAAGACATCAAGATAGTTCATGGTTTAATCCCTTAATGGTTCCAACTCCACCTAAGTTTGGTCAAGATCTGAGCTCAAAGGATAGCTGAGATTATTTAAACCAAGCCCAAATAAAAGGTGAGAGATATGGCCACAACCATGAAAGAATGGAAGGGCTTCAGGCTATATTAAGCCCTCAAAATGTTTCTACTTGATAGATGTGGTATTTTAATACCTTAAAGGAAAAATACATATTGAGATTAAAGGTCAAACCTACAACATCTCTTGAAAAAGGCTAAGGCCTATTGTTGGGCCATAATCTTAAGGCTAAAATTAATCTACAAAACCTACTATTGGAGGTAGTCAATTGGCATTATAAGATCACCATTGGAATATCATTTTTATAATGATAATGGAAATATATAGTTAGCCTCAACATTAGAAAAAAAACATACAATCCTAAATATGAGTATCAAATAGAAAGGGGGAGATTCACCTATTTGGTAGAGGCCAAGAGGGGATTATGTCCAATGATGAATGATGTATGTTTGTAAGAATTGAGACACGAGACATGGTGAAGGTTTTTAAGATGATCCATTTTCATGAATATACATCTATGAGACTATGTATTAATAAGGATGTACGCCCAAGCCTATGTTGATGTGTTCTTCCATTTATATATATTTTGGCCATGGAAGGTATACACAGATGACTTTATATTGGGTCACACAAAAAAAAAGTTAGGAGGATTACATTTTATTATTTTTATATAGCCTTTAACTATGGAAGATAGGTATATTAGTGGCTATTAAATTAAATAATACATAGTCTTGAATGGAGAAAGAATGTCTATTTGATAAGGATTTTAAGTCAAGATAGAGAAGGTTTATTTTCATAGACCTGAGTTTGTGAGAAAACAAAGGGGTTACGATGTGCTTTGAACCATGATATTTCTCTTCCAAAAAGATGAGTTCTGTCATTAGACCAAGAAAGACACACTAGTATATGTACTGTGTACTAACGTATTTAAATGTTACATAGAGCCCAAATGATATAGGTGGATGCTCCTATTTTGTAAGGCATTTGGACATGGATCTAATTAAATTTGTAATTATAGGGTTATTAAAGTAGTTATAGGTTTATTAGAAGTTAAAAAAACACTCCTTAATCAACATTATACCTATGTATTAGAGTTTTCATACAATCTAACAAAGAAACCATGCCTAAATGCCTAGAGAAGAAGATACAAATGTTGTTGAAAAAGGAGAGGCATTTGTTGAATGGATCAGAGTCTTTACACAGTTAGATTTTATTATTATTTTTAGATTATAAATCCATATTTTGATGTAATTTTTTAATTATTGATATTTACATCTTATTTTGATAGATCAGTTCATGATTATGAATTCAAAGATGTAGCCCCTAAAAGGGTAAACTTAATTATCAAGTTTTTGTATTTTCCCTTACAATTTGTTATGAGTTTTAGTTTATAATTTAGTTTTGCAAATGAATTAATGGAACACTAGAACTAATTACATAAAATTTATAAAAATGACACAAATCAAGAGTTTTAAGAGGGAAATGAGTTTACAAAATTTTCTAAGCACATTTCATTCATTCCTATACTATTTTGCATCTAATTTCTATTTCACTTAAGGGGAATTGAGAATTTTTAGTATCTAATTTTAAAAACTATTTGATTTAGCTAAAGGGGTAAACCTAGTTGTTTATATAATTTTTGGTATCAAAGTAGGTTGATATATGACTCGCTTTTGTTGTTGATATATTCTAGTTTAGATTTTTTAAATATTAGATTATTGGTATTGTTCTTCTTTTGATTTGATTATGTAGGATGGCTAGTGCAAAGGAAAGTTGGAAGGTTTAACATTTTTTTTGAAAGAAGACAAGCTTATAATAGCTACATTTCTAAAACCACTAAGCCTATAAGATCAACATGGATGATGAACAATCAAATTATCACTTGAAGACGTGATATGGTATTTAGAGATCATCATCCTTTCTTTTTTGGGATGCATTTAGATAAAATGAAAGGAATTTTCAATGATGTACATCTATGAGGAATTAGTTGTAGTTTTATTATCATTCTTACATAGAGGGCATAATAAGGTATGATGGTGATCTAATTTCATATTGGTATTGACACAATATTTTGGTCTTTGATAACTATTTGTGTAGCCTTTATTTTTAAATAACTAATCATATTGTGTATGCCTATGTCCTTGATTATAGGAACCAGTGAAAAGACCAGTTCCATGGTAAGATATGGAAATGGAAAATAGGGCATTGTTTAGGAAATTGAATAGGTTTTTGAACTTTGAGGTTTTAATTAGTTCATAAGTTGGTATGTTTCACAACTCTATTGAGAGTTACAAGAATCAATAAGGAAGTTGATTAAACACCAACAAATTTCCAACCATTGCTCAACAGGTGTACACTTAATATTTTCTAAAGAGGTATAAGTTACTTTCAAATGTAACTATGTATGAATAATTTTGGTTTGAATCCTTTGTGTAGGGTTGCTTTGGAAGTAAACTATGCCTTGATTTGGAATTGTTTTAAAATCCTTTTGAAAATGAAAATGGATCATCTAACTCTTATTAAGATAGAGTTGATAAGATGAAACCTCCTATTCAGTTGAGGAAACCATGAAGAGGGAACAACCCTTATGTTGATAAAATAGTTTACTTAGATAGTTTTGATAAAAAAAACTATAGTATTGAATAATATGCTTACATGCACCTCAAACACTATTTTTAGGAAATTCTTAACTATTGGATCTAGGGAAGGAATTTTGACAAAGTTGTGTTTTGAAGAATATTTACTATCTCCTATTTTAGTTTCCATTACGATAAACTTTTTTGGAAACTAACTTAATTTGGATGAGTGTGGAGGTATGAATCAAGGAGTAGTCAACAGTGAGGAAACTTTAATACAAGTTTAAAATTATTAATTTACACCTCACATTTATGATATGTATTATAGATACTTATAGAGTTCATGAATTTGTAAAGAGGCTCTTATTTGTGAATTGTGTAGTAGTAACACTAAGATGGAAAAATTAATTGCCCATTTTTATACTTGACATATAATTTTAAGTCCCACTATAGCTTGGGAAAAAAATTTATACTCACATATATGTTTGTCATTCAAATCATGTAGATTTACTTTCAAAGACCCATAGATAGGTAACATTTGTAAAATGTAAGTATATAGGGGTGCAATTCATTTATAAGTCCTATAGGGGTATGCAACACATTTTGATTTCCCTTGTTTGATGTTGATAACAAGGACAAAACCTTAGCCTTCATGCAATGTAGGGGTTGAGAGAATCCACTAGATTTAATGACTATTTTGGGTAACAGTTCATTTTGGTAGAATGGGTAAAGAGTTTGTTTTACTCTCCATAATCAGGTTACAATTCTAGTTAGATAGTTGACTTCTTATAGGGAAGTTTTATTATGTCTTATTTCACTAAAGAATTGTGTTTTTTAAATGCAGTTTTATTGTCTCATTTTGATAGATTGACTTCATAACTCCTTATGATATTTTTGGCTTTTATATGTTTGTAATCAGTGCAAGAAGATTATCAATGGCAAATAAGAGAACTCACGTAGATCTTTTTGGGCCAGTTGGATTATTGGGAATTTTAGAGACCAAATGCCTCTTTATGGGGAGGTTTGAATTGGAGGATTTTTCATCCTTCATACTTCACAAGATCTCCCAAAAAAATATAGTGCTAAAGATAATTCTGAGAGCTTTTCAACTCATATTGGAATGCATAAATCAGACATTGTATGCTTTAGATATCATTGGTCAAAGTTCAAAAAAAAATGGTTAACATGTCTACAATGATTTGGATGCATGTATGGTTGAAAAGTGGGCCAATTAGAAAGTGACACTTGGTAGTGAAATGGTAAAAGGGTGTTTTTTCATCTCTAATCTTTGACACTCATGTTTGGATAAATGGGCCTCATTATTTGATAGTTGAGGATCCTCAGCTAGGGTTGACACTCTTTCTTGTAGAGGGGTGCCTTTGCCTCTATTATACTTTATATTAACATTGTAAAACTTTTTTTTTAATATACTATAGTGTTGTTTACATGTTACATGTGGGACTAATAATCCCAATATTATAAAAAAATACCATATGTTATTTGTGCATCTCACAAGATGAGGAGCATTTGGAGAGGTATACGTGGTGGGTCCTCAAGCCATCACATGGCCTGCTAACACTTCATGTATAATCCAAGTCACCAATACAAAGCTTGAGATCAAGTCCATATTACTCAAGTGAGTTTGATATATGCTAAGTTTGAGATATAGTGAGCATAAGCATCAAATCATAATGACCGAGTTAGAGATATGCCTTATTCAAAATAGGGAAAACTTAAGATTGAGCCCAAGTGCTTACTCAATAGACAAATCAAGATTAGTTAAGTCACAAAGCTAGTTCATAATTTTGACTCATAAGTGTTCCAACCTAACCTAAGTTTGGTTGAGATCTGAGCTAGAAGGATAGCTAGGATTATTTAAATTAATCTAAAAAAAAGGTGAGAGACATGGCCATATCCATGAAATAATGGAGGGGATTTAGGATATATTAATCCCTAAAAATGTTTCTACCCAATATATTTGGGATTTTAATCCTTGAAAGGAAAAAGACATGCTGAAACTAAAGGTCAAACCTATGACCTCTCTTACAAAAGTCTAAGGCTTGGTTGTTAGGCCATGACCTTAAGGCTAAAATTGGTTTATAGAACTTACTATTTCAGGTAGTTAGTTGGCATTATTATCTTTCCATTAGAAGCTCACCATTAGAATGAGCATGAAAATATATAATTAGCCTTGACATTGGAAAAATACATATAGTCCAAAATATGATATATGGGATTCTTTAGTCTTGAATGGAAAAGGGGAGATTTGCCTATTTGGTAAAGGCCAAGAGGGGATTGTCGCTAATGGTAAATGAGGTATTTTTTTAAATATGTAGAACCAAGATGTGGTGAAGATTTTTAATTTGAGCCATTTTGGTGAATATACATCTATGAGACTGTGTCTTGATAGGGACAGAGGCCCAAGCCTATGTTGACATTTTCTTCCATTTGTATGGATTTTGTCCATGGAAGTTATATTTAGATGACTATATATTGGCACACAAAAAAAACTAAGCCAAGAGGATTACATTTTATTCTATTTTTATGGCCTTTGGCCATGAAAGATAGGTATATGTGTGGCTATTAAATTAAAGAATACACAGTTCTAAATGGATAAATAATGTCTATTTGGTAAGAATTTTAAGTCAGGGTAGAGAAGGTTAATTTTGATAAACTCTAGTCTATGAGAAAACAAAGGGTTAGGATGTTCTTCAAATCATGATCTTTCTCTTGTAAAAATATGAGTCTTTCCATTAGACCAAGTACGACACACTAGTATATGTACTATGTACTAATGTATTTAAATGTTACATAGAGCCCAAATGATATAGGTGGATGCTCCTATCTTGTAAGGCCTTTGGCCATGGAGCTAATTAAATTTGTCTTTATAAGGTTATTAAAGGAGTTATAGGTCTGTTAGAAGTCAAAGAAAACTCCTTAATCAGCATTATGCCCATGTATTATAGTTTTCATACACTCTAATGGAGAAACCATTCTTGAATGCCCAGAGAAGAAGATACAAATGTTATTAACAAAGGAAAGATGTTTTATAAATGGGTCAAAGTCTTCACATAGTGAGATTATAGTATTATTTTCAAATTCTTAATCCATATTTTGATGTAAGTTTGTAATTGTTGATATTTACATCTTATTTTAATGGATCGATTCATGATTATGAATTCAAAGACGTAACCAATAAAAGGGTGAACTCCATTATCATGTTTGTGTCTTTTACCTTAAAGTTCATTATGAGTTTTAGTTTATAATTCAATTTTGCAAATGAATTAATGGAACACTAGAACTAATTATTAGAAAGTTATAAAATGACACAAATCAAGATTTTTAAGAAAGAAATGAGTTTACAAAGTTTTTTGAGCCTTTTCATTCATTCCTAGAATATTTTGCATCCAATTTCTATTTCAATTAAGGATAATTGAGAATTTTTAGTATTCTATTTTAAAAACTATTTGATTTATCTAAAGGGGTAAATCTAGTTATTCAAGTCACATACTAGGGTTCTTTCAATAAGGATGATATATTTGATAGAGATTGTGACTTTGTCTTTATTTAAACTCATAATATTCTTAACATTATATCATTATTTTGCATTAATTGTGTATTTAAATCTTATACATTTGATATTTTATTAGTCTTCTCCTTTGGGTTTCAAAAAATATATAAGGTTTTCATACATGCTCAAATCCTTCAAAAACAAAATTAGTCTTAAATAACTATATTTTATATATACACAAATATGGTAATAAATTTTGGATATGAGATATGCATAGAAAATGTTGACAAGTTTTAGAGCTTAGTTTTCAAACATATTTAAGTTTCATACTTTTTCTTAGATATTTGAAGCATAAGATAAATCAGACCTGTGATTAGGTTTTCATGTATATGTATTTTATGTTGCATCTATCTTGGGTTTGTCTTTTCAAACATATAATTTTTGGTCTATACTATATGTTTTGTAGTGGATATCTAAGTTATGTTTTTATCATAGTATAAATAAGTTTTATAGATCACATTACTATTTATATGTAATTAAAATATACTTTCCCCACTTATTATTCTAATTCTTGCTAATTTAGCCTGATTCCCATATTTCCTAGCTATATTAACTATTGTCCTAGTACCCACATCCCATTCTTATATCTCACATAAATTTTGCCCTATATTAAAACCAATTAATCCCTTCATTAGACCCCTAACAAATCCTATTTACCCACTAACCTACTCCCTAAGCCACTAGCCAATTTAAAATTTAAAAATAATCTACCTACCCACCCACCACCATATACTAACCTCTCCTAAATCCCTAAACTCTATGGGGAGGTTTATATAATTGGAGGATTCTATAAATCTTCTCCAATCTATCCCCCTTCTCTATAATTTTCTAATTCTAGATATTTTCATGGAAATTTCCTAGTTTTTGATACCAATGTCCCAAATTTTAATTTGGACCATTGATCCTTCCCTCCTTGCCTATAAAACTAAGATCTCCCTCCATCCTAAAACTAACTTGAAAGATCATAGTAAATCCATGTCAACTTGAATACTCATAGAAAATCCATGTCCATTTAGCAATCAACTAGAATTTCTATAACACCATTATGCAAAAATCAATCCTCAATCAAGCATCCATCATATTTGATCAAGCATCCATGTCAATTTGAGTCTATATATAATCACTTGATCATTTTCAAATCTTGGAAGGAGGTAATATGAAACAAGGAATTTGGTAAGCTCTTATATCATTCTGATTTATTTTATAAATCCTTCCTATTATGTAGTTTGATATTTGAGTTGGTTAAATTACATAATTTAATCCATTGAGCTCAAATTTCATGCTCACACTATTTAAACAACATAATGTCACATGTTGTTTAGGAGTAAAGATTTTGAGATGTTGAGATTATATTATTAAATTTTCATGCAACATGTAAAGGGTTATAGATGTTGATATTTCAAGGACTTTTTAGTCTATATTACTGATAGTTGCTTTTCAAAACATATTATTTGAATACATGCAATTGAAAAATTAGGGTTCAAATTTTAGAAGGTTTGATATAACACATGAAATGTAGATTTAAAACCCTTAATTACATTTTTCTATTTGACATAATGAAATATTCTTAAAAAAAAAAATTATTTTCAATGCTTATGATAAAGCCTAATGTAGAAATACATGACCATATAAATACATAATTATTATGAGTGGAGGTGGCTTGGAATGAGTCATAGGGGATGAAGGTGAAAGATACATTTATGGGAGGAGTCCATACATGGAATATTTGGTGGATGGGGCACCTAAAGTGTTGGTTCTAGGTGACAAGAATATATTTTATTATGCAACCATCACAATCAAACATCATTTTGATGGTCTAACTATTTCAATGGGTAAGGACCTATGTGTGGATAAGGCATGGGATGAGTAGATGTAGAGTGTCACTTCAAGTCTAAGAAGGATAAGGGTTGGTCAAGTCTATATCCTCTTGTTGGTGTTCCACATTCAAAATTCCAAGAGATAATGGGAGTATGACAACTATTTTTCTTAATGCTTGTAGGAAAAGTGTCTAATATAATGATTGTAGGGAAGAAAATTGGGAAGTAAAGGATAGTATAATAGATAGTGATTTGGTACCTCTAACCTAAAAATTTTTACCTTTGGGTAGATATAAAATATTATGTACTAGAGATTAAACAAAAAATATAGTATACACAAGGGATTTCAACTGAGGTGTAATATCTTCTATACAAAGGTGAGCACCTAGAGAACATTAATTAGTCGAGTGATTACAATATTGCTAGAGATCCCATCCTTTATTTAGTGTTACATTTACATGTAAGATCAGTGGGTTCTACAAGACCTTCTACTTCAAGGCTAGTTTCTTGTAAGGATGCACCCTGCCCCAAGGCCACCACCCAATCAACACTCCCTACTAACAAATTAAGTCCATACATAGTTTGAAAGATGGATGAAGTGATAAAAAAAGATGGATGAATTGGTAATAGCAGAGGTAAGTCATCCTAAGGTAAACTATATCATTGATTCACCAAAAATCAACATATTTATATGTTAGTTTAATGGATTTTCACACCAATCTAAAGAGTTACAATAATGGATTCATACACAATAGTCTAAACAATGTCAATATTTTTGTGTTTAAAAGGCTTATTTTTAATATAATTATTCAACCTTCATGATTATCATAAAATAAAGGAGAATAAACCATGGTTATAGGGAAGAGTGGGTTTATTTTTTACCCCTTAGTTCCTAAATTTTAACCTTAACACCATTTTCATCTCCAAAAATGTTGGTTTAGGTCCAAATATTAGATCTATCACTTCCCTTTTGGCATTCAGAAGTGATTTTAGACACTGGGAAAGTTTTGTTTAGTTTCATTAAATCGTATAAAACTTGAACCCATCAAATCATGTTCACCTTTTTATGTATTTGTGTGGAGATAGACCTCAATAAAGGATTACCAAAAATCATAATCCTCAAACTTGGTGCATGGACATAGAAACAAACCCCATAATTTAAGAATATAGCATTTTTGTGCCACTTTTGTCACTAAATAGGGAATTTACAAGAATCTTGCTCTCAAGCAAGAGGATTTTTAAAAGGGGAAAATGGGTGGCACTCCTAAACCAAAGAGTTGGCATCCAAATGAACCAAAAATCTTGGATGAGGGAGATGTATTGAGCAAGGTAGAAGCTCATTTTTCCAAGGAAATGAAAGGTACCAATGTATGAGTAAGAGAAAATGGTTTATTTTAATTAGTCATAATTTTTTTGAAGGAATTAATGAAGGTGGGGGATATAATCACAAGAGATATGGATAAATTAAATTATAATAAGAGGGACTAAGAGATTTCACGAGTTGGAGAATTATGAATCCAATAAGGAATCACCTTTATTTGGTTCAAGATCATAACCTTTGGATATAAAAATAGTGGTGTGGGGGGTGTTCTTTCTAGGGGTTGAACTAAGGTGGAAAAGAAGAAGGGGAAAAAAGTGTGAGTTCGGGATATATGCATATGAGGTAAATTTTAAAAGGTTGACCAAGTCAAAGTATGAAAATCATTGTATGGAAATTTTTATACATGTATTTGATGTCCATGGTGGTTTATATATAGTTTATATACCTCAAGTGTGTTAAATTGGTCATATAGGATAACCTATTACTGATAGGCCTAATGGTGCAAATAGTGATAAACCCAGACAATATTGAGAATATGATTAGGGATGTGTTATCATAAAATAGGGATGACAAAAAGTGCATGGAGATATTTTTTAGGAATTTTAATACATTTTAATTTTTTTTATAATTTTTGGAGTTTAGTTATTATAGTGAAAAATTTGCTCACAAGTTGACCTATTTGGTTTCGATGAGAGAGTAAAGTACAAGGTTATGAGATTGGTCTACAAGACAAATTTTTCCATTTAACCATATTATATTTCTATATAATAATGATATAATTATATAATAATATCATCTAAATAAATCATAAGTCTCTGAAAGTGGTCATACATGTGTTGAAGGTCATTGTCACCATGATTGGTCTTTGAGGAAAATTGGTAGTTCTGAGTGAACAAGTTGTAGGAGTGTTTTTGAGTTATTTTTCACTATTTATTGAATTCTAATGCTATTGATGATTTTTTTTTATATATTTGAGTTCATTTTTATATGTTTTATTATCATGGTTGTTTGTCTAAATATTGTGTTATCTTGAGTTGTTCAAAATATACCTTTCTTTGTGTGTGAAGGCCTAATATAAACATGTATTAATGGCATGATTCAAGTGATGATTGGAGATAAAAGGTTTCATGGACATAATATGAGATTATTAAGGGTAAATTTGAGTTTCATATGAATTTTTACTTCTATTTATGAAAATTTAAAGTGTTCTAAGAAGATAAAAGGGTAATATGTACTAATGAAGGCCTAATTGAATTAGATCTCCTTAATGCCTAAAGAAAGATTTGATCCATTTGAGATAATTACAACCTAATTTAATTATTTTTTCATGTTTTTTTCATGTCTTAAGTCATATTATTTAAAATATAAGTCTTCAAGTATGTATGGACTAACAAGAGGTGTTTGAGTAAGAGCCTAGTATAAGAACAAGGCCTAATAAACCTAATTGCCTATTTAGAGGATGAGTGAGTAAAAGTGAAGGATATAACACTTTGAATAGATAAAATAGGTATTTTAGATCATAATAAGGGTGAATATAAACTATCATGAAGATATAATAAGGGTACTATAGATAAATATCGAGGTCATAGGACCTAATCTATCTTGAAGAGACCTAGATGAGCAAATAAGCCTAGAAGGTAGTTTGAGAGGAATAGAAGAGAGAGAAGAATTGAAGAAGGTGGTCATCATATGTTGGTTGATAAACATAGTTTTATTAAGGTGATAAAAATAATCATGTGGTTGAGTTGGTACTTAGTCATATAGAGGGTTAGTATCTCCTTACAAGTGGATGCTTGGCTAGTTGGGGTTGGTGCTCCATGTGGAATTGGTGCTTCACTAAACTTGGTATTTATCTTATAAGACTATAGTCTCACAAATATTGGTTGGTTTTCTTCCCCTTGATTTTTCCCACTCATATGTGTGTTTCTATGTTATGCTCATGTAAATGACTCTTTATGCATTATTATATCTTTGTATTGTTGATGGTTCAAGGAATATTAAAGTACATATGAAAGAAAGTTTTAAGATATTGATTCATCCCTAATCTCATTCATTGTGTTTATAACAATTGGTATCAGATATTGGTCCTTTGAATTAATTATAATAACTTAAAGGTGATCCTAAGAAGCACAAGATGTCTAGTGATCAAAAAGAAGAAGACAACATATATGATGAACAAGTCTACTATGACTGTGAAGAAGGATAATCTAAAGCAGACCTTAATGTTGAGCTCATGAGTTCCCTTAATGATTTGAAGCATTAAAATATTAATATCAAGGATCTTAGGAATTAGTTATAAGGTGTTAACATAAATTTTAGGTCAAAAGAAGTTAAGTATGACCAATTGAAGACAAGGCTAGATTCCTTGACGGTTGAACATGAGAAAATCATAGACAAGATGAGAAAGATTGAGAATGAGTGTGAGAAGTCATAACAAGCCAAGAGTACCAAAATGAAAAGACTAATTAGGTAACACAATATAATAAGGGATAAGTTAACATGGATATATCCCATAGATTGTGTGTGTGTGTGTGTGTGTGTGTGTGTGTGTGTGTGTGTGTGTGTGTGTGTGTGTGTGTGTGTAAGTGTTATTATGTTATTAATTAGCCTATTATAAGGTTATGCATATATTTTATAAAATTGTGTGTTAATATTAATTGTCAAATGTAAAAAAAATCTATTGTATAGATGCATTATTAGGTAAAACCAACATCCTTATGTTTAATTTATGGGGGTTTTGTTATCCAAAATGACATGAAAATAAGCTTCATGATAAAATCAACTAAGTAAGAAGTATTCAAACATAGGTTAGAGTAAATGGGGGTATGATACCTATTAGTGACCTTTTTATCACTAATTATAGGGCTCCTCTATGATATAGTGGTTCTAACTTTCATTTTCAGATTTTTATTATATGATGTGTAAAAATAGATTCATACTATGATGACATGTTTGAATAATTCATATTATAAGAAGCCCACTTTTTGAGGACATGGATATATTTCAAGGTAAATGCAATATGGATAACTTCCCAAATAGTTCTTGAGTTTTAATAATTTTGCAGTTCAAGGAGAGGGGTCTATGAACTTAGAAATTAAAATCAGGAGCTACACTTTTATGAGGGTTATGAGTTAACTTGATGGAGTTTTCCATAGTCCTAAGAATATTTTAATGAGAATATTTTGGAGAATGTGTAATTATTTTCTCCCATGTTCACTTTAAGGTGGGACAATGTTTAGAATTAGTGTTTCATGGAAGTATATTTGTTATGTATGTGAAAATAATGTAAAAGATGTGACAGAGATTTTAGGGTATGTTACAAATTCTATAGTTATATTTTTATTATGTGAGATAATTAGTAATATGTTTGTAACCCATATAGATAGGTTTGGTGGAGGTTAATGTGGGATTTAGTGTGATCCTAGAGATCTCATGATAAAATTTGAATCCTTGTGTTTAGGAGTTTAATTAGTTACATAATTTTAAGTTTTGTTATTGATTATTTACGATGAAGTGAATTTATATTGTGTGATAAAATGTACCAAAGTTTTAAATGACAACATCTTATGGTTTTGTAATTGTATTTTCCAAGATAAAGTATATGTTCTTTTAGATTTGATATTGAATAATGTTTGGGGTAGACATATTCAATAGAAATATAACATGCCACATGCTCATGCTAATTATTGAGGTAAACCCTTTAAGGGCCAAAGGGTTTCTAGCACATTTATGTGTAGTTTTAGCCATGGTACTCACATTTTTATCCACTTTGATGTTAGTGACCCTAAATTTTATAATATTTAAAATATTATGCCCTGTAGTTTAATTATCATCTCATGGTACTCAATCTAGGCATCCCCCTCATATATGTATTTTGAGATCTCATCCATTTAAACACGATTCACCAAGTACTTTTGTCTATTTAATTCAACTTATATCGAATGAATTAATTCCATCTATTGATTATATACCTAATAATAATATAAGTCTTGAAGCCCCTAAATTGACTTATGAATCCAACATGCTAGTATACTTTCATCCCCACCTATGGTAACTCACGTCATGAGTAAAATCAAACTAGCTATTGATAATTAATAAGGTGGTAAGACATGGATTGAGATCCCTGAAACACCTTTAGAGTATATAGAGTATTATATAGAATAAGGATTTCCTTTGATTGATTTTATATTTGATGAAGAGAAGTAAATTATATATCTTATTCATTAATTTCTATTTCAACCTTATATTAAGTGTTGAACATTCATGTACTTTCACTTTGACTCTGTTCATTTTTAGTTTTTTAAGACTTGGTATTTATAGTGGATTTCATAGTTTTAGTGATTAGTTTATTTTTCACTAGAGTTTTTTATAGTAATACTTGAAATGGATATGGAAATAATAATGAACATTAATTTCTTCATAGAGTTTGACAGTAGATTTTGATTACAGTTGATCAATTTTTCATTTTATTATACTCATAATATAATTTAATTTATGCCTTATTATTTCTTATCTAAATTAGATTATTTTTAATTTTGATGTTGGCTTAATTTTATCTCAGTTTTCCCTATGGAATGTTATTTTATTCACTTTTGTCAATATTTTATCATGATTTAGAATAACATGGATAATTTTAGTCATATGGTAAAATTTGATAAATTGACATAGAAATTTTCATTAGATTTAGTCACATGTGCTATTATATTTCATGATGACTTGTACCTTTGATTAATCAAGTTGTTAGTGTGTAATTGGGCCCACCCATTAGAATTATATTATGTTTGGTATATTTTAAATAAAATATTTTTCTTGAGTCTTATATAAATTCACTTTATGAATTTATCATTAAAATTATATATTTATAATGTAGTTAACTTTTAATAAAGTATAAGTAACTATATTTTAAGTTAAAAAAAAATTTAGTTACAACTTAAAAGTAAAAATAATTCCTAAATTGAAGGCTTTAAAAGGACTTCAATATCTTCACTTAAATGGGATTTCATATAGGTACAAGAGCTCTATTTAAGTTTTCATTATGTGATTCTATTATGTCTTAAAGTCTCTAAGATCAAATATTTATTGAAAGAAGACTAAGTAACATATTCTATGATAATAAAGTGCCCAACTTGGTACATTTAGGTATGTCCAATTTTAAATAGGTGATATTGTATAATCAGGATAGTCACCACAATAATAAATCAAACAAATTGAATTTGAACTATAATCCACTAAATACAAGAATATCTAAGTGGATAAATTTAATTTTTATGTTTATTAAGGACTACATAAGATAAATTACATGTGTATTACTATCTTATTGTAGCTCAAGTTTAACTACTGATCTGAAAACATCCATTTTTTTCTAAGGCAATCACCACCATATTCCATAATTCATAACAAGATATAATCATAGGATAAAATATTTATAAAATTATTCACATAAATATTATTAAAATATTACATGTGTCAATCCACTTGAATACTTATGATTGTAACGCTAAAAATAGATTTACACCACTAGTTGGCATGCCACTATTTTATTACATTGTTAAGCCACAACATCAATTCCAGTCATTTAATAGTTTATTTAATGCAACCACATAAGTCCAAAAGCATGAGGATGTATTATTATAATAGTTCCACATGAAAATATTTATAATAATTCAATTATTTAGCTCAAGTGATCAAAAACTATAACAAATAATAGATAATAATAGCTAAGGTATAAATTACCTTTATATTGTCATGTAATTTTCATGAATATTGAATGTAATATTATTAATATTTATCAATCAGTATGTAATTTTATCTTTAGGATCATTTTAATAAAAATAATCAACAACAAGACAATTAAAACAATCATTCTATAATACGTATGCTTAACAATTGAAGGTCTGAGTTAACCACAAATTTTCAGCTTTCTATATTTTGACATTGCATAACTAATCCATTAAAATTTAGGTATCTAAATAAATGTAAAAATATCATTATAAATAAATAAAAAGCATATATAAATTTTTAAACCACCTTATGTTTCTATTAATCATGTCTTTGTTCAAATCAAAGGGATGTGTTATAGCCATACAACATCAAAACATTCCATCTTAAAAAATTAGGCTACAACCATACATCACCAAAAAATTCAAATTTAAAGAGTAGACTACAACCAATATCACAAAACATTCCAATTTGAAAGAGTAGGCTACAATGATGTATCATAAATCACTTCAAATTAAAGAATGGGATAGATCCATTAAAACATAAAACTAAGGGAGAAACTAACTTAATTCCATTCCACTGTCATTACTAAAATCTTATGATAAATAATGTCATAAATAGAACTCAAATTACACAAGTTTCCACACAAAAATGACATGTTATGTCCAATTCATTCCACAATAATAATGACAATAATAATGACAAGCAAGATTTAAGAGAAATGAACATTTCTAGCCTTATCAACTCAAGTAAAATATCCATGCATTGCATACCAAATTGAAATACCATTACAACTCTAGATTCCAATATTACCAAAAATAGTGATATGACAACATATTCCATTCTAAGGTAACATTTAAAATTAGAATAAATATCTACAAAGGTTATAAGTTCTACCATTACACTATAATCAATAATCATTATAATGATATCATCATATCGACATCATGCTCTATGTAAAACATTAAAAAGTACAACATGATACAACTATTGTATTCAACACACCCCATCTTGAATTTTACTTGGAAAAGTGGGGATCCCCTTTATTTTTTAAAGGCTTGTTCAGTTCATGGTTTTACATGCAAGTTAGCCTATTTCATTATCTATGGAAATTAGGGAATCTTTGGTATTAAATCATCTTTTTTGCATGTGTTTTCCTCTTTAAAGGTGTTGTCATTAGAAGGACTTATTGAAACTATTAATGGAAAATTTGAATTTTTTAATGTATAATAGGGATTCAGATTTATTTATTCAGGTTCTTTTATTTAGATTTACTTATTTGACATTATGGACATTTTGGGTCTTCGACATTTAAATTTGTTGGGAACAATTCAGTCTTGGCACTTCAGTTTTATAAATATTTTGTTTAATAAATTCTATTTGGTACTTTTAGTCTTTAGAACATTTTTGTCTTCAAAAACTTTTAATCAGGGACTTTCTTTTGGGTATTGTTTTGGTTGGCAACTTTCACTTAGTAACTTTCCTTTGGATCATTTTGTTCAGTGCCTCTTATATGGCTAATTTATTTCAAAAACTTTGGTATTCTAGAAGTTTTGGTCTTTGGGGAATTTTTATTTAGGACATTTCTCTAAAAAATCTTCCTAAATGATAATTTGGTCTTCGAGGAAAAGTGTTTGATGCATTTTCTTTTAGGATAAGTTTCAAAAATCTCCCCAAAAAACATTTAGGTCTCTAGAGAATTTATTTCAAACCTTTGGGATCAAAAAGTTAGATGATTCAACTTGAATTCAAAGACTAACTCTAAACTAAACCACATAGTGATAAGTGTCAAAAATAATATCACCTTGGCACCCCACAAATGAGTAAGCATCTTATGTGGCATGCTCACTAGGACTAGGTGGTCAAGTTTGAATTAAATGAAGGTGATGAGATCATAGAAATTAGTGATTAATGGTGCAAGAATTGAACATAAATTCCAAAAAGATATAAAATTGAGCCACTAACCAAGCTCACATCCATTAATTTCCATTGAGATCAAGCGTATATTACCTCCTACAATTTCCAAACCCTAGATACATTCAAACAGGCTATAATTTACATAACAAAGTGCTAAGCCACCATCATCAAGAGCCTAAATCCTACCAACATTGAGAATTAATGATGACATCTTCATCTAGATTATATAGAGGATCATATGAACCATCTAGGTTCTCTGTTAAGGATTAAATAGAATACTTAGATATAGTTTTTGATGTAATAGTGTTTGGGGGTCTCTATGCTAGTTACATAGCTCTATGAGAGGTCATAGATAATGTCGACCCATTTTCTTATGAGGAAGAATCCTCCATAGAAGGAAAATAAGTTGTATCTAACTTAATACACTTAAAATACCAAGCACTCCATTATTTAGCTATTAATCATGAATTCATGTTGTGCAATGACTTATTTTGAGATCTATTCTTCAAAGGGAAGATTACAGATGGAAGTTTCCTCCATTATGTCAATAACAACACCATCATTATATACATATCAAGTAATGTATTCATGGGGTATTTATGTTTACCCATTCTAGATGATACCTTTGACTTGCATATTGTGGTTGGTTGGAAGAAGAATAATAACATAGAACAAGTAGTGAGGAAGTGGCTTCTCATAGGAGATACCTTCACAATTAAGTAAACCACCAAGAACCTCATGCCTATTACTAGGTTCTAGATGGGAATTCGCATTGGCATGACATTTCTCAACCATTTTTTTAGACACTTGATCATCAACTTCCTTTGTTTGGAGTGGGTTCCACTTCTCTATCTATTGATCACCTCAAATCACACCTATGCATTGGGGGAATTATCAACACTTGCATATAAGAACATATACTATACAAAGATAGGAGGCCCCAAGGTGCAAACTTTTATATGATGTCATATCTTTTGGATATGGTTATGGGGTCATGGGGAATGTTTATAGACATAACAGGGCTCTGTGGGATCCAAAGTCTAAGTACATCAAGAATATAATATGTGACTTCTACTCATTCATCCACATCTTTGCATATGTGAGGAACATATTGAGAATTACAAAGAATTTATATCATCAAGTATGGATGGTAATTCATGGGGAACTACTAGCTAGGATATCTAAGAGCATCACCAATACTATCATGACTTTGGGTGATTATTGGATATACCTAGACTATATTGTTATTATGGTTTTTAGACACAAGGTTAACCCTCTTAGTCTCCCCAAATTCATCCTAAACAAAGTTATTGAATAAAATATTACATATCAGCTTTAAAATGGGAAAGATGAGGACATAACTAAGAGAAAAAAATATCACCTTCCATGGATCCCATCTCATAATTGGGAGGATGAAATATACATACCAAAGATGTTTCAGAGAGTCTGGTGGTATAAGGGAGGATTATGCCTTGGCTACTCTACCCCACAGGGATTGGGACCCCCATGGTAAAGTGTAATAAAAATTTCATAATATGGGCATCTACTACTAGTATGAGCCTTTTGATCATGAATTCTTGTTCCTCAATGTAAAAGATGATTCAAAAATCAAATAAAGGGCCATGACTTCTAGTGTGAGTAAAGACTTGCTTAGAGTAATCCAAGTGGATCCTTGCCTCACACTTGGGAAAGTAAAATTTAGAATCCTTCCACAAGGGGGATGTACATATTCATATTTATAGAGTAGTAGACCCTTCCATTATCCATTAGATCAAATCTAAGACCCCAAAAATCCACCTACTATGATGATAGCTCCAGATCAATAGCAAGATCAAGGTACAAGGGAGACATTAGTTGATGGTGTGCAAAAGGAACAACAAACTCCTCAAGTTTAAATGTCCACTATTGAACTAAGGAAGGTGAAACAAGATTTATAATAAGAATTAATTTAGGTGAAGGATAACACTATTAGGGGAGAGGAGGAAATAATTTTTCTAGAGTCCTTTAATGAGGAAGATATTTCACCTATGGTTGATTCAACAACCATAACATATAGTATGACTCTTCCCCTTCCTACCCAACAAGTGACTACTCCTTAGGTTGAGAAGACAACAATTTATTATATGAGAAAAATTAGGGTAGGAATACCATAGACATTATTTGTAGAGGAACCAATTAAGCAGGCATAAATTTTAATTGAGGGTGAGCCAATCCATGAAGTAGATGAGGAAGAACTGTAGCAAGCCAAGATTCTAAGATTTTAAGAATTAAAAGGAAAGGCACCCCTTAGTGGTGACCAATCATGTAAGGGTTTTTCAATCACTACTCCTTTATGCCATAATCCTATCATTTCATTATCATTTGTCTCTTCTTTTCCATTACTAATTATCTCTTATTTTCCTCCTATATCATCATCTCCTACTAGACCTATTTTCATAATTGTTTCTACAACTGCTCCTATAGTCTCCACCTCTACTTCCACTATCACTAGTTAGACCATCACTGAAGTGTTATATTCTTCCACTCAATTGAGCTCACCAATGCCTTTATCAAGAGTAGTGAAAACCACAATAATGGTAACCACAAAGATATCCACAAATAAGAAACCAGTCTAGATTGTCAATCCCATGCCACACTTGAGAAATGTAGACTGGTCCAAAATAATATGGCCTTTAATGCCTAAGCTAACCCCTAAGATTGAGCCTATATAAGATAATAAAATAGAGGCATAACACTATATCCATCAAATTTGACTATTATAGATTGGGCTAAACAATTAGGAGCATTAGCTTCTAAGAGGCGAAACTTAAAGATCACTGATCTACCCACTATGAACTCATTCTTTGATAAATCAACTAGCTTCATTTAAAGGGTGAGGATGAGGATGATAAAATATTGTGTTGGGTAAGGTCTAATTTTGGAATAAAGAGATGAAATATACTCTCTGTCAAAGAGACAAGATAGAAGTGAGGACTTTAAGTCCTACATGGAGACCCACACTGGAGCAATGTCAGCTATTCATGAGGGCATAGAGTAGGCAAGAAAATAATTATAGGAGGAATTGGAGACCCTCAGGGAGTATAAATAGGTAATCCATGTTCCCTCTAGGATATAAAAAGATGTCCAAATTGCAACATTGATAGTATATGAGATATTAGATACTATTCATTTTTTGAGAGTGCAATTGGCTCCCCATGCAACTACAATAACTAAATTGTGTAAGTTTCTCAAGGAAGATGAGAATAGATTTTTTTTTTGGTTTTATATACTACTAATAATGCATTCAACCATTTGAATTTGATGTCCTCCCTAGAGGTATCACATGCACTAAATATAGTAGCCATTAGGACCCAAGAGGCTTGAGAATGGGTACATGTTATTGATGATTTGGTTATAACCAAATAAGAGAATCACTTAATGAAAAAATATAATGAGATAGAAATGACACATGCATGGGATAACACTGGGAGGTTGGTGGCCAGGTTAGTTTTTGACAAAATGTTAAAATAAGCTTTAGATAATTTCAAGTAGAGTTTACAAGGTTTAACTTTAAAATATATTAAAGTAAAGTTGAGTTCAGATAGGAAGGACACTAAAGTATAAGTATTTTAGGTAGGCTTATAAACTACCAACATTGAACATGTAAGGTTGGTGGCATAAGAAAACATGGTAAACATACCATTTCTTTTAGACATAAGCATAGTGAGGGTATAGCATGCCAGTAGCTATAAACACTATTAAGAGTTGAAGGCAAAGAAGAATCTAATTGCAACCTCTAGTTCAACACCATCTACTAGTTTAGCATTTTATAATCCACCTAATGTCTTAGTTTCAAGACTACCTATAAATTTAGTTATGCCTACCATTTTAGTTCCTTCTAGTTCAACTAGTTTAGTTCTAACTACAACCTCCACTTCAGCACCACTTACTACATTTTGTGTGTATACCACTTTAGTCCAAGATAAAAATTTAAATTAAATCAAAACTTTAGTTCCAATCATAACAATGAGTAGCACCAAGTAGGAGCTAAGATAGCCTTAGTTGAAGGCTAATTTTGCATAATTTTACATGTAATACTTATTCAGCTAACCACAAAAAGTCAAGCCTTGCTATATTTATGCTATTATTAGATGAATTAATTTTTTAGCATGTATACATGCATGATTGATGTAATCTATGAGTTATAACTTTAAATTGTGTATCTAACTATAATGTAGGCTCTAGTTGTTTTGGTGTAAACTAACATTTTGCTACACTTGGAGGATGAGGTGACCCCTTCACCAAGTTGTTTATACACATGTAAAATCCTTTTTTAAAGGGTTAGAGTTTTTTTTATCAATATACATGAAGAAATCAATTAATTGATTGTCATACAACTGTGTTTTTTCTCTCTTCTCCCTTTTCTATGTTATTAAAATTTTAGTTTCATTGTCTATATCAACTCAATAATTGTGAAGTGTGATAATGTTAAGGATGAATCTGATTATTCTAATTGATGAATGTTGATTTATTATGTACAATAGCTATTGAGGATTGGTAAATTTCATAAGTTTAAGTAATTATTATAAATTGAGTTTATAATTAGAGGTATGTAGGAGTATTTCCTTTGGTATGGTCTTCTAAGTGTGTGCTATAGATACTCTAGATAACTTCCTAGTCTGAGCTATAACCTCTCAAATAAGGGTGTACAACAACAACTCTAAGGAGAGTAACCTTCAGTTGAGATCATCAAGCTTCCTATACTTATTTTCCTAGACTACTAATTATGCTTGTTTTTGAGTGTGTAATAACTGCCAGTGGAAATTATTGGTCTTTAAGATACTTTTCAAATAGTATTAGAAGTGACCTTTCAAGAACATAGATCCTTCTTTTTAGCCTTACCTTTTCCCTATTTTGAGTTTATTTAATATCTACCCATCATAGAGTAATTCTCCACCTATCCAAATCACTTAGTGTTTGCTTCCTATTAGATTTCATGAATCCATCCATAAATATGGTTAATAAACCTAAAGGCTCAACTTTTTATTCCAACATCTAGTTGTTTTAACCACATACCTTCAACTATTTCCATGGAGTGGAACCTAACTTCTATATAGATCCTAAAATGTTAGAGCTTACCTTGTTCATTCTTATGAGGTGTTCATAAAACCCACATCAACAATAACCACAAAGGTAACTAAGAGAAACACTCAGTATGTTAAGCATAAAATATTTCAAAGAGATAAACTAAGACCATCCATTGGTTCCATAACAACCCCATCCATCAATTATGGGATGTAATAGATCACCCAACATCACTCCCAAATCATAAATACTAATGACCACAAAGATTAACAAATGAGATCTAGTAGCATGTAGCTAGGGTTTACACAACATGCAAATAACAACCTAACACACAATAATGACTAAAATAATTGACATTCACCATAATACACATGTAATGGTATTCAAGATAAAATAAAAAATAAAACAATAATATGCAAACATTAAAGTAAACACACAACACCAAATAAACACAAACATATGGATAAACCCATATGACCAAATAAACACATAGTAATCCAATTTTTTTTCCATAAGAGTTTATATTTATATCATATAAAAGTGAGATATCTTGGAAATAGCCTCACCCAATAATAGGTATAATTAATAGCTAAATTTTCCCACTAAAATAAGTAGCTAAATAATATATGCAGTGAATATATTCCAAGAAATAAAATGCCTTTACTAAATATTTCCACCCTTCGGGTTTCACAACAACATAGTTGAATTTTACATTGAATATAAAAACAAAAACCACATACTTGTTTTCCTAACAAACCATCCTAGTTACTTCATTCTTACTTTCTCTATATTCCTTGTATTCTCTTCCCAATTCCCCCAAAAAAGGGTTTTCTTCCACAGTTTAAAATTTCCCCATATTTACTCACAACTGCTTAAAACTAAAGTTCTATCTTGAATGACTTCCATGTTCTTTATGATTTGAACTAAAACTACTAGTTATCTATTTATCCCATGGCTAAATCCCCTAACTCCATTCCAAAACTAAAAAAAACCTAGTCTTCTAGAACACTCCCAATTTTTCAACAAAGCTCAAGTGCCAAAAACATGTAAAATACAATCAAGACAATAATCAATATGATTGGGTTTTATTTACATTGAAATGTTAATATTGCCAATGACAAATTTTTCATGAATTTTGAAAATAATTACAAGTTCTAAAGTCTATAATGACTTTACAAATAATTTCCATGGCAAAAGTCTTCTATGACTTTACAAATAATTACAAAGGCTAAAGCCTTCTATGAATTTAAAAATCATATCATTTTTACCAAGATCTATTGAATCAAATTTTTACTAGGTCCATGTGGACCTTAAACATCATTCATAATAAGACCATGCCAACCTTTGAATAAGCTTTGAATAATAAAATATGCTCACACTATCATGATTAAGTCCTATAATTTATATGTTCACTATAAACAAAATCAATGCTCCACATTAGCATTACACTAATTGATTTAGTAATACAAGATGATTACAAGATGAAATAATAATATACTAAGGTAAAATCGACTATAAACTATAATTGCAACCAAAATCACAACATAAGGATGTTCAAAACACAAGATAGGATAATAACACTATTTATATTGATCTCATTCATTATTTACTTGCATAAATTTATTTGTATGTATCAATTAGTAGTGTTAGATGATATGTTTCATACCCCAACATATCTTAATATATTAATTATCACCTACAATCATCAATATGACATCAACAATATCAACACAAAGAATTTTAATGTAAACAAAATAATGAAACTAAAATACAATGAAATAATAATGTGTATGCAACATCATAATCATTGTCCATGAAACTATAAAATTTATACTAATGTCTCCATAGTCTTATAAAAAACAAAACATTACTTAAAAATAATAACATGTCTTGGTGGGATGTGGCATCCACCTCTAAAAGGAGGCACTTCTTAAGACCTAATTAAATAAGTGAGGATAGTGGTTCTAGAAAATAATTTCATCTTCCTAGTGGTACTTCTCACATCAATTTGATCCCATTAGATCAATAATTTTTTTAATTTTCTAATTTATTGGTGAGTGTTGTGATGAACCAAGATAATAATGGGTTCCATTTAAATCATTTCTTAATCCACCACCTAGCTATTGTTCCAATCTATAATGTGAGATGGGTCAAAAACATATTTTCTCAATAGTTCCTTGTGAAAAACATCATGTATTCTAGAAAGAGAAGGAGAAAGAGATAGATGATAAGCCATTGGGTTGATCATTTCCACTATGTCAAAGGGATCAACAAAGCATGGAGATAGCTTGGAAGATTTTCCAAACTTGATGGAGATTTTGTGGGGTCTCACTCTCAATAAAACTTTGTCTAATACTATAAAAGTGACATTTTCATATCATCATATCTATTCTTATAATTAGATGTAATTGTATGCATGTGAATATCACATGATAAACTGTGCACTTAAATTCTCAAGGTTAGGTTGAGACAACTGACATAATGGATGGGTGATAGGTGGAGATATAGATTAGGATGATTTTTGGGTGGAATGGGATTTATAATGGGTGGTGTCAATGGGTTCTCATGATGAAACTAGAATACTTTTATAGTGTTAAATTACTCATTAAGAATGTCTAGCTGAGCAAAAATAGAGATCCAAGGTCCTTCAATGTCTAAGATAATAATGACGTGAAATCCATGATCAATAATAGGACCAGTGAAATATGGATGTTTAGGTTAAATTAATAGATAGATGAGATAAAATATATTATGCTAACTGTACCTATTCAATTTCATTCACTAGTGTGAATGATATATGACAAGGTTAGACCCAAGGGGAAGAAATAGGGGTGAAGGTGAGGATCTAGTCCTGAATCATGTTATATTGGTAATCTTAGTTTTGGGGGAAGATAATGATTGATAGATAATTAATATGACATTATTCCTCTAGGTAACTAATAAAATTTAATATGAGGTGGATAATAGGTGTATCATGTAAAACCTCAATTCTCAATATGAAAATAATATCTAATTATATGTTGATTATAGGACTAGTTGCTCTAACCCTAGGGAAAAGGCCTTTGAAAAGACTAGGAGTATCAAAAAGTGTCATATAAAGAAGAGAAGACAACGTATAATAATATTAACTTATCTTGGAAATGTTTTTTGAAAATATTTGATGTACTATTGAAGCAAGGTTTTAAGATACTTGTGCTTGATTTGATAAGGCTTTTGGCAGTTTGATTATTTTTATTATTTTGGGAAATGCTTGACTAAAATAAAAGATAACTACTTGCTGAAAAGAAATAACTAATAGTAAATAATGATAGATAAATGAAATTGAAATTAAGGAATTTTTTTTTGTATTTTAAACTTACTTTTCTATTTCATGAAAGACAAGGAAACAAAATATACTTTGGTAAGGCAGGTGTTGATTTTACTTTTCCTAGATGCAATCTAAATGCAATTGTTTTTGTATTTTTTGAGTTATATATGGATGAATATTATATGTAAACTATATTTATATTAACATTCAAGTAAAAAAATAAAATATTTGTATCTTAACAACAAACACTACTGAACACCCAATAGTTCTTTTACATGTGCAAATTAAAACAAGTTTTAGTGAATCTAAATGAGTGCACACTAGTTTGAATGATTCATTTTGGATAAAAGTGAATAATTAATTTTTTGAATTATTAATCTAAAAAAAAAATTGATTTACTTAAACAAATAAAATCTGAGTCAAGACAACATGTTGTGATCACCTAGGTTTGACTATGGTTTTGCTCTTTGCTTGTGTGTTAGTTTGTGCAAAAAATAAACTTGTTTTCAAACTAAAAATTGACAATGGATACAGTGAAAAGTGTTTGTTATGTTTTTCCAATATTTACTTGGGTTTTTAAATCAAATCTAAATTATTTAAAAGGATTTAATATATTTCTACAAGTAAATGTAAAAACTAACTAATATTTTTATGTAAAGATAGGAGAGATGAATTATTTTCCTATCAAATTTATCTTTTCAACATAAACATTTAAACTAATGAAAGAAATTAAACTAATCTAATTTAATCTACTAAAAGTGTAAACAAAACTAAAACTAGAAACCTCCAACCTAATCAAGTTGAAGATCATATGAAATCAATATAAGTATTTTTTGGTGGTCCTTATCATATTAGATCATTTCGTCAACAAAGATTGAAGGAAATATCTAACCAGGAGGATGATCAAATTATATTATAAATGGAGAAAAAGAGAGAGAGACAACTCCAAATAAATAATAACTAATTGTGTCTAGTTAAAAATACTATTTACAAAGATCTAGTTATATAAATAATGACTCTTCTTGCTTGTAATTTTGTAGTGGACAAGAAAAATGATGAAATCAAAGATCAAAAGAAATGATAAGTAGTTTGTATATGTATAAAGTGTCAAAACTCCAAACTCTAATACAAATTTTTGGATCCAAAATCAAGCCAAAATTGGCTTATTTGTATAAGAAAATAAATATTACATGAAGGATTTCAACTAATTTGAACTAAGAGTAGAACTTATGAGATATTAAAAATGAATTAAAATAGAAGAGGTAGTGAGTTGGGCCAACATGGAAGTGAACACAAGCCATAAATATGAATAAACGTGAAAATAATCATGTAAGTCACATCAAAAATTGCATTTTAAAAGATAAATTTAGAAAGTGAATAAAAGGTGAAGAACCAACCTTATTTTTATGGGTAGTTGTGTAACCACCAGTTTCCATGATGGAACCACCATAAAAAGTTAAAAACTCGCCACCCATTTAAAATGGAACTACCCTATAGAGATAGAACCATCACAATAGTCTTGAAATCTAGGTAATGGGTTTGTAATGAAGAGAATTGGTCTTGTGATGGATAGTGGTGATTTCATCATGTATAACATGTTTTTAAAATTAAGTTGACAAAATCTATAGAGGCCACAAAAAAAGAAATTAAGATGGGAATTGGAGAGAGAAAGGGAGATAAAATGGGGAAGGTGTTAGAGAGATCTCATTTTGAGCATACATTAGTATAGCATTATATCATCATTGAAAATCAAACTAGAATGTTGCACCATGAAAATATTTATTGCATACATATTTCCCCCTTAGTAGGACACCTTGTCATGAATTGAAGAGGGTGTGGTCCCTAGTAGTGGTGTGAAGAAAGTGAAATAGGTGGTTAGAATTACTTATCTTACATAACTTAATGATACAATGAAACCAATCAAGACTTCATGCAAGCTATAGATAAAAGATGAGAATCAATTGAAATTTTAAATAAATAACATAAATCATACTATTTGATCTATATCATGTTTTTAAAATTGAGATGATAAAAGTTGTAGAGGGCAAACAAAAGAGATTCAAATGTGGATTGGAGAGAGAAAGGGAGATAAAGGGGGAAGGGTGTTAGATAAAACCCATTTTGAAAATATATTAGGAGATCACTACATCATCATTTAACATCAAACTATAATGTCACATCATATAAATTTTTGGTACCTACATATTACCCCCTTAGGAAGACACCTTGTCATGAATTGAAGAGGATGTGTTACCTAATAGTGGTGTGTAAAAAGGGAAATAAGGGGTTAGAAGTAATTATATTCATACCTTAATGGTGTAATGAATCCAACTAAGACTTCATGTATATTATAGATAAAAGATGAAAATCAATTGTCAGTTGAAATTTTCACAAAATAACATAAAACATACAATTTAATAATAACATGGATGAAAGTATGTGCTAGACATGTGGGGAAGATCATATCCCTATACCATCCCATCTAGGGACTGAATCTAGTGCCAAGTCATCATGTATTTATAAAATCACAAAACATGCTAAAAAAGATATAAATGTAATTTAAACATTAGTTTTGAAACACAAATCTTAAAATATACCAATAAAATTATGTTTGAATATGTAAATATACATAAATGTGAAAATATTCTAAAATTAGAAAGTTTTCAAACAAAAATGGTTAGTTTTATACCTATTATATTAAAAAAATTGGCCAAAAAAAATTCATTTGTGTCAATTTATTTGAGAAATTTTTAAGCTCTAGATTTCCTATGACAAATTTGAGAAAAACAAGAGTTGAAAGGATGAGCACTAGACGAGGATGGTGAATCTACTATCAAGAGGTGGACCTAGGTAGAAACATGTAGGTTTTGCAACATTTTCAAATTTGCCCCAATTTTAAAATTTCATTCAAAACACATTAAAAATATGGTAGAATTTGAAAATTTTACTATCAAAATATTTTTGGGAGGAGAAACTAGGAATACATCAAATTTTGGGTAGTTTAGGTGATTTTTTCAAGATTTTAGGGGAGAAGAGGGGAGGGTTTGAAAAAATGCATCTGACTGATAGAACCACCACTCAAAGATTGAACCATCAGTATTCATAGATTAGAAGTTACATATTTATTGTGATGGAATCATAATTTCTATGATCTACAGGCTGATGATGGCACAACATCTAATATATGGTAGTCATGTAATCATCAATGTAAGTTACATAACTACCTAGGGTGGTTACATAACCACCCTATGATAGTTTCATAAATACTATGGAGAATGAGAATAACTACCACCTATAGATAGGGGTGGTTCTATTCCTTAGAATTGAGAAGGAAACATTAGATTTATAGAAGGTATACTTAGCCTTTGAGCTAACTTGGGATCATTTCTTGCTACAAAGAGTTTATAAATGTTGGATCTGATCCTAGGAGCAGAAGTGGATCCTTTAATTGATGGTGATTTTTATGGTAGATGAGTTGGTAATTCTTGATCGATCTAGCATAATTTAAGTGGCATAGGTGTGGATCATCCCTACCTTAAAGAGGTTGTTATATGACTTTCTCACCTACAAGGAACCCTGCCAAAACACTATCATGTTCCATCAAGCCATACGAGAGTAGACCATCACTCTCATAAATGTATACAAGAGTATATCTCTACCAATAATAGTTCATTTGGTGGCCCCCTAAAAGGCCATAAGTAGGGCTAAGGTAATAGGATGTGCTATCCATTTTGGATGTGTGGTCACACCTAACATTGGTGTAAAGTGAGGAGTGAGACTATTCAATATTGAGGTGTTACTAGTCCTCAATATATAGAAGGTGATCATTGGTATCCTTTCCTCTAAATTGGTAAGGGACAAGGGAACTGATAGGTTTTTATATAGTTATTCCCCAATCATTTGATGGATTGAGGAGAGAGGAGCTAAGTTTTCTTAGAGATAAGATATCTTGGATAACACTTATATGGAATTATACCATGTGGCTCTACTAGATGAGCTATCTATCAGTCACCCCATACTCCTCATAAGCTAGGTATATGAGAGGATTATCCCTTACCAAAGGGGAGTATATATTAGGGATATATGGATCATTAGGGTGTCAATATAGGCATACATTACACCTTTTCATGCTTTGCCTCAAGCCATCATTGCTCTTACAATAATATATTTGATAGCCATACCCTACTAGGGTATGATTAAATAGTGGGATGGGGAGGATGCCTATTTTGTGATAGCCATTAGATCCATGTAGGTTATTATGGGTTGAGGTACACCCAATGGATAGGGTGACTCAAATTTTTGCATGACCTATGTGGGAAACCTTCCCATTCCATTAATTATATACAAAGGTGTGAGAGAGGCATAGGAAGGGAGATTAAAGTGATTGGAAAGACACTTGATTGTACTAGGGGCCTCTATTACTTGGGTGATTGGAGTAATAATTATATAGGGGGTAGGCCTCGATAGGGTAGTATCAAGAATCTCAACCATGACCAACACTATAGAAGGATCCTGGTGAGTAGGATCTAAAGAAGTAGCAAGAGGGTAGAGATGATGTACCCCATAAGTATATTGAGCTAGATAAGGACCTATATGTAGAGGGGGAGGAGGGTGTGGATTATACGTATGATATAGAATTGTATGAGGATGATGTAGTTAAAATTTTAATTTATTCATTTTATCTTATTACTTGATACTTTACTTTTAGGATTGAATACTTAGTTAATTTATTGCTTTGATTTTTGTATGACTAGATTTGACATCGATTATTCTACTTTATGATTAAAAATAGTTTGACTAGATGGAGGACTATGATTAGGGAAAACCTAATCAATATTTTTTAGCTAGGTACATATATAACTAGAGATTATATACTACCAAGTCCTATATTACCTATGAAGATAGACTAGCATATTGATGTCTTCACTCTAGCGTACCATGCATCTATGATTCTAACTAGGTTGAGGGTGGAGAACAATACTCTCTATGTGAGATGTAGGGGAGTAGAGGTCTTAATGGACATGATGGTATTTGGTAGAAATTAGGATTATTTTAGTTAACAAATAGGAGGCATGGCTTCATAGGGAGATATTAGTAGGAGGAGAGACAAGATCCATTTGGTTAGATAGAGAGTTTCTCAAGGTGGTACTAGTAAGAGACTCCATAAGATCCATAAGCCCCATAAATATTCTACATTAGGACCCTCCCAAAGGAGGAGGTTGGGATATTGAGTTATTGTACCAATCAATACATATTGTACACCTTGTTTTTTTGAGATCTTTAGACAAATTGACCCTTTATGGAGGAGATTATATTAGGTATTTACATTACTCAATTTCAACACACACACACACACACACACATATAATTAGGATGTTTATACACATAATGACAAATCACTATAAGGTAAGTTTATATATATATATATATATATATATATATATATATATATATATATATATATATATATATAAACTTACCTTATAGTGATTTGTCATTATGTGTATAAACATCCTAATTTGGTCAATCAACCATAAGTACTATGTTTTTAATTTCTGTTTCACACAAGGGTCTTAGTGATGGTTATAGTCCTTTTTCACTTGGTCATCATGAGTATTTTTTATCTTTCTTGTATCTTATTTTACCTATTTTTGATACCTCTAATAGTCACAAGTCACCTTTTCCTAGTTCTAAGGGCCCCTAGCCTATCATTCCTAATTTTTGCTCTATTATAAGCCTTAGGACATTAGCACCAATTTCAAGCTAGTAACACCACATGGTGCTAGTGTCTACTTGTGGCTTTAGTGTCTTATGGGCTCTCTAACCCATGTTTGAGTCCCAACCCCTACGTGACCCTTATTTTATGTTTTTTATATCTTTTTCACTACTTATTAGATAGTGAACAAGGTATTATATTCAAAACAAATATATTACTATGTGAATAGCCTCACAAGGAATTTTACATCTATCACTTACTATTTTGGAACTTATTAATATAAAATAAACAAATATTACAACTTGAATACTCTACATGATACTTAGCTTTCACATATATACTTTTAATTGCTTTGATCAAAGAAACAACTAGGCAAAATTCATTCTAGCATAACATGAAACTTGATGGTAAAAATTTCCTAAGGGATAACTACATGCAATCTAAGACCATCACCATTAGGGTTAATGTAAGCAACAACCAAGATAATAGGGGTTCTACTCTACATTATTGTAATATCCCACAACCTAGTTTTTCCTTTCCTTTTACATTTGATTAGTTTATTATTTCATATGTGTAGGTATTCATTAGGATTTTGGAGAAGAATTATCCAAAATAGTGACATATATGAACTTTTTCATGACACAAAATCACCTAAAATATCTCCAAAAACTCCCATAGCTTCCCTAAAATTTACATACAACCACTACAAAAAGGACATTAGCACCAATATTTGATAATAGTGCCATATGACACTATTATATTAAGAGGGGCACTATTGTCTAGATCCAGATCTTGAAAAAGAATCAAAAGATGAAATATTTCATTGTGCCTACTCAACCATTTCTAGTACCCTAATCCATGAAAAACTTTGTGTATATCTAGATAAGTTCATTTTCTCCTTATGCTTACTATTTTTGAAAAGTTCCATAGAATCAATAATTTTCAATTTTATTCCAAATTAGCAATAAACCCAACCCTTTAATATAGCTTAGGATTTACATAATAAAAACTTAAAAGTTTAAGAAACTTGGTGAACCTAACTTACTTTGAATATTGATTCAAAACCCTAATTTTCCTTAGCATTTACCTTCTCTAAATTTGGTACATTAAATTAAGGTTACATAAATCTATTTTTTTATTTTTTGGCTTAACCCAGGTAATTTAATTAATCCTATACCAGGGTTTTATGTATTTAATTTAATTTTAATTCTTTCAACACAACCCTAAAATGAAAACCCTAGATCCACATCCTAAGTCCCTATACAAAAAAAACATTAGCATTTAGGTTTCAACAATAATCCTATTTTCTATTACAAACTTTTTTCAACAAATTAACACATTACACATATATTTATGCTAGATTATTTCTACCTCTTGTTTGTTTATTATTTCTTATTTACACTATCTTCTTTGTAAAGTTTAAAATGGTATTTAAAAAATCTTCTTCCCCTTATACACTTGATGCAATCTTAAATTTATCTCATGATTATAATAATGAATGGACTAATTTTCAAGATTGGACATTAGATCATAGTAATGAATTCATTTATAATGATGATGATGACTATTGTTATAATGATGGATATGAGGATTATTATGAACATGAAAATACAAATGAACATGTGTATACATTAGATACACCATCTTATCTTTCCTCGTACTCTTATCTTACTCCTAAAAATCAAATTAACAATTTAATGCCAAAAGAACCTCTTGTTGGTATTGTTTTATTCCAATGTGATCCTAGCTTTTTAACTAATTTTACTACTTCATTATTCAAATTAAATCAAATTAAGTGCACTACTCAAAAATAAATTTTCCATGCTTCAAGTAAAGTATATATGAAAAATGCATATTCTTTACCCTTCTCAATTACATTTGAAACTCAAATACAAAGGATATTATAGATTTTAACAATCCACAAACTAAGGTATATGAAATTACTTTATCAACCTCATTCAAATTTCAAGCTCAATGAAATGATTCTTTACAAAAAATACATAATTCACATGTTTCTAACTCGTTTCCTATATTTCATAATGTGCAAAAATAAAGTATGGTTGTTACTTATCCTACCCTTGATTATAAAATAGAAAGTGATAATCATGCTTGCATTTCAAAAATGACTAGTGAACAAATGCCTTGCATTACACACACACATGATGATACATTGAATAGTATTAAAAAGTTAAAATATTCTCATTACCTTTATCTTAATGAGCATATGGATGATAATTCTTCTACTCTTACTTCTTCAAATGAATTAAATTCTGGTTTTAATGAACCATGGGATATTGATGATTATTTTGATTATGATGAAGATGACGTAGAATCTAAAACTTCTAATTCTTCTCTTGCATCACATATCTCTCTTATTCAACCAAATAATAGGTCAAATGTAAAAATACACACACACAAACACAAACACACACACACACACACACACACACACACACACACACACACACACACACACACACACACACACACACACACACACACACACACACACACACACACACACACACACACACACACACACTAGGTCAAATGTAAAAATACACACACACAAACACAAACACAAACACACACACACACACACACACACACACACACACACACACACACACACACACACACACACACACACACACACAAATATAAACATCATTTTAATATAAATATGGTGCATCATTCAATGATACAAACATGAATTTTGGGAACAATTCACTCACTCTCACTATTAGACACATCAAAACTATAACTAGAGGCCCCACTATCTCTATGTGACCTCAATCTATGGCTATTCCTATTTTCTCTCCTAGTACATGCCCATCTTAGAACTACACTCAACATACTATCATTATAGTAATATGTAGCTATATATTATATGAATATTAGCCCCACTTAGAGCATTAGGAGAGGGCATAGTATGCCTATGTAGCTCCACACATAAATCATCTCTATCTATTTTTTCTTTCCTAAATGTTATAATTGTTATTGATACCTAATAAAATAAATGGGCATGCACTGAAATAACATTAGTGGCCCTCTCCACCAATCCATCATCTAGGATATGTCATATCAACTATGTAGTGTCAAATCAATGGTGACCTCTTAATAATTGTCATCTCCTTCACCTACAATTATCCATACAATTCATAATAATCCTATTATATCAAAACACATAATCAACTTTACATAGAAAATACAAATAAACTATCTAACTTACCATAATAGCCCTTAGGAGATCTACATTTAGTACCTCATCTATGATCATCCCAACTCTTAGGAATAGAGGTTCCCATCTGTGCTCACTCCACCAAGATGCATAGGCCTTAGTCACTCCAAAATCATCCACATATGGTACCTATTGGTAATTCAGCCTCCCAAGGCCAAATTCCAAGCCTTATAACCAAAAAAAATTCATCGCACCCTCTTAAGCCTCTACATGATGATCTCCTAAAATATGATGTCTCTTAATTAATTCTTGAGAGTCATTAACCACTCTTAGACATGTTATTAAGTTTGTTTGTGATCATCATATGTCTTAGATATCTTGGATCCTCAAGTGATGTGATTGATCATCATGATGTCTTTAGATATCAAGTGAAGAGAGTAGGCCTTAGTGTTTTGTCATTGTCATGTCTCTTTTTAATTGGTTTTAAGTATCATCATAATGTTTGAGTATGTTTTGAGGTCTTTCATAAGGGTTTGAAGTGGTCTTATGATCTAAAGTGACTTAATGAAGATGGTAGTTGATGACTCACTATGGAATTATCTAGTGTATTCAATATATGTAAAACATGGTAGAATATAAGCTTTGAAAGTGTGGTCAAGATATATAAAAGCTTTATTGAAACCTTTTAAGAAGGCCATAAGGTATTCTTCATGATACTCATTGATAAATCTCCTTGTGAAACTATGTGTGTTATCTAAAAATAAAGGTTTTGGCCTTTAAATTATAAAAAATTACCTCACAATGCCACTAAAGCATTCAAAACATCTTTTAATCAAACTCATAGTCTTGATATTGCTTTGGTCAAATGTGTTTTTCTTTGAAGTTGTCCCCTCCATGGGTCTAGAACATTATTGTATCATTAAAAGAGATCCCACATGTGAAATATGCCTCCTTTTTGTTCTCCAAAACGTTTTAAGTTTTTTAATATGCCTTTTGACCTGATTTTCTCTTCCTATTTCACTAAAATGGAATTTCCAAGCTTGAAATATGGAAAAATCTAGGAAAAAGAGGTGTTTTTCAACCATTTTTATAGGTTGTATAGACTTGTACAAAATTTTCCATACAATGGAAGTTAAGAGTTTGAATGTAGAATCATGGTAGGTGTTTTAGTGAAGTTTCATCGCATGAAGATTCAAAATAGACCCAACCAATCCTCAAACACCACTGATTTCCTTTGAAGCTTAGTAGAGCCTTTCAAGTTTGCAGACGGTATGACCATGAGAGAGAATATAAGGATCTAATATTTTGGGAAAAGGAAGAGACCCTAGATATATTCCATCTATGGGAATTTATTCTCAATTTCTCTCTCTCCTTTATGAACAATCCTTAACAAGGTAGGGTGATCACTATGCATTCTTCGTTCAAGTAGGCTACCATTTTTCCTTATTTTATCCTTTCCTAAGCATGGTGATAGAGAAATAAAAGTTTTGATAGTTTTTCAGGAGTTTAATCCACCTTCCCATATCATTATAGAACCTCATCTCACACATGTGAATTATATAGATCTGAAGAAGATATACACTACCAATCTACATTCTACAAGTAAGAATATAGGGTAAATTGGAGTGTTCTTTGTAGTCCCTTGAATATTAATGGTGGTTGAAGGATGTATTGATGTTTTCAAGCTTGTACATGTCTCTTTGATTTAAATTTTAACATTCACATAGGTATATAACTCTCTCATAGTGTCTCTAAGAGAGGTTTGCATATATACCTAAGGTTTATTATATAAAAGGATAGTATACGATTCATGCTAGATCCAAGGTTGTCAAGACTCATTAAGACATTGTATGCAAATTTTCATTCATGGAACAATGTTCTTATTTCAAGTGCCTCAAGATTAATCACATAATACAATAGCCTATAAGCATCCAAATATATTTTTAACATCCTCATATTCTCATTTTAGCATATGTTAAGGTAACTTAGCATATGTTAAGTAGTTTGATGAATCTTATGTTTCCTTATTTCACTATTTATGCTTCATAATGAGTATCCAAACTACTGTATCTTGTATGGAATAAGAATATACTTTCCTAGGATCCTTCATGATTATATTGATAGTGGATTCATGAGTCATTCCACTCCCCCTATGTTTCCTTCCATTTTCATAACTTTCACATTGCCATTTAACCATTATATGAGCTTATCAATCTATATCCATTATTAGTTTCCATATCCCATTTTCATCATACATATCACTATCACTACCTATCCACATCCACATCATGGATCCAATGGATTTTTACTCTTCAATGTTTTTAAGGAGATATATCATCATTGTCTTGAAGTTAAGTTTTAAAACCTGAAACCATTCCAACAGTAAATCTCCACCTATAACCAAGGTGAAAGTATAGTCAAGTTACTTCATGGAAATATGGTGGAGGTTAGAAAAATGTTTCAGTGAAAGGAGTTTGTTTGAACTATCTCCTAGGTTATTTTAAATGAATAAAATAGGTTCATGAGTCATGTTAATGACCTTATTTATGTCTATTAGCATATACATTCCATCTCTATCCATACAAAAGAACCCTTAACAATCACCGATAGTTGTCATGAAGGTACATGGTCATTATGAAGATAAGATCATGGAAAAAGTGCATAGATGAGAGTTATAAGATATGTGAAAGGATTTTTATTCCTAATTATAACTTCATATAAGATAAATAGGCAAAGGAGATAGTCATTAAAACTATAATCAATATTTGAGGGTTATTTACAGTCACACAATCAAGATGCAATGTGAGGTCTATCTTAGAGATCATAAAGATAATGAAGTGTTTAAAGAGTGATTACAACCTAATTAACTTATAAACTAAGTTAAAATATATTGAGGAAACATAAAAACATTAAAATGTCTTCCAAGCACACCTAATATAGTCAAGTAGACCCTATTATCACCTATGCATGTACAGGATGCCAAAAGTGACTTGGTAGTTCTAACCCTTAGAAGGGAACAAATTATGTTGAAATGGGATATAAGGTATAACTCATACCAACTCCAAAGGGAGTTAAAAATCTATAAACAAGCTAAAATTAAACTCAATTCATAGTAATGAACCTTGCAAAGCATACACAGGCCTATTTAAAGGGTAACTCAATCTCTAAGCCCGAGTAAGAATTAGTAGAGGTATTGAAGGTTATTTTTAACCTAGTTGAAGGTCTTAAGAGTCATGGATATTTATAAAATTAAACATGATTTCATTGATTTTTCAAGGAAAAGTATCTTTTTTTAGATGCTACAACCACCGTATATACACACATATTCATACACACATTGTCAACATCTATAGTCAATCTTGGAGTAGTTTGAGGGTTTAAAGCCTCTATAAAGGTAGTTAGGTCTTAAAATTTAGTAAAAATTAACATTTTAACTATATTAATGCATCCATTCTATCCTCAAAACTATAAAATCAATGGAAATATCCACTATTTTGTCTTAGAGCTACCTTAGTTAATAGTCAGTAATGGAGTCAAGAGGACTATTTTAGGGTATATAGGTAAGATAGGAGGATTGGGGATTAATGTAGATGTTTTGAATCAATAAAAGGTAATGGTAAATGTCTTCATATACTATTTGAGGTAGATAAAATTTAGGTTTCCAAGTCAAAATCCTTGAGGGTTAGTTAAAAAGAGGGAACTAAAATATGCATGTGCACTAGTATTGATGGCATTCATGTGTTTTGAGTGGTGTTTGAAAACTTTACGCACCTGATAAGAAGGTAAGAAATGTGAGAAAGGATGATTAAAATTTTATGATGATAAAAAAATTAGATGTAATAGTAAAATCACCAAACTCAGTTCCTAAGGGTTAAAAAGATATGATTGCTTATAAACCCTAGGGTAGAAGAATCAAGGGTGTATGGGGAATTCAATGGTTGGAGGCTTACTCCAAGGAATTTTAATTTTTTTTGAAAATGATACATACGTATGAAACTCCATCAAACCTATAGTATGATGAGAAAGAACCATTCAAACCTCTGTCTTCCCCAAAAACTCTACTAGCAAAGTACCCTACAGGCACAATCTTATGAGATAATGGAGACATAAAGGGTTTTGAGTAGTTAGGGTAGTTGAAAAATATTGTGGTAGGTGAATTTTTTTTTAAATGATGGTATTAAATCCCCTCAAGTCACCATGGGTCAATTGGACCTCCAAAACTTAGTAAAGACCTTTTAGGCTTAAAACTAGTCTTGAGGCCTAAAAGGATCACACCACCGTGGGAGTACTCTCAGAATATCCTAAGTAAAATGACACCATGATAAGGAATAAGGGGATGATTTAGGTCCTATGAGATGTTTCAAGAAGATAAAATAAATATGAAGGTAAATTTAGATCTCAAGAACCATCTTGAACTCCATAATGTACATAGTCAGTTCAAACTAGTTATTTCAATGCTAAGATATCTCATCACAAGAAGATTCAAGTGAAATGATCTTAAATATGATTGAGGACACCTATTTACTTTAAATCCATGATATAAATATTTAAATTTAGGGGTATATGTTTATTAAACATTATTAATACTTATAACATGTCCAGATTATTTGTAGAAGACTACAAACACACTTCCTTATGTTCATATCTTAACACACCTTTTGCATGGGAACTCAAGATTCTCAAAAAAATTGAAGGTGTCTATAGAATGAATATCCATGGAAATATTTTTTGTTTTGGAGGTCTATACTTTATGAACCATTGTTAAGATGGTGGACCTCCAAAATCCTCGTTAAACCCGACTATAGACTAGTCTTGATAAAAATGAAGATTTTGGAAATGAAACACCCATGAATGCCTTGATAAACATTTGAATCATAGTTACACTTAGATAGGGTCCTAACCATGGTAATATTTTTTAAGTAACTATATTGACCTATCATAAAATAGTGTTATTTTAGGAAAAAGAGTAAAAAGAGAGGTACAAGGTAGTTTAAGAAGATGCCAATCATTAGAGGAGGAAGTTTGAAATTTTTTTCACCTTTTCAAGACATTATATACTCAAAACCATGCCTGTAAGTGCCTTTATAACTCTCTTCTAATCAGCTAGTCTATAAAAATGAAGAAAAAGGTGACCTAGTCACCTAGGGTAGTAAGTTTACAGGTGTGAACTACTCAAAGAGACCCATGTCATGATATGGGATATTTTTTTAGACCTAAATCTCACCTATTCATAGGTTCTTAAGGTTTCTTATAGGTTTTCCATGGATACTCAAGCACAAACACCATGCAACTAGGCCTAGTGGCCTATTAGGCCTACTTGGGCAATAAGGGAAGCTAAAGAATGGTGTAGAAGATTGATGAAGTGAGTTGGTAGAGAGTAATTAAAATTGATAATTGAATGATTTGAAAGATTCAAGTGTACTTTCAATATACATAATGGAAGAAGAAGTTAGTTTCTTGACTTATTCAAATATGCTCAAAAGGAAAGGTTGTTATATGTTTTATGATGGCCTAATTACACCTCATTGATGTTGTAACTATAATAAGAGAATATTTTTGACCAAAATTATGTGTATCCATTCCTTTAAGGAGGTTGAGTAAGTCAACCACACTCTCCACTACCCTATATCAACAATTAAGGAGTCATTGAAGATCATCAAACATGGAGAGTCTACTAGAGGACTATTTTAACTCAAGTAATGAATGTACTATGATGATGTAAGGCCTTTTCTTCTCTCCTCCACACCACTCTCCTTATCTACCTCTCCTTATTTGGTTATATATTCAGGCCTTGATTTGAATCCCTCTCTTAGGCAAGAATAAACTCTACTAAGATTGAAACTTTGTAGCATCTTAAGATAATAAAAAGAATTATATTTAGACTCTTTGATACATGTTTATTGTGTTTTATTAGTTTTATTTTCACATGTGGTAGTGTTTTCTCCTTTGTCAAGTCATAATCTCACCTAGTTACTAGTAATGATCTTATGCAGGTCACATGTAGTGTTTGAATGTTGAGTGGCTAAGCTTAAAGTGGATATATTGATTGGTTAGTGCCTTAAATCAGGGTTTCCATCATTACCCTCATGTTTTGATCACTTAGTAAAACCCTTATGTGAAACACTTTTGCATAGGAGTCCTTGGAATTGGAAGATTTAATGATTTGTATTGCTTACTAGTGTTAGTTAAAGTCCAAGTTGAGTGGATGAATGTTTACATTGGTGCATCACCATCACTTAGAGTAGGTTTATTTTATTCACTTTTTATCCCTTTTTACCCAAAAAGTAGTGTGTTTTAGTAAATTGATCCATAAATGATGTACCAATGGAGTTAGCCCCATAATCTAGAGATATGGTCTAGTTAGAAGGCAACCCACAATATTTAGGCCATTCCCATGTTAGTCTAGGTTGGAAGAATCATTGAAAACTCTCCTTAAATAAAGTGCAACTTGGGTTACTAATAGTTATGGCACACCCAGTGGGACATATTCAATCATTGAATCCTTCATAATAACATCTTGGTCTTCACAAGTAGCTTCAAACATTCATATGGTCATCATATATGAGGTAAGGATGGTTCTTGTTTATAGTTCATTAGTTTTCATTTGTATTGTGATGAATTATGGCTGCATATGGGGAATATTACTATCACACACTTCCTTATCAATAGACCTATAATTCATCCTAATTTTATTATGATCCCTATCCATCTCACTATGACCCCTATCAGCCCTATACTCACCCATGTCAACCTTATGATGATCCTTACCAACCCTATATTAAACCTTATCAGTATTATGGTGGATCACACCAACCCTATGATATCCCTCATAAACATCTTTGGTAACCCAATCACACACTTCAATAGCCTCATGAAGCTTGTTACCCTCAATATGAGCCATATTAGTTCCAAGCTCAACCTCCTTACCAAAAATTTTGTCCCTCTTTCCCTCCCTAACCACCCTTCTAAGACACACATAATTTTTTATCATGATTTGGAGGTGATGAAGATTATGAACCAAATCATTTCCAATGAAATATTATCCTTGAGATAATAACAATCATGCAAATAATTTCATGAGTCTCTTCCTCCTACTGCCCCATGCCAATATCCTTAGATTGAAATTCCATCTCAGCAAGAATTTATTCCCTTCATGCCCCAAGATGCAATACCTAAAATGCAAGAGGCTTATAAACCCAAGTTTCCAACTTGGAAATAAATCTAGAAATTAAGGGAGATAAAAATAGTCAAGCATAAGTCTAAGTGTCAAAGTGAAAAGTAAGCATGAGATCATTCAGCCCCCACCCCTCCCTACTCAAAATTCTAAGGCCTTCCCCTCATGGAAGTATATTCAAAACAATATGGAGTAGAGAGAGGAAGTGATGGTTGACAAAGATGAATAACTAAGGAAAAAGAAGCATCCATGGCAACACCATTAGATTTAACTCACCTTCTTGAGTTTTTTTAAGAATCCACCATGCCATCCCTTGAGAAGGAGACTCTTATTTGTGATAGAAATGAAGAATAAATAGTTTTAGTGATAGAATATAAGGGTGAGTTGAGTGATAAATAATAGGAAATCATCATTGGGACACCCCTAACCAAGGAGAGGTGGGAATCAATATTTCACAATGCAAAAGAGGATGAACTCCAAGAGGTTGATGGGGTAAAAGATGAGATACAAGTACAAGATGAGGCATAAGAGAAACATATTTTAATTGGACAATAATAATAATATGGTTACCAATAACTCCTTTGTCACATGGTAGCTACCCTTCATCATGATGACTCATAAAAACTTGCAACAGTGGCAGAAGACAAGTGCAAACCATTCAATGAAAATGATGGATAAATTAACTTTAAGAGCATGAAAAATCATCAAGTTATTTTTAAGGATGAATTAATTTAAAATTATCAATAATATATATCCAAGAATGACTTGAAATCCCATGATCATGTTCAAGAAGGTGATAGTTTAAACTAGGATTTGCTTACTCCACCTTCTACTTTTCAAATTGAATAAAGCCCAATCACACTTGAGCTAGGTGAGAACCAGTCAATGGAATTGTTTGAGATTATCAACTCAAGATAATCTTCACTTGAAGGTGATTAAATTTATATTGAGAAAATTATTTCCATCAAGCAAGGAGTTAGCCCTCCAAGCACAACATTCCAATAAGTTGTCTTATCAAGAGATGAATTATTTGAGATTTTCAAGTAAGGTTATCAACTCCTTACCCCATACTCATATGTCTATTTACTCTTGGAAGATGGAACTAAACTCAAGTGGCCTCAAGAAGTCATGAAACTATATGTAACTCTATTAGAATCTAGCCTTGAAATCATAACACAAGGGCAACCTCAAACTATCCAACATGATCAATAACAGCTTGTGACTAAAGTAGAATTGACATTGTTGATGAAAGGAAGGCAAATTTAGAATGAGTGTGATTGGGTATTGGACTCATATAGACAACATATACATCTGGATATGGAATTATAATTCCCAACTACTTTCCTAAGAAGCCATGAACATGACAATGCCCCCAAATGCAAGTGGAAATTCTCACACAGTGAGTAATGTCTAAGTGGACTCAATCAAGACATTGTAATTAGACCTTATGGTGACATAATGATCAATTAATTTTTCTATTTGATTTTATAGTAAATAATTTTATCTTAGGTTAGTTTTTTTAGTGTTTTTATCTTGTTTCAATAAGTGGTTAGCACAAGTTTAGTTTGTTTCTTTGTTGTCTTGTTATTTTCCTTAGGTTAGGTGTGTTTCTTAGTTTAGGAGTGTCTCTTTAGTTTTTTTCTATAGAGTCTTATTATTTTGTTATCATCTTAAGGTGTCAAAATTTATAATTGTTTAGAAATCCAAGGGGGTAATCATCAAAACCATGTTGTCATGTTTAAAGACTATCATTGTCATGAAAATTCAGTGGGTTCCATGGGTCTAAAACATTAATTTGTCATTAAAAGAGCTCCCACATGTGAAATATGCCTCATTTTTACTCTCCAAAACTTTTTAATTATTTTAATATGAATTTTTACCAAATTTTATTCTCATGTTGACCTAAAATTGTGGTTCTAAGCTTGAAATGTGGAAAAATGTAGGAAAAAGAGGTGTTTTAAACCATTTTTATAGGTTGTATAGACTGGTACAGAATTTTCCATAAAATTGAGGTTAGGAATTTGAAGGTGGATTCATGATAGGTGTTTTAATGAATTTTATGTCATGATAACTCAAGATATACTCAAATCTAATCCTCAAATAGCATTGAGCACCTTTACAGCTTGGTAGAGCCTTTTAGGTTTGCAAATGGTACAACCATGAGAGAGAATATAAGGATATGAGATTTTGGTAAAATTAAGAGACCATATATATCTTACATATTTCAGTATTTATTCTTAGTGTATCTCTCTCTCCTTTATGAATAATCCTTAATAAGGTAGGGTGCTCACAATGCATTCTTTATTCAAGTAAGCTACTAGTTTTCCTTATTTTCTCCTTTCCTGAGCATGGTGATAGAGAAATGAAAGTTTAGAGATATTTTAAGGGGTCTAATACACCTTCACATATCACTATATAACAACATATCACATGTTTGAATTATATATATTTAAAGAAGACATACACTACCAATCTATAATCTACAAGCAAGAATGAAGGGTAAATTAGAGCGCTATTTGCATTCACCTAAATATTGATGGTGTTAAAGGATGTATTAACATTTTAAAGATTATACATGCCTCTTTTATTCAAATTTTGAATTTCATATATGTCTCTAACTCTTTGATGGTGTCTCCAAGAGAGGGATGCATATATACCTGAGGTTTGCTATATAGAAAGATAATATATAGTTTATGATGGATTTAAGGTTGTCAAGACTCATTAAGAAACTATATGTAATGTTTCATTCGTGGAAAAGTGTTATTATTTCAAGTGTCTCAAGATTTATAAAATCTTATGAAAACCTAGAGGTAACCCAATCTATTCTCAACATATTCATAGTCTCATTTTAACATATGTTAAGGTAGTTTGATGAATCCTAGGTTTCTTTATTTTACTGTGTATGATTCATAAAGAGTCTATAAACTATTGTATCTTGTATGAAATATGATTATGCTTGATTAGGACCCATAAATATTGTCTTGATAGTGGATTAATGATTCCTTCCATACCCCCTATGTTTCCTTCTATTTTCTTAACTTTCACACTGTCATTCAACCATTGTATAATATTATAACTCCATCTCCATTTTTAGTGTCCATATCCCATTATCATCATACATATCACTATCACTACCTATCCACATCCATGTCATGGATCCAATGTTTTGGTACTCTTCAAGGTTTTTAAGGAGATGTATCATCATGGTTTTGAAGTTGAGTTTTAAAGCATTAAGCCATGCCAACAATAAATCTTCACCTATAGCTAAGGGGAAAGTATAATTAAGCTACTTGATGGAAAGATGGTCAAGGTTATAAGAATGTTTTAGTGAAAAGATTTTGTTTGAAGTATATCCTAGGTTATTTTCAATGAGTAAAATAGGTTCATAAGTCATGTTAATGACCTTCTCAAGATCTTGTTGACCAATTTTAACCCTTAGATCAAAATGGTCAACACTACATTCAAAACTTAACCTTGCCATGGGTTTCTAATCCATTTTATGCTTTTATTTATCCTTAATGATTCAATTTTATCCTTTTTAGCATCATGTAAGATCTATTTTAAAAGATTAAGGTAAAAAAACTTTTGGAAACCTAATGTTATTTTAGGCCTCATGACCCTAGTCAAGTGAGTTCAAGAGTTTTAAGTGGTAAAAAGGGTCATTTTGGTCATTTAATGTGGTGTCAATGTGATATTACCCCTTTTAAAGTTTGTAAAACTCATCAAAAGGGTAAAAAGGTCAAACTATAACATACATCCCACTTGTATTATGTTTTATTACCCTTTTATGGCTTCAAAAGGTGGTTTTTGAATGATATAACATGTAGGAGGGAAAGGAAATGTTTGAAAATTATATACTAGGTCCATAAACTTATGTTCCAGTAGTTAAAAAACATGGAACCCTTCTTCCATCAATGTTTAGGGGTAGATGTGGTAGTTTCAAACCAAAATTAGGTGTTTTTTAAGTTTATACAAGTGTACTTACAAAATATTTCTTCCAGATGCTTGCATAGGTGTATTTATACCCCCCCAAGTGCAAATCTAGGAGTTAGATGAGTTATAGAGCCATAAGGTTACAAAAACCTATCCCATTTTTCCATTACTCTCTTTGGGTAACTTATAAAACATCTCAAATTTTCACTTAGTATAGAGAGGAGAGAGAAATTCATGATCTAATATTTTAGGGGGTGAAAGTATGTCTCTTGAATGTATCATCCATGTCTTGTGTTTTCAAATCCATCTCCTATGCTTTATAAATAAATATTAATAATCTAGCCACTCCCATGAGCCCATCTATTTGTGTAGAGGTTAAGGTTTGCAAGGGTTTTGGTTTTTTATTCATTTTTTATGTAAACAGGTGTTTGTTTTGTGTTCACAAGGACCCCATAGACCACCTTAATTACCCACATCCCTATCCCACACATGTGGAGGTGTTAAAATAATACTAACTCCAATCTTTCTTCTCTTTATAGAGTATGAGTTCTTTGAAATTACTAAGTTTTTGTGTATTTAGATGAAAATATTGATAATGATTGAATTGATTTATTAACCCATTACCCTCTTTCATGTCTTATTTTCTCCTGATATCCATCAAAACATTCATATCCAGCTACAACCATCCCCACAAGACCTTAGAGGTCAAATCTGTAGTCTTATTGTGCTAATTATCATGAGCAGGTCATAAACTATGTGTAAAGTTCTAATTACCCCCAAAAAGGATGGTTTATTACCACTTCATGTGTAATGCCTTAAAATTCTACATCAAATAGCCAAGAAGAAGGCCTAAAGGAGATATGGTCAACAAAAAGGACTTATCACCTGGTTAAGGACTCCATCAAGTCTTATAAGAACTTAAACTAGAGGCAAAGTCAGTGGAAAAGAGAAATTTGATATAAGGTAACAACACATCTAAGGCATAATAGAGATTTAAGGCCTTAAAAGACACCTCCATGGCATGTAAACCAAGTATATACCTACATGGAGCTCTAAAGATGGTCAGGATGGCAATAAAAGCCTATTTGAGTAGGGAATATCATACACAAAAATCCCTTAATCCTACTATAGTAGGGGTATAATAAGGAGATATGATATAAGGACATCTATGTCAAGGCTCCAACACACTTGTCTAAGGTGTAGTATGATCAACCATCTAATTTCTATGCTCTAGATAGGGTTATAGTGCTTAAGGAGGTAGTTGATAGTGTTTAAGTAGTTTTTCATTTTCTTTTTAAAATTAAATATTACTTACTAAAAACTCAAAATAAAATAGGGATTATGGGGAACACCTATGGATCATAAGACACTGAACACCATTTTTAATCTAGCGATAGTGAGATCTCCTTTTTGGCTAGGAAGGCTAACTAGCACACATGTAAATACATGACAAAAATAAATTAATAAAAGAGATAGGTGGATTACCTGATTTGAGATCAGTTCTAGGAAGTGGTATACTTTCATAAAAGGATGTTAGTCCACTGTTTATGTAATTAGGTGAATAAAAAGCATATGAAATTACAAATAGATAAATGATATGATCATAATATTGATTAAGATTTAGTCTTTAAATAAGCTATCATTGTAAATGAAATATCCCTCCTAATAAGCAAAAGAAAAATCTATATCAATTTGGATAATAGGTAATTTTATTAAGTAAATTCATGAGAGGGTGAATAAATGATTGTTTAGAGGGATAACTTAAATTCTATGTCACTTTTATCCACAAATAAAGGTTGGGAAACTATGGGGAGATCAATGATACTGGTTACATCATGAACTAAATTAGGTAGATTCATCTACAAGTAAAAGGGAATGTTTAAACAATAGTAATTAAAAAAGGATTACAAAAGAGGTTGAATATTAAGGTCTTAGAGTCTATGAATTAAACATAGTAGAGCAATGTTGATCCTAATAGGATCAGTGTCAATCGATAGAATTAGTGTCAGTTCAGAATGAATTGATGTTGATTCTCTCTATGGTTAAGTTTAATAAAATAGAGAATCAAATGAGATAGATTTGCTAATAGAGGTTGCTAAATGGCTAAAGAAGGATGCTAATAATATTTTAATGATTAAATATATGTATAAAATAATACTAATTGAAAGAGAATGATAAAATGGAATATAATAACTTACCTTCAATCAGCTTGTGAGTAAAATGAAATTCTTACATAGGCATAGGTAGTTGTTCAGGTTGCACAAAGGATATGATTGAATTTAATGAAAATCCAATAAGGTGTCATTAGGAACATCACAAAATCTCTAAGAATGATAATAAAAAATTGGTGCTCTAACTTTTTCTAGTCTAGAATGCAAAGATAGGCTGAGTGTTTATGGATTGATGCTGATCTAAAGAATCATGGGTGAATCATCATTGATTCACCCAAAATAGTGCCTTTATTTCAACCACAGGTGAAAATATCTCAAAAAATGGGTGAATTTATTGGTAATGACTCAACATAGGGTTAAAGTGGTTGGGGGGTAGATTCTTAGGTTATAAATGGATTAAGAGTTTAGGAGGGGTAAAAAGGTAAAAGTAAAGGCTATTTACCAATCTAGTAAATGGTAAATAAACTAAATCTTTGGATAGGGTTTATTTAGGGGATTTAAATAAATAGGACATATGATACATAATTAATCCACCCTTATGGTATGAAATTGTAGTGTCTAAATTTACTCCTTTTAATGGAGTGGTATAGAATATGTGCTATGAGAAAATAAATATGAAAGTTCTACTACCCTAGGTTTATATGAGGATATATCCCCCCTCAAACGAGTTGGCATAGGATAAGGAGTAGGCAATGGGTTTAAAAATTGAAATAATGGATGAGATGGATAAATAACATATATGATCTAATAAATGTGTATGAATAACATGAATCCTATGGTTTTCACTATTAGGATGTAAAGTAATATAGACATAGATGTCCCAAGGTAAATCCTATAATTAGATGGCACAACTATAAAAAAGTGGGTTTTAACAAAGGATGAACAAGAGAACAAGTGATAGGGTTTGGATCACTGAAGCATCTAGTATGCTATAATAGTGTGCACATTACTTATATATAGTTTTTATCAAGGGATAACATACTCTCAACACCCACTAAGGGGAGGTACCCAACATAGTGCATGCCTTACACAAGCTATGGGACCATCAGGGGGTCAAAATCCATAAACCTAAAATGGTATAGGTTGAATAATAGGGTATATGTGGAAAATAACTAGGAATATCTAAGTATCAAGGTTACATGTATGTTATATTATAAGTAATGAAAAAAAAATAGCAACAATCCATCCATATGGTGGTGATCCAAACTAGATCAATGTCAATCTGAAGTTGGGTAATAAGTCTAACATAGAAAAGGGATCATTTGATATTTTTGAAACCTAAATGATACTTGAGAACTCAAATGAAAAAAGTGAAATGAAATGAGATGGAGGATAGTGTTAGTGGATTACGATGACGATGATGCTCATAGGATAAGGCAGGTTGATTATTTTAATATTTTTTTGAGTTTTTTGAATTGTTAAAGATTTTTAGGTTTTTTGGGAGTTAGGATTAGACTAGGGTTATGGGAAGATAGAACTAAAGAATCAATGTTTATTCCCTAGTGGATTAATGATGATTCACAAGGAATCAACATTATTTCAATGAAATGATGTTGATTTATGTAGAATGGTGTTGATCTGTAAGGGATTGATGTTAATTCACACTAAAAAGTGAAGAACTTAGAATAGAGTTAAGGTTTATGATAAGTTATATTTATTAAGAGGTTTTTAGGCTTATAAGAGATATTGATGACATGTAAGGGGGTTACTATGGATATAATATTGAGTACTTCCCTTACTAGAATAATTATGAGTACAACTAAGTGATGATGATTGGGCATATCTAGAGGCCATAAGCTTGAGAGGGGTGTGTCACTACTGATGCATCCATTGAGACACATGATTATTGATGGATTTAGTGGATTGATGGGATGTTATGAATAGGACCTTTTAGTTACTGACTGGGGATATGACCAGCATTGAGGAGGACATCTATCAGATCTTATGACTATTAGTGTAGGGAGCACCTATAGTACTAGTGGATGATTACGGGTGAGGAGAAGCTTTGAGATGCCTATACAATGATGATGTAAAGGGTATCAATTTTGTTATTAGGGGATTTAATTTTGAGCCTCTTTATAGACTGGACATAGTGGGGAGAGTCATGTTGACCATAATGATTCTAGTGATATAATGTTATGCACTTCCAGACTCAAGGGGAGGGAGATTTCCATAAAGCTTGACTAGCATTATTATAGACATGTTAGAGCATCACACTATTTTTACATGGAAATTGATCTTAATATAATATATTTATAGGGATATCTAGGTTTGGAGGACCTAAAGGTGATATGTTTTAGATGTTATAGTTATCTTATAGTGTTAGGCCTATAAGCACATCAAGATAGTACAATGCATTGGTACCTCATGGATACAGTAGTATGAGATAGATTTTAGCATGGCCTTATTATGGTGGAAGGTTGGTCTAACATGGGGGTTTATAGATGGTGTTATTAGAGACTTGGATTATTATAGGGGTGTTCTAGAGGGTTTGAGGGTGGTTGATATTATATGGAGACCTTATCTAAGATTTCTTGTGTGGTTGGGATGGAGGCAGAGATGACAGGGGTATGGAGGGAACATCAGGGGACTAGGAGGTGGATAAACTACTAGGATTACGTTAATTTTGGTTGAGTATGATGGTAGTTTAGATTTATGTAGGATATACCATGGGTCCCACATGTATACAAGTTTGATTAAATAAAGTTAGAACTACTTGGACCAGTTATATGAGATGTCCTAGTAGAGGAGGAGTATATGCTAGTAGGAGAGGATGTAGAGGATGCAAGGTACACTTCCACATATAAAACATGGTGGGATGAGTAGTGGGTATCATGGTAGGATAGGGTGGTTCATCCACTTCAGGGAGGAGGGGATGAGGAGATGGAGGAGGTAGAGGAGGAGTCTAATTTTGAGGAGATGGAGGAGGATATAAATGATGAGATAGAAGATGAGGTGGTAGGGGGAGAGGTTGGGGGATATGATGAGATAGAGGATGAGGAGATAGATGTGAGTGAGTTGATCATGGAGATATATACATTGAAGGATCATTTTACCAATTTGAAGGGGTAACTAGCTATAGTATAGGGTCACTGACTATATCAATGGTTGAGCAAGACACCTTATAGGTTTAATTGGATACTTTATAAGTGGAGTTTGACTCATTACATCTAAGTCATGACATGGTGGTGGAGAAGAAGGATAGGTATAGGGTAGAGAGGGACACCTAAGGAGGAGGGAGGAGGAGAGGGAGTCCTCACTACATATTATTAGAGATGTGGTGGGGTTGAGCATGAGATCAATAGGGACCATCAACATTTATCAGTATAGGTAGATAGTAGTAGAGATGAGAGACTACCAGTATATCAGTCTAAATCAACTTCTATAAACTCCACATTATGTGACCCACATAGATAGAAAGGGCAGGTCTTCCAGGTGCATGCACACAAGCTAAGTGAGTATGGGGAGTGTCACACAAAGGAGAGATAGGGATAGGGATAGAGATTGAGATGGGGGTGGTGATGGGGGTGTAGATATACCAAGCATTCATTTTATCAACTTATAGTTTACTTATTAGATCCACCAATATTGATATTCATTGTACTAACTAGAGATCCATGGACATGTATATAGATACTTGGATGTACATTGATCTTTTGATATATATATATATATATATATATATATATATATATATATTGATATTAATTGCATTAACTAGAGATCCATGGACATGTATATAGATACTTGGATGATTATGGATTTGTTATTATTATGTATGTTCATGGATTATGTGTATGGATGTTTACATTGTTTATGGATTATATGATTATGGATTTAGATGATGTGTTTTATTTATAGTTGTTAGAGTTATGGATTGCTTTTATGGATTAATGGATTTATAGGTGATGTGACTAGATTATAGGTTTTTTACATGTGATGGAGTATTATTTTAAAATAGTTATGGATTATGGATGTTATGGATTAGATTATTTTGTGATTATGAATTGTTATGTTATGTAATAGATGTTTTGAATATGGATTTAAATGTTACTAAATGTTTTATCGATCATGCTTATATTATTGATTATGGATATAGATATGATTTTGATTTTGATGTGTGGATTAATAATCTAAATGTTTTATGATTATAAATGGATTAGATTATGAGTTAATTAAATTATGGATTATGGGTTTATGGATTTAGTTATGGATTGTGGATGTATGTTTTATTATTTGATTATGGATTTGTAGATTTTATGTTATGTAACTTATGGATTATAGATTTAAAATGTCATTATGATTATGGATATTTATGGATAATGATTAATGGTTATAGATTATGATTAATGGTTATGGATTATGATTATGATGGATATAAATTATAACTTAATTTTTTATGTTTGATGGATTTGTGAATTAATGGATTTAGGAGATTTTGTAATTAATTATTGATAAAAGACTTATTTCTCTTTTATTTTCTTTTACCATGACCAAAAAATCACTTAAAAGGGATGCATATGTGTTCTCAACCCACTACTAATAAGAACCCTAACAACCTTAGGCTAATTACGTCCAGGCTCATATTTATTTTATTTTAGGATGTGATAAAAATGGATTATAAGAAGAAGATGTTTATATCTTATATACCCACAACTAAGGGTTAACTCTAGAATCCTTGTGTGCCAATCCATGTAAACTAATCAATGCGAAAAGTCTACTAAATTAAATAAATCTGATCAATGCAGGAAGCTTTTTAGGGATACTTTATGCATGATAACCACACTTTATGGGAGTAGTTTATATTTCAAGATATGTTTATAAAATAGTAGTCCTTCAAGCGAGTAGTCTATGATTTTGATATTTTGTATAGCTTTACAGATAATGTGGATTTACATAGTTTCCCTTCGAGGGAGTAGTCTATTCATATTGCTTTGTTTTTGATTTTGTAGATGTTTTGATATTAATTTTGATCCCAATGCTATTTTTATTTTATGGATAGGACTTAGATATCCTAGGAAATTTTCCCAAAGCTTTGATACACAAGATAAAATACTTATTCTTGTGAACTAGGAATTTGACTCAAGAGAGGATGGTTAATATTGTGTTAGTTCCAAAATGAAAACAAAATGAAATAAACACACTAGCATAACATCTCTAAAGATTAGTTACTAGGAAGAGATTAGTTAACAAAACAAAATGGAAAGTAAAACTAAAATGAAAAAGACAACCTTCTTTCACCTTCTTTGGATGCTCCAAAATGCTTGTTGTAGTGGCTTGCTCAACTTTGTGCTCATGAAGTCTGCATCAATGGTAGCTTGGCTACCTCCATCTCTTCTTGGCACCTTGTGTCTTTAGCTTGGTTTGGCTTGACTTAGCTTAATATTTTAGAATTATAACACTAATTTGTATGAAGTTTTCAAATCAATTTATCATTATAACTTTAACATATGATAGTTTGTAATTCATATGGCAAGGACTCCTATTTATAGATTTTTACAAATGGCTATACTCAACCTGGACCGTCCATCTCAAGACTGAGATGTGTGGCTAAGGATTAATCTAATTATGTAATTAAAATCCATAAATAGGCTCATCAATATTTGGGATAGAAGGGCATTTAAGAGACATGAGAGGCATTGATGAGGCATGGGGTGTCTTGATTCAGATATTTATGGCATTTATGGCCTAGGGATGCCTTCTCAAGAAATGAGGTCACTTGATGATGCAGTTAATAGAAATCAATTTTCAAAAATAAATATTCAACAACTCTCATGGAAAATTAACCTAAGAACATGATTTGGTTTAATTAGATCTTAAGTATAATTAAACATTTTATGCAAAAATTAATCAAATTGATCAAAATGCCTTGTTACTGGTTTAAATGCCTAATGATGAAAATATTCAATATTCATTTACAAAAAGAAATTATTCAACAAGTTCCATGTAATTCTTAATTAGGATCTAATTTGGATTAATTATCTCTTAAGCATGATTAAACACTTTGAGCACAAATTACTCAAATTGATCAGAATGCCTTATTATCTGATTGAAATTTATTTAGATTAGAATTATGATATGATGTTAGATGCATTGATTTTGTTATCTCATTTAGGATGTTTCTAACACCAAATAATAAAGGCACATGTCTTGTGTAAGAGATTTGATAGAAAGAGCAATTGAGAGTACCCAAGTGCAAAATTGTCATTTTTAACTCAAAATGATCTTATCAAAGTTAGCTAGACCATAAAATGCATTACCCCATTTAGTGACACTCTAGCCAAAGTCAGCACTTGAATATATCAATTTTAAAGTTTTTAATGTCTTTTAGTGTTTTTAGGCCAAATTGTGCATTTTGGTAGAAATTGGTCAAAACTCTGGTTGATAGTCATTGGTGGCAAGATTTAGGTGTCTATAGTTTGCCCCTATTTGGGAAGATGTTGCAAACTATAGGAAAAGCAATGTCTTCTCAAATAATGAGAGATGGTTGAAGAAAAATATCCAAAGAGTGTTTGAGAAGACTATGATGATGCCCCCTCAAGGGAGTGGACATCACATTTGTTGATGGATAGTCCCTCAAAAAAGAAGCAAGAAGAAAGGTGAAATTAACCCATGGTTGAGATTAATCCAAATGAGAAAATGCTTGCATGCATTTATTTTAAAAAGGATACTAATTTTCCTAAAGGTGGTTATAATCATGAATAAAAGTAAAAAATAATGGTTTGCCCATAGGTGGTTATAATCATCAAGAGTGTGAATATAGGAATTTGACTCAAGAGAGGATGGTTAGTATGGTGTTAGTTTCAAAATGAAAACAAAATGAAAGAAATACACTAATAGCATAACATCTCTAGGCCTAGACACTAGCGAGAGCTTAGTTAACAAAAAAATGACAAACACAACTATAAAGTAAGGAATAAAACACAAGAATTCCTTCACCTTCCTTGGATTCTCAAAATGCTTTTATAGTAGTGGCTTGCTCGGTTTTTTGCTCATGAAGTCCTTGGTAATGGAATCTTGGCTACCTCCATCTCTCCTTGGCACCTTTGGCTTGTGGCTTGACTTGGATTAGAATCAATTTGACATGATAACACTATTTGATTGAATATTTTAGAACCATTTGTGCATTATAACTTTTCATAATTAAGACTTATAAATGATGTGATAAGGCCTCCTATTTATAGATTTTTACATATGTCTAAAATCAACCTGAACTATCCATCCTAAGATTAAGATATATGGTTGAGGATTAATTCAATTTTTGGAATTAATTTTATAATTATCCTCATCATGACATTGGAATAAGGGGAAATTAAGAGGCATGGAGGGCATCATAGAAGGCATTGATGAGGCATAAAGGGCATGAATCTTGATATTTGTGGCATTTATGGCCTAAGGATATCTTCCCAAGAAATGAGGTCACCTGATTGTGTAGATATTCAATATTCATTTCTAAAAAATAAGTATTCAACAAGTTTCCATGGAATTATTAATTAGGCCTTGATTTGGGTTAATTAGCTCTTAAGCATGTTTAAGCACTTTGTGCACAAATTACCTAAATTGATTAGAATGCCTTGTTATTGGTCCAAATATTGACTGGATTGGAATTGAAAGTTGATGTTAGATGCATTGGATCCATATTCCCATTTAGGATGTTACCAAAAATAAATAAATAAGGCACATGTATCATGTAATATATTTGATAGGAAAGAGCAATCTAGAGCACCCAAGTGTAAATTTGGCATTTTGACTCAGAATGATCTGATCAAAGTTAGCTAGCCCATAAATTTCATTATCCCATTTAGGGATACTTTGGCCAAAATTGGCACTTAAATATGTTAGTTTCATATCATTTATCATGTTTGAGTGTTTTTAGGCCAAATTGTGCATTTTGGGTGGAAATTAGCGAAAATCTTGGTTGGAGGTTATCGGTGGCCAAATTTAGGTGTCTACAAAGAACACCTAGATTGTTTTATAAATATGATGATTCCCCAATTAGGTCTTATTATCAATCATAAATCAAAGATATAATATGGAATATTTATTAAAGATGAGCAGGTGAAAAGTGTTAAAAGAGATGAATAGAAGAACAAGATCAATCAACAGAAAAGATTTAGTTGCACCTACCAATGAGGAGATACTCATCCTTACTATAAATAATACAAATAGAATGGTTAATGGGTTGATTTCATCAAGGGTGGGAAGATTTTCCAAGGTGCCAAGGAGAAACTTTTGTGGCTCCATTGCTTGTAGACCTTCTTGAAGCTAATTTTTGTTATATTACATGATGGTATGCATCATGATAGAACACCATGAAGACTTGGCCAAAATATGCATAAGGACTGACTCTTGATATAATAAATACTCAAAAACAATGCACTAATGATAAAAACCATGATGATAATGTTAACATATGAACATGGATGGACTCAAAAATAATGTGCACAATGAATCACCCAATGAATACATATAGACTGAGTCAAGGAAACATTATTGAAAGCAAACAAATAAGTAAGTGAACAAATATAAAAACAAAAAAAGGAATGAAAAACTTGAAATAAACAAACAAATAGAAAGCCTGAAAACAAAAGTAAAAAAAAAAACATCCTAACAATGTCTTTGCCCTAGTAGGGCAGATTAAGGATAACTAACTAAGCTTAGACATGAAAAATGTTTTTGAATTTTTGAATTTTTTAATGTTTTTATAATTTTGAGGTATCTCAACTCATTAGATAATGATAAGATACATACTCACAAAATAGCAAGAGTGCTTGGCTTAGGTTGCTCAAAAAAAGGTGAGAGCATATAGAAAGGAGGACTGAGGTGAACTCAACATGAATTGAGTATGGCCTACATAGTCCTGAAATAACCTCAAATCATAGTAATTCCATCCACAAAAAAGGTGAATAAAAAACCAATTAGGTCTAAACAAGTTCTCAAATCTAGCGAATAGCCAGTCAAATGAAAATAGTGATGGCAAGGTGATGCAATAATGCATGGTAAAAACATGTTGCCCCTAGTTTTCCCATAGGTGGTTATAACTAGGATATAATAGCATAGGTAAATGATACTAATTTTCCCATAAGTAGTTATAATTAGTATCAAGACTAGTGAGACATTAATTTTCCCATAGGTGGTTATAATCAGGCTCACATAAATAAAATTGATAGGATAGAAAAATTAAAGATAGCTTGCCAAATCAATTGTCACACTAATTTCATAGACTCTGATTGTAAACATATATTTGATTGATTTATTGAAACTTGATCATAATACTCTCAAAAAATGTGTGGTAAGAACCAAATGAATCAAGATCAAAATAGGATTGGGTAGGATGACTAAAAATAGGCTTTGGTCTAGATAAGAATGGAATGATAGGATGGCATGGTCTTGCTCTAGGATAATGATGGGTTTTGATAGATTAGACAAAATGGTAGGAGGGTTGCCCCTAAGTGATGAGGTAAATGGTAGGAATATGTGACAATTGAAAATGAACATGCCACTTTAAAATGGTATGGTACATGTTTTTGGCCTAGGTGATTATTGGTTTTTGATTTTATTGTTCCTATTGATGGGGAGATGCACATCCTAATCAATAAATGAGACAAATAAAAAACTTGATCATGTTAATTAATAACCCACACCTCATCTAAATATTTTCTCTATCAACAATTGGCTACATAGTTATACATCAAGAATGTTATTTTGTTTTTCTTTGGGCATTGATTATGATTCCTTCAAACATCAAGATAAGGTATCTTTATAGCTTCTAAAAAGGAAAGTGTAGTCATGGATGGTAGTAAATAGGGAAAAATCATGGATGGTAGGTTTGTTTTTGAAATGGAATGGTGGATGATAATGGAATGCATAATGGTGTGGAAATAAATGAAGATCAAAATTTTCAATCATATGTAATGTTATAGATGTTAGATTCGACATAACTTTAGATGTAGTGGGGCTAAAGACCTATAAAGATGCACTTAATAATAACACCATATTTTTATATTATTTGATCTTGAGAGTAGATACCATCTAATTAGGCTATATAGTGGAAGCTATTTTGATTTGATCTTTAAAATTATTTTCATCAAGTAGTGGAATTTTGTTCTCAACTATCAGTGCCTCAATGAGGTTTTCACCAATGAAGTTGTCTTGATTATCCCATAGCACCTCTGAGGTGTCATTAATGAACATTAGCCTTTGAATTTGATTTTCTTCTAGCACTTCCAAAAAAATTTCACTAGAAGATGTTGATTTTTAACTTTGTGTGTCCCCTAACACCTTCAAAAAAATTTCACTAGGAGAATGTTCTTCTACTTCATGAATTTGGTCTTGGCATGCTTGTTCTTCTTCAACTACTATGTTGCCATAGATTTAGTTCAATAAAGTGTTATTCTGTTGGTCCCAATTGATACTTGTGGGAGATAGAATGTCAACAATATGTCTATTTTGGCTAGTGGTAATAGCTTGTGGAATGGTAATGGAATGGGGAGAGGCTGCACAATATTCATAGAATATACTAGGATAACTTGTGTCAAAGATGAAGTAATCATCTTTAAAAGATGTAGAAGGATCACAAATGTATTGAAATTGATATGTGAGGCACATAACCAATTTTGTATTAGTTATGAATATGCTCTTCTTATGAATCTGATTATGACTCAAAGGGTTCTAAATCTAATGTCAAGGTTGATGTTGATTCTTCTTCTGATGCTAAATCTAATGTCAGTTCAAAAATAAAACTCGACTCTAACTCTGATTCTTCATTTGATGGATACTTTATTATAATGATGTCTTGTTGAATGTTTGGTTCTAGACAAGTGATGGTGTGTGATGGCATAATAGGCTCCATAAAAATTAGTTTGTCAAAGTGGGACTCCACCAAGATGGGAAAAAGGTCAAGAGAACTCCTCAGAGATGGGTTTGTTAGGTGAAGGCTCTTAAAAAATAGGCATATGATCAAGGTAATGATTTGCCTAAAGGTAGTTATAATCAGTAAGAAGTGAATTAGTAAAGAATGGCTCATCAATGTGAGACTGTTTGATAACTGGTATATGATCAATAGGTGATTCATCACATGTTGACTTATCATAAGTGGTTGGTTCAACAAAAGCATCTTAGATTGGTTGGTTTTCTTAGCCTTGGTTCCCAATGAGTTGGAAAATATCAATTTTGAACATAGCTTGGTCTTTGAGTGATTGGATCAATTAAGGTTTTGATTGGATTGGCACTGGATGAAAAATGGTCTATAGTTGGATAATGGTATGGAATTGGGGATCATGATTGCTCACACAAACCAAAAGATGAAGTCTTGAGATGGTAACAATAGGGTGGTATGGGCCTTGGTTGTTTACACAAGCTAAAGGACAAGGTCCTAAAATGATGAAGGGGTATTATGGAGCTTTATTTCTCACATAAGCCAAAGGATGAGTTCTTAGTATAGAAATGGCATGTCATTATGGAACTTGATTGCTCATACAAGCCAAAAGAAGAGGTCTTAGAATGGTAATGGTATGCCTTGGATATTATGTAGCTTGGTATGTCATATAATCTAAAGGAGGGTTAGGGGTATCTGAGGGTTAAAGAATAAAATGGCATCATGGAGTTTGATATCTTGCACAAGCCAAAGCATTTAATTCCTTTTGATAAACCATATCATCCCAATCTTGAGTTAGATCATAAACTAGTTCTTGAATATGTTTCATATACTGATTATCATAAAAAGGGAATCGATCCATATCCCAAACAACATTATCTATAGTTAGGTCTTTAAAGTCCTCCTCACAAGCCTCTTCATACCAATCAAGATCTTGAGTTAGATCGTAAGTTAGTTTTTAACTTTTTTCCCATGAATGATTATTATGAGATGGATATAAATTTATCTCACAAACTATATTATCATCATTGGGGTCTTGACTAAATCCACAAAAGTCATTTTGTGTGGCCATGCTATCATAATTTATATTATACATGACTCCACCATAGGTGTAGCTAGACATATCTACATAAATGTTGAAATCTCCAAAAACAAAAAGGCTTAGAGTTTTACAAACTCCAAAAAACTATGTCCAAGGGACAAATGGTTCAAACTTGGTATAACTTGGTCAAAAGTATGGATTTGTATCCAAAAATGGTTTATGCTAAGACTTGGCATAAAATAGTCTAACGTCAAATGTCTAAAATCAAATTTCATATCCACAAAAGGTCAAGCATCTAAATAAAAAGTAGCATGTCAAAACTCTAGGTCAAAGAGTTCTAAATAAGATCTAAACTAGGAAAGTAAAAAAAGTTTTTAGGTATTTTATCCAAATGTAGAGTCGAAATCTAGGCTCAAACAAGGCATGTGATAGGACTTTTGGCCAAATGGCATCAAAATCTAGACTTGAAACAAATGCATGATGTGATTTTGATTTAATCTAACAAGTTTGGAAATAACTTTGGCATAGACCTGACACATAGAATCAAACATAAACAAGATCAGTTGGGATAAGTCATAAGGAAAAAGGCTTTGGGATAAAGGATATGTTCTCCTAAATAAAGGTACAAACAATGACGAGGATAAGAATTTAACAAACAAACAATCAATAGTTTTCAATTTTGGGTAATAGATTAACTGAAGTTATGGAACCCAAAAGAGAAAGATTTGTGTATCAACCTCATGAATTTAGGCTTAAATAGAAATCAATCATTGTTTTAATCTAAAATTTGGATAAGGTTAATTTAAAACTCAATGTTAAAAACTAGGATTTTACCAAACAAGCTAGAAAAAATTAGACAACATGATAACATAAGACAAAGGTCCAAATGGTATACATGACATGGTTTAAAACAAACAATTTTTGGTGCAATGTTAAAACAATTCTTGAAACAAATTGAGCAGCCTAATAGTCTAAGCATGCTTGAATGATGTTATGTTTCAAACTATCAAAGGCTCAAAATGGTTTGACATGTTTTAGGCAGCATAACGCTACCCTTCTCAACTCAAATACATGGTTTTGCCATGGTTATAAACAAAAAAACAAGTTTTAGTCTCAAAGCATACGAATCAAATGACCAAAATACACTAAGTATAATCATTTAAATCCTAACAAGGGTATGAAAAAGTGGGGTTGACCAAACTAGTAAGTATTTGAATGTTTCTAGGGGAATCAATTACATAATGACTTTCACATCATGATGCAAAATAAAATCATATAATTGGGTGTCCATGGCACTTGGATTGTTACAAAAATTTCTTATCCTTTTTTCAACCACTACATCCTACTATTCGCTTAGTGTAGTGTGATGTCCAAAGTGTAGATATGTCACATGTGTAATTCCAACACTAAAAGGTGGTTTAACCACTCAAACCTCTAATCCTAGTGGGAGTGGTTAAATTCAATGCTAGGAGATGAAACCCCAAGTCAAATATTCCATATAGAACTTGTGGGAGGTGATGAAGTCCCCCACATAATCCAAGTTTGCATAAAATAAAAGACATAAGAGAAAGACTTTAGGGTTGTTTTCAAGATTACCCAAACTATTGCAAGTTTTTTGGGGGTGCTTTAGATGACATTCTTTCTATGCCTTTGACTAGGTATGTTTTCAAATAAGGATATCACTTTTAATTCCAAGGATTCCTTAAATAGGACAAGTGAAAGAGCATACACACGACATCCCTCTCTTTGCCAAACAAAATCTAGTTCAAAAAACTATTGAATGCAAAAATCTTGGAAAGATGAGTTCATTTTTAAGCACTAATTTGAAAGATTGAGTGGTGTTCTTTTGACCCCTTGGTCTTAAGTTGTAACTTTGAAAGTATAACTATCAAACATTCATCTTAAGCACCTAAATGTTTCATTAAGTACTAAAACAAAGTTCCTAGTTCATTTTAAAAACATACAAAAGATAGTCTAAAACATGTTTTATTAAATTCTGAAGCTTGATCCTGTAATAAAAATGTTAGAGAATCTTTTATGTTTGAATCTAATTTGCAAATAGAAGGAGAAACTTCAAAATTTGAGGTCTTTGTTTTAAAATCAAAATTACCTAGTCAATATCATTGTTTCTTACAAAATCACCACAGTGAGATAAAGAAACACAAAAAAATGCAATATCACTATTTCAAATGAAATCACTGGACCAAATGATGATATAATTATTTTTGGGTGATATAATATCACTGTTTATAGAAATAAAACACATAAAATACAAAATTTTAATTTGGATGATGAAATTGTTGTTATGTGAAATCACTACCCAAAATGATGAAATCACTACCCAAAAGAATGATATCACTATCTAAAAGAATGATATCACTACCCAGAAGGATGATATCACTACTCTGGATGACAATATCATTGTTAGATTCCACAAAATTTTTGTTTAGCAAATAGAAATTTTGTTTATACAAAATCACAATTGCATAACGATGATATCATTTCAAAGATTAAAATTGAGGTTCTAAAAACAAAAAAGCTATTAGAAAAAGGGAAAATTAAGTTTAAATTTAACTCTTTTGGGCCACTAACTCTAAGATCCTGCATGGAAATAATTATTAGGTTACTTGAGAGAGTTTAAATTTATGGAGTTATGCCCTATCGGGCATGCCATTATGTGAAATAGGAATTTGACTCAAGAGAGGATGGTTAGTATTGTGTTAGTTCCAAAATGAAATAAACACACTAGCATAGCATCTCTAGGCCTTATTAATAAGGAGAGCTTAGTTAACAAAAAAAAATATAAAGCATAACTAAAATTCAAAATACAACCTTCTTTCACTTTCTTTGGATTCTCTAAAATGCTTATTTTAATAACGTGCTCGACTTTGTGCTCATGAAGTCTACATCAATGGAAGCTTGGCTACCTCCATCTCTCCTTATCACCTTGTGTTTTTGGCTTGGTTTGGCTTAATATGTTATAATTATAACACTAATTTTCATGAAGTTTTTGAATCAATTTAGCATTATAACTTTGGCATATGAGAGCTTTTAATTCATGTGGCAAGGCCTCCCATGTATAGATTTTTGTAAATGGCTAGAATCAACCTAAACCATCCATCTTAAGATTGAGATGTGTGTCTAAGGATTAATAAAATTATGTAATTAAAGTACATAAATATGCTCATCAATATTTGTGATAATGGGGCATTTAAGAGGCATTGAAGGCATTCATGAGGCATGGGGTGGCTTGATTCAAAAATTTATGGCATTTATGACCTAGGGATGCCTTCCCAAGAAATGAGGTCACCTAATGATGTAATTAATAGAAATCAATTTCTAAAAATAAATATTTAACAACTCTCATGTAAAATTAACTTAATAACTTGATTTGGTTTAATTAGATTTTAAGCATAATTAAGCATTTTGTGCACAAATTACTCAAATTGATCATAATGCCTTGTTATTGGTCCAAATTTTGACTAGATTAGAATTAGGATGTGATGTTAGATGTGTTGGATTTTTTTATCCCATTTAGGATGTTGTCAAGACCAACTAACAAAGACACGTGTCTTGTGTAAGAGATTTGATAGAAAAGAGCAATCTAGAGCATCTAGGTGCAAAATTAGCAATTTGACTCAAAATGATTTGATCAAAGTTAGCTACTTCATAAATTGCATCATCCCATTTAGTGACACTCTGGCCAAAATCGACACTTGAATATATCAATTTAAAATATTTTAATGTGTTTTAGTGTTTTAATTCCAAATTGTGCATATTGGTAGAAATTGGCCAAAAGCCTGGTTGATGGTCATTGGTGGCTAGATTTAGGTGTCTACAATTCTTAAACTGAATTAGTGATAGGGTGGGGTTTTAGGTAATAATTATTTGGAGCCCCTTCCCATTATAGTGAAGCTTATATAATTAGATCATGTTATGAATAGAGCTAGGGTATTCATATTTAAGGTAAATAATACACAATGCTATCAAATAACCACATGTCTCTAGATAGCACTATTTAGTATAAGAGTAATAGGGATATGAAACCTAGAGACTAAACTAGGTATACCAAAGGTAATTAATATTTATTAATATTAGAAAGGATGTAGATGAAATGAATTAAGGGGCTCATGCTTTGAATTTAAATCAAGGGAGGGTAAGTGGTATGCCCCAGATCTATATTTATGGGTGATGATATATGGTCCAAGCCAATTCGGAGAAAACTTTCCCTTTTTGCTTTTTTCCATGTTAGTTACATGTTGATTTTATCTTAAGATAAGGTCACCAATGTTAAACTCACATTGTTTTAAATGCTTATTATAGGTGAATTTAATTCATTCTTGATATACATGTAGATGGTTAAGGGTAGTTGAGTGATGCTTATCTAAGAGTTCAAGCTAGGCTAATCTTTCCTAACAAAAGTCATCCTTATAAATGATATCTTTTAGGGATATGTGAAGGTAAATAATCTAAATCTTGAGAGGAAGTAAAACTTTAACACCATATACTAGGGAGAAAGGGGTATCACATGTAAGGATTAGAATAATAGTTTGATAAGCCCATAAGGCATAGGGAAAATGCAAGTGTCAATTCTTACCTACTTCATTAAAGACTTTGGTTAGGATTTTGACTAGAGTTTTTTTGGATGCCTCAACTTATCCATTGGATTGAGGATAGTAACGTTAGGAAAATCTAAGCTTAATGTTAAATGAATCATAGAGCTGTTAAACTTTTTTATTTATAAAAGATTTTTTGTATTATATGATGATCTTATGAGGGATGCCAAAGTGATAATTGATATGTTGAGTAATGAACTCAATGATTTTATCTACTTTGGTTGACATAATGGGGATAAATTCCATCCACTTAGTAAAATACTCAGTGGTAATAATGACAAACCCATGTTGATAAGATGATTTAGGATTGATTTGACCTTTAAGATCAAGCCTCTAATGGGAGAAAGGTTAAATGTCCTAAGCTACCTACAATGCTTGGGTAGGGATATGGGATAAGTTAGCATGATTTTGACACTTGATTTACTTCTTAACTTGTTTTAAATAATATTTATTTAAATTGGACCAATAATATCCCAACTATAAGATTATTTTAGCGATGGTGCAGCCATTAAAGTGTCCTCTATAAGACCCATCATGAGCTTCTTTGATAACGAGGGTAGCTTCATGATTTTGGAGACAATACAGAAGAATGTTAGTGAAATAATGATTATAAAAAACACCCCCCAATATGATAAAATGGGTGACATGATTCTAAAAGGCTCGTTTAACATTTCTAGATAGATCTAGAAGAGTAATCCCCTTGGATATATAATCAAATATCTATGAATCCTAGAGATTTGATGGATTTTACTCTAGATTGTGGATGGATAAAAGGTTAGTTTTGGTAAAGGAAGGTTTATTAATCTTATGAATGATGATAAATGACTTATATTATTGAGACAAGGATGGGATAAAAGAGGCTAGGGAAGCCATGGCATCCACAAAATTGTTAGTTGATCGAGGAGTGGCTTGGATAGCACAATGCTCAAAGGTGGATAACAATTGATAAACTAATATTTTATATTTTTGAAGAGTATTATTATTAAATTGATACATTCCTTTATTTTGATTAACCATAAGCTATGAATTTCTATAAATATTGAGCATTTTAATACCCAAGCTAAAGCTGTTTAGAGACCTATGATTAAGGCCTCGTACTCTACCATATTATTATTGCAGTCAAAATTGAGTTTAAATGATAAAGGGATAGGTTTCCCCCAAGAGGAATTAGTATAATTATATCTCCCCCACCATGTTCAAATTTTTATCCATCAAATAAAAGAGTCATTTGATATTGTAGATCTGGTTAAGACATGGAGTATATAGATTCACCTGGGAATTCATAGTTAACAGCTTGATTATCAAAAAGAGGCACCTCAACAAGTTGATCAACAATGATTTAAACTTATATTAAATTTTTATGGATAAATTTTAGATCAAATTCCACCAAAATCATAAGCCACTTGGCCATGCATTGATTCTGATAAATCTTGGAGTGCATAAACTCTAGGGGATCAGTGTTCATGATGATGTAAGTTTTATGACTGAGCAGATAATAACATAGCTTAGTAATGAAAAATACTAGAGCTAGGCACAATTTTTTAGTATGAAAATAACATGTATTATATTCAAAAAATGTGTGACTGATACAATATATTGCATGCTATTTATGCACCTCATCTCGATGGGCCAACATAACTCCAAGGTCATGATTAGTAGTAGAAATATATAAGAATGGTTGTCCTTATTTTGGAGGAGTGAGAATTGGTGATGAGAGAAGGTATATCTTAAGATATTTTAAATCCTCTTAACAAATAGAGTCCCAATTAAAATGGATATCCTTCCTTAAAAGGTGATGGAATGGTTGATAATGATTGGATAAGTAGGAGATAAAATGATGGATAGATTAAAATTTACCTTGTAAACTATGACGTTGCTTTAGATTGGATGGAGCTAGTATTTCTAAGATAGATTTGATTTTGGTAGGATCAACTTATATCTCATAGATTGAGACAATAAAGCCTATGATTTTACCCATTAATACTCCAAAAATACATTTCATAGAATTTAGATGGACACAAAATTGGATTAAGTGGGAAAAAATAACCTTTAAGATGGAAAAGAGATCCTTTTGTAAATTTAATTTAGTATGGAGGTCATGTATATAATCCTCCATAATATTATGGATAATATCATGGGAAATGTAGGCCATGGCTTTTTGATAGGTGTCTCCTGATTTCTTTAAGATGAAATGCATAACATGATAGTGGAATGTCCCCCAGGGAGTAATAAATGAGGTTTTATGTTAGTCTTTTGGTGTGATAATTATCTAATTATATCCAAAGAAACCATCCATTAACAACAAAATTTTATGGTCATCAGTTAGGTTTACTAATTGGTCATATTAGGGATAGGGAAATCATCATTTGGAAAAGTGAGATTAAGGTTCAAAATTTAGTATAAAGGCAATGTCCCCCTATAGGCTTCATTATAGGGATGATGTTAAAAACCCATTCAATATAATCTATAGGTTGGATAAAGTTAATGGATATGAGGTGTTGTAACTCTTCTTTAACCAAGAGCATAACATGAAGGTGCATTTTATAGATCTTTTGCTTGATAGGCTTAGCATCATGGAGTGTAATAATGTTATGGATGATGATGGCAATATTGATACCAGGCCTATCATTATAGGACCAAGTGAAGGATTCACTGTGATCCATTAAAAACATAGTGAAATCTTGGTATTCATAGGAATCTAAGGATTTACTAACCTTAACTATACATATAATCTCTAAGGATCCTATGCTAATGTCAATGGTTGCCTCATTTAAGAGACTAGAGGTTTATGATGGAAAGGCTTTACATAGGTGGGAGTTATGAGTGCCTAAATGAGTTAATATGGACTCATCATCCTTGCACTAAAGAATAAGGATGGTGGGAGAATCTTTCCCTATCATTTTTGGGTATGATAGAGGAATGGTTTGGACCTCTTCCTCATGATGATAGATGAGAGGCTCTACAGTAGTGGAATTGACTAAAAATATTTAGGAGGAATGGATATGACATTGTCAATCAAGGAATGGGTATCGGATGGTGAATAAGGTGTATCCTCCTAAAGGATGGGAGGGAAAGTAATATTATATGAGGATTTAGGATTTTTTATGAAGCTCAGGGCATGTTTTTCATTGGGTTTTCTAAACTCCCTCAATGTAACCTCATATGGTCCCTGCTCATGATGTCCCATGCCAAAACCTTTCTAGGTGCACCATTGTAGTTATGTCTCCATAAAATGGTATTTATGGAGGATTGGAAAAGTTTGATGCAAATGGTTTAGACTGAGTTTGTTTATAAGGGCCTGAATAAGGATGGTTAATTTCCCCATAGATAAGATGGGTATGGAGTAATGATGGGCCAAATATAATAACTTCCCCCAGATTTAGATAATAAGCCATTTATTTATCAAGGTGCTTATATTCTTGTGGAGTAAGAGAGTATTAATTGCCAACAATTGGTACTCTCTGAGTGAAAGCTATTGAAATGTGGAATCAATGGACTCCTTACCAATTCTAGATGCATGGATCATTATGCTAGTGGATGCTTCATTGGATGAGGATGGGGTAGCACTTTACAATGAAATTAGGACATCATTAGGTCAAAAGGTAAGGTTACAAGTTTTGAAGGGATGAGGGTTAGCTGGGACATTATGGATTTTTCCCTCATGTTCAAATTTAATGTATCTATGTAATGTAGATGGAATTTAATGCATAACATGAATCCTAAGATGTCCTAAGAGAATGTTGTATTAAAATTATCCTTTAATAACATATAATAATTCAGGGAGAACCTGCCCACCTACCTAAATATGAAGGACTATAATTCCTAATGTATGGGAAATGGTATCATTGAAGGATCATAGAATGATAGGTGATTGGGCTACCACTATCTCAAGTAATTGTAGTTATTTAAGTACATGAGAAGAGATGATGTTTATATTGGTTCCATTATCTATCATGACTCTTTAATTCAAGTTTGATTTATATGGGTAGTGATAAACAATGCATGATCTTGATCATCTAGCTATAAGGGTGGTATTTATAAATCATGAAACATTATGGATAAGTGTTTCTAAAGTGATTCAATGAAATTTGACAATGACTAAGGTTCATTAGATTATATTTTTGTGGCTTGTAAGGCTGCTATCATGGCTTCATGATGTTGTGAGGAGTTTTATACAAGTTCATATAAAGACATCTTGACTGAAAGTTGATGTAACTATTTTAGAATAAATATCTATATGAGTTCCAAAGCATTATTATTTTATGCCTTTCCTAAAATAAAGACTTTAGTTTTAGGGGTAGGTATAGTTGGACTATTTATGGTAGGAGCTAGTGCATTAACAATATTCACTTTATATTTTTAATGATTGTGGGTCTTATAACCCTAGGTTTGGGATCGTGTGGCTATATAAATTGTATCTATTTGGAATAGAGGGGGATTCATTATGTTCTCAGAGTCATCGACATCAAGAGTTTGGTGTTGGGATCTATCAAAGGGTTTTTCCTCCTTTACATCTTGTTCTAATGTGTTACTTCCTGTGGTGGATGTAACTCTAAGGGATGGGAATGATATGATTATTTTGTTAAAAAATCAACTTTATCTAACATATTTTAGACTATGAACCTTAAAGCATTATAAATTTTTGTGTTGTGCCATACTATTTGATTATATGCATATGTCCTATTTTTTTATGACATGATGGTTTTTGAATATGAGGATTGATAGGTTTTATGGGTGGTAGTGTGATGAAGTCTGGATAAGATGATCGAGGATCTTAGAATAATATCCCTTCAATGGGTCTTGACTCAGCTTTTCCATTCTCCAAGGCAATGGGGGAAGAGGTATGTGACCTCAAACCTTGGTCTCTTGAACTAGTTGTTTGAATGGTCCCTATTATAGGTACTTTGTGTTTAGGATAAGTCTTTACACCTAAACCTTATGGGTAATATGGGTTTAATGGATTGTGGATTGGCATGACCATAGTGGGATTATTTCATTGTGAAGATACATTTGATTTAGTGATAGATTATATAATGGTAGATTTTAGTTTAGCTAAAGGATGGGGCCTTAGTATAGATGTTCTTATCCAAATAGGGGGTAGTGATGATTTTTTTGCATCTGCTTAGGGGTTGTGGGGATGTCCTCTTTAGGGAGTTTAATCCTAATAGGAGGGTGTTACAAATATTTTCCCCTTAGGGCTCTAATATTTTTGTTTCTAGTATTTATGGCTTTTCCATTTATCTCTTTATGATTTAGTGCCTCCCTAACAATGGGGGGAACTGATCTAGAGATAGTTCAAGGTATCAAAATAGTTTCCTTGGGGAGACTTATGCTAGTGTGAATGGGTATACTAGACATGGGTATTAAAATAGTGCAAGGAATAGTACATGAGTTTTACATAATTTCTAAGAAAACCTTATCTATAATAAGTTTTTCCTCCTTTAGTTCTTGAGTGCTTTTAGATATGGATTCTTCTATTAGATCCCAAAAAATGAGATCCAAAAAATGATCCTAGAGGATTTCAATAGTGACAAAATTATATGGTATAAAATTTTCCATAAACTATCTTCATAGTGAGGATCACATTAAGATCTTTCAAACACATTTTATAGTTTGAAAAATGGACTCTGTATGCAAAAGTTAGGGCCTATTGAAATTTTTAGGCAATAGGGAAAAAATGTGCAAGTACAGTGATGGGACATGCATGTGGTCCAATAGATTTTTTACATGTGTACTAGTAAAATCCTCACATTTGGAGTGTCCATAAAATATCCAATATTTTAGACAAATCCCACTTCCTAAGGCTTGAGAAATGGGATTAACTCTATGAATATCTCTTTCCCCACAAATGTGGGATATTTTCCATAAAAATTAGGATATCTCCCATAGAAATGCATGGGAGGTTTATCCAAAGAGAAAGATATGAAGAGTGGTTTGACCCATTGACCCTCATCAAATTTGCATGCCCCATTTTGGGTGATAATGTTAAGAATATTAAATAGAAGCTTATACATGGGGATGGATAATGAAGAAACCCATAATTAGTGGGTTTTGAAAAACTATATAAACCCATGAACCTCATTTTTAAACTCATTTCAATATAATTCCAAGAGAATTCCAAGCTCTCACTTACATTGTAAGTATTTGAGAATCAAGCTCTCACATGCATTTTAACTCTTCCATTCCAAGGTTTTGGAGCCAAGCATCCATCTAAGAGGAGAAAGGGTTTTGATTGAGAGATCCTCAAAAGAATTTGGTGAGATATCTATTTATAATAGATAGTAAAAATAAAGCTTATAGTTTATCCCTTTGCACAAAGAGTAAAAATATTACAGCTTATCCCTTTGCACAAAGAGTAAGAAAACTTATAGCTTAGCCCTTAGCACAAAGAATAAGAAGATTGAAGCTTATCCCTTTGCATAGTAAGCAAGTTTGTGTGTCTTCACTGATAGAGTAGTAATTATAGGCCTAGAGTTATTGCATAGACATATTTTTGTAGAGATATTATATAAGACTTTTAAAAGCCAAATCTAGAGCCAGAATGAGATTCAGAGCTAGTAATTAGAGCCATTATCTAAAGCAAGAGCTAGAGCTAGTAGCCAAAGATAGAGCTAATAGCCATAACTAGCAGCTAGAGATAGAGGATGTCAAACCATTTATTTATATATTGATAATGCCTACTATGGATAATTAATGTAAAAAGTGATTTTTCATCAATAACCAATTGATTCCACCTTTGAGCAAGATTCAGAGATGTATCTCAAATTGGGTGAACTATGTTATCAACCTTGGTTTAAATATTGTCTTTGTGGCTCATGCTTTTGGTTTATTATCAATTTTTAATGTTGATTTTAATTATTATGCCAATTTCAAGTTAATTAACAAGAAATTGAGAATTTATAAAGCATCTATAAAAACATATTAGGTAGTGTAGTTTTGGACACTACTTATTTAGGGATTAAGTTCAGTATCAAAGCAGTTAGAATGGTAAAATTGCTTTTGATTGCATAGATTTTTAAATTAGTTTTATTATTATATTCCATTGGGTTATTTGTATACTTTTTGTCTTATTTTACTCTTCCATTTACAGTTTGTAATTATGTTAGAAGTACATGTTATTTCAGGAAACCATGGGGAAAGCCTTGAAGATAGAGAGGCTAGAAGAGCTGGAAATTATAACCAAGAAAATTTAGAAAGAGAATTCCTTCTTGAGATGAAAGCTCTATTCCCTTGAATAACAAATTATATGTTTGAGATCCAAGATCAAATCCAAGGATGAACTCTTTATATGATTGTAGTATGGTGATCCGAAGAAGGATTTACCTTCTAATTCAAAACCATAAACCATGACTGATGAGTGTACTATAAATTATTCACCATGTAATTCTTCTTCCTCTAATTCAAATTCAAATTTAGGTTGTGATGCTTTTGGTTCATTTCAAAAACACACTAAAGGCATTGGATCTTGATTACTAGTTAAAATGGGATATGATGGAAAAGGCCTTGGTAAGAATGGCCAAGGTTTGATTAACCCAATATAGGTAGAGGATTGGCCTCATTTTACAGGTTTAAGTTATGATAGTGTGGAGTTAGAAACTAGAGAGATTTCTAGAACTATTGAAGGAAGGCAAGCTTCTAATAGCCAAGTGTTCACACCAATAGATTTGTAAAATTATTCCATGTAGAGGAATGTGGCACAATCATAGGGTGATGATAAAGTGTGTAAGAAAGTAGATAAAAGATGTAATGTAATACCATATCCTTTTACTTACACAAATCATAGCACTAAACATAATGGTAATTATAAAACTTTTGATGTTCTCTTTTAGTTTAAACAATATGACTATGACATACAAAAAATGTGGAATGCTTTCCCATGTAATTTTTATGGGTTAAGTAATCATTATGTGGATAATTATTGGAAGAGGAAATATCTAATGAATAATTTTTTTCCTTTTATGAAAAATAAGGTAGGTACTAAAAATCAATCTCATAATCTAGAAGTGATAAATGACAAATATGTTTCCTCATCCAAAAATTAGGACAAAAGGAACTATTGCACTCATTATCATATGAGTGGGCACATATTTGAAACTTTTTAGAAAATTCATCCATCACACAATCTTAAATATGGTAATAAGAAGATGGTTTATGCTCCTGTTAAAAAGGTAATAAATAATGAAGTTGTTAATTCATGGGTAGACCATGAAGAAGCCCACCTATACAAAGAAGATTCCATCAAGAGGGATAATCTATTAGATTGGACCAGTTTTAAATCGATATAATATTTTCATAGTTAATTTTTATTTATCATGCATAAAAACACTTTAAATTTAGGTATGATGATGAATTGATAGTGACTAGATCTAGATCCAATAGTCAGAGCCAATGGCCAAAGTGAGAGCTAGAGCTAGTAGCCAAAGATAGAGGATGTTAAAACATTTATTTGAAGATCAATAACCCCTATTGGGGATAAATAATGTACAAAGTGATTTTTCATCAATAATTGGCTAGTTCTACCTTTGAGTAGGACCTAAAGATGTAGCCTAGATTGGGTGAACTTTGTTATCGACCCTAGTTTACATATTTTCTTTGTGGCTCATATTTTTGGTTTATTATCAATTTTGAATGTTGATTTTAATTATTATGCAAATTTCAAGTTAGTTAATGAGAAATTTATAATTTATAAAGAATCCATAAAAATAGAGCAATTGGTGTAGTTTTAGACACTGCTTGTTTAGGGATCAACAAATTAGAGGAAGTTTTTGGGATGTATTCACTTGGTTTGGATGGTTTGAAAGTGTCTCCTATGAGGATATTAGGGATAGTAGCATCATCAACTTATTTATGTATAATTTTTTCATGGATGGTGTTAATTACATGAGTCTCATGTTTTTATGTGGATCTTGATTTAGCTTTCATGCAATTCAATGTGGAGGTGTGATCAGGGAATGGTTACATACATATATATATATATATATATATGTTTATATATATATATATATATATATATATATAGAGAGAGAGAGAGAGAGAGAGATTGGTTTGTGGGAAAATTAGGATTATCTAATTAAAATTCACCTTTATTTATAATGTTTTTTACTAAGCCCTTAAAATAATGACATCTGCTAACATCATGGCCTATTAAATGATGAAAATTATAGAAGTCATTTTCCCTAAACTAAGTAGGTTTAAGATTAGAGTCATTAAGAGATCTTATTAGAGTGATCTTGATGAGAGAAGCCTTTAAAATTTTATCTAAAATAGAAATATGATTTTCCTAAAGAGGTATATTGTCATGGGGGAAAGTATGTCAAAACAATTTTAGACTACACCTATGAGGTGGAGGGCTTAGATTGGTTTTTAGTTTGTAGTGGTGATAAATTTATAACTATGGAATTGGTATCCACTTTAGTTTTTGTTTTCACTTGGATTTTCACCCTTTTAGGGCATGTCAAATCTCTCCTCATCCAAGTGTCATAATTGAAACACCTCTAGGCATGTGGGTAGCCTGAGGAATGAGGTGAATCTCTAGATAGGGATAGCTCCCTTGATGTACCACTTTAGATCATAAATACAACTAACATTTAGGGGTGAAAAGGGAGAGAGATAACTAAAATGAAACTAACCTAAGGGAGGTGATACAAAAAAATATATGATGACTTAAAACTAGTTGTATGTTACACATGAAATCAAGAGACAAACTGAACATAGACTTCTCCAATCTCAATATTCTCACATCAATATTACATTTTGAGGTTATGGATGAATGTGAAAAACTAAGAGGACTAGACAAGAGGCATACGAGGTCAATAATTAATATAGTAATTGACTCCATCCTTTAAATTTCTTAGAAAACTTCACATGCCCTATAAGAATAAGCTTTTGAATTTCAAATAAGATGCAAGAATGAGACAACATGATAAGGAATCCTTAGTATTCACTAAGAAAGATCCAAAATTAGAGTAAAAAACACTAAGAATAGTCATGAAGAGTTAAAAATTAGTAGTATTATTGATCAAATGGTATGCATTTGAGTAGATATTCACCATAATTAGATGGAGCATAAATTATAATGCCAAAATGTCTAATTCTTATAGAACATGTGTTTGTGTGTGTGTGTGTGTGTGTGTGTGTGTGTGTGTGTGTGTGTGTGTGTGTGTGTGAGAGAGAGAGAGAGAGAGAGAGAGAGAGAGAGAGAGAGAGAGAGAGAGAGAGAGAGAGAGAGAGAGAGAGAGAGAGAGAGAGAGAGAGAGAGAGAGAGAGAGAGAGAGAGAGAGAGAGAGAGAAGTCCAAGGGTCATAGGGACACTTTTAAAGATAAGAGAATAAATTAATTATGCATGAGAAGAGGATATGGGATGGACCATGCAAGTTTATTAGGTCTAACTATCCATCCAAGTCATCAAACTCTGGTGAAGTGGCATAAAAATTATTGTCTTAGCTCAGAAAACTACCTTCATAATTTAGACCTATTTTAATGTCTCATAACTTATTATAGATAGGTGTGATGATTTTAAATAAGGTGAATATTCTTATTCATTCCTCTCCATGCATTAGTTGCAAGATTGGTCATTTAAAACCATCCTAAAGTAAGCTATCATCATCTACTATCAAGAAAACTCTTCCCTCATGTACCCTACACACTTGTCTTCAAATTTGGATTTATTTGTTCATAAAATTCCATGGGAGGGAGTTTATTACACCTATAAATACCATAAATGGCCTTATAAGCATCAGGTTCACCTTAAAATGAGCTCATTTGAAGATTTCTACCCTTCTCACTAGCTTATCCATTAGGCCATTTTTGACTAGCTAAAATGAGATATATTATTTTAATCTTTAGGAGTTTTTATGAAGAATTAAATTAATATTAGTACTTTCAATAAGTCTATATATTCCTCCCAAAGTTGGTTTCATCCTTATAATCCCTATCGAGCTTAAACAACATAAAAAATGGTAAAAATACCATGTTTTTATAAGTCTTTACAACTAAAAATAATTGAAATTACCTTTAGGGAGTCCTTTAAAACTTTGAATAAGTTTTATGGTCTAACTATGCCATTATATCAGCTGTCCAACTCCATTTCTATAAACTGGTCTTGGTTGAAGGTTTACAAGGGTTTTAAGCATGTTTAAACTCTTAAGGTTTCTTCATAAAAAATAGATGTCCAAATTGAAAACAAATTCTAAAAACATGGCCTTAAATAACCCTAATATCATCCCCTAACTCCTTTAGCATCCATACAATGCCTCATGAAAGATGTGAGCATCAAAATTTGACCAATCAAGCTTTTTCACCTTCTTTGTAGGTCTAAGTTGGCTTAAGATCCAAAAACAAGTATTTATTTGGTTTTTTATACATTACAATGGATTTATAAACTCTTATTTGACCCCACAAACACTCTCCAATCCATTATAAATCCTGGTTAAGGGTAAAAAAGAAAATGACCTATCATTTGAAGACTAGGCCTAACCATGTCAAGTAGGCTTGAGTTGTCTTTATGGCCCAAAATGAGTTATTGGTGATTTACCTAATTTATAATATCTCAAAAAAATATAATTATATCCCATATACATCCTCAAATGAATTAGAATTTCCTGCCAAGGTTTCAAGTGAGAGAAACCCTCTATTTAGCCTCTAGGCCTAATGTTGGTCTTATAGGTTTGACTACAAATTTGGTAGTTTGGGATACCCTATATAGCTCTATAATTTATTTTAAATTTATTAATTTTTTATTATTTTTTTCCATATATCCAAACCCTCTTGAATAATCTATATAGGTCCCAACCCATTCTTTCATCACTTTCTTCAAAACTGCTAGGGCTTGTGTTCAAGGGGAATGCTCTCTATTTGAGACAAGATAGAGGGAACTCCCCATTTTCCACAAAAAATGTGAATAATTTATAGTAATATCTATGAAATTTCTATTTATAATAAAAATATCTCCTATTTATATCATATGACCTCCTAAGTCTTCAAGAAACCAAATAGATTCCTAGAGAAGGAAAACTGTGTAGGGTTCAAAGAATGGACTGTGCCTTCTATTTTAAGATCCTTTATTTGTTATATTATTTTCATTGAGGTTATATGAGATCATTTTTATAATTAGGTAATTTATCTAAATCTATATTACCACTTAAATCTTCCATACACCCATCCATATGTTGAACCTCTCAAGACTAAGTTTTGTCATAACTGTATGTCCCTGCCTAACAATACTCATGTAGGTTATTTATGTTCCAATATTGAAAATAAAAGTAAAAATACCTCTTGATATTTCATTTAATTAATATAATAATTATTTAGACCATTTTTTTCATCTTCATTCCATCTTCTCATCAATAACACACTCCTTTCCACTCGATACTTGTTGACTGGGACTTTTTTCAAGATGACCTTGATATAGGTGTTATTTGCCTCTTGATACTTGGTTATGATGTTTTATAACCTAAAATAATCCCCATTTTGTCAAAAAAAATACATTTTTTAACTTAAAATTATTCATTTGTCCTAAAACACTACTTTGAGCCTCAAAATGGGTCACTAGTTAGACTAAGGTTCTCTGCCCCTTTAGACTCTACCTATGTGTGTTATTAGCTTTAACTAAGATGGTCATGGTATGAGAGGACTTATTTGAACCTCATTTATGTCATAAAATTAAATATACCTATTTAATATTGTTTTAAACATATCAACCAACAAGGAACTATCTCCCTTTAGCTCACTATTCATGAAGTCAAACACTTGGTTGTAAGTGATTATTTTTAGGTGGAGAGACCCCTATAGGTTATAAGTAGGGTTTAAAACATTATGAATCAACCTAAAATTGATGATATTTATGTTTCCTAGTGTTTTTTTCACATACCAAGGTCATTGAAAACATTAAAGTATGCTTTGTTATCACCTCAAAGCACTAAGGTCATTTTGAAATTCCAAGCTTGTAAAAATTATTACTTGGAAATAGTGTTTTTATGAGCAAATTTAGACCTATCAATTACCACTCTCCCCTAACCCTTTGTACTTAAAACTCTACCAATTCATTATATATGATATAAGATACAGTTAAAAGCCATTATAATTCCCCAATATCTCGTGTATCCTTGTCATATGATATTTTCAAAACCTTAATGGACCTTAGTTTTCCCCTTTTAGGGATTTGGTCTCAAAACTCGGTCATTTGCCATTGGAGGTGGTTTTCAACTTTGTTTTACAATATTATCCCTTTAAAAGGGTTAATGATGATTTATCTTCATGTTTTGACCTCAAACATGGTTTGATCATCAATTCTAACACTTCAAAATGATTACCTTGCTCTTTGTCAAGATTTCTCGTAGGTGCATATTCTAGTGAGTAGGCAACAAAATGTAATTATGGATTGTGAGCATGAAAATTGGAATTTAATAGGTTTAGTTTCCATCTTAAAACATTAAAATAAATTACTCATACATCAAATAACTTTAAAAAACCATTAAAACTCATGTTCCATCATAAAATCATCTCAAGAAGATCTTATAGATGCACATTAATGGTTGCGTGATTGTGTTTTCTTGCATATGAATATGATTCCATGAAGATATACCATGGGAAAGGAGAATAAAATGTGAATGGAATAATTAGATAATTTTAAATATGTGAAAGTTATTATGACATCCCTCTGAAACCATGATCAAATATGAAACTCTTGGACATAGTGAAAAACTACATACAACTTAGAAAAGTGCTCCCTCCTACAACCTAAGGTGATTAGCATGTAAAAACTTGATTAAAATTTTAAAAAACATGAGAATAATTTTAGTAGGTGTTCAATATCATTTGGAATCAAACTTATCAACTTTTTTGTATGGAATTGCTCAAATGAAGGCAAAACCTATAGGGTGCATGAAATAACAGGTAAAAAAGTATAGTCAACTTCATGAAGCACAAAACACCATTATTAAAAATAATTATATTTAAATTAATATCTATGAGTTTAATTTAACTTCTCTAAGGCATTTGAGCTGAAACCTCCTGAGTTGTCCATACTAAGCACAAAATTGAAGGCCACTTCTACTTACCAATAAGACTGAAAAGGGAGAAAAATGGTTTTGGGCCAAAAATGGCACTTACATATCAAAAAAACATGTAAATAATCTTGGTGAAGTTTAAGAGACATAACATGATCCTTTCCCATGTGGGACACTTCCCAAAGAATTGTACAAGTGCCAAACTTCTTCTTTTCCTCAAGGAAACTACCCTTTTTTTAGGAACCTACCACTTTTCAGTTAGTTTCAGTTAGCTAAGACATCTTAGGACACATGGCATGTGACATAATATTTAAGGACCCTCACACTTACCAATAAATTTGTAAAAGTATTAAATTCACCTTTTTGACCTTAAAATGCCCCAAAATGACTAAAAGGACTAAAATAAATAATGACTAAGGATAGTAAAACATTAAGTGACATAAAATAACATATAATAAACCCCATGAAAATAAATTATACCACATAAAACATATAATAATCATGTTTTTACCTAGGGGTGCCCCAATTTGACCCAAAAGTCAAATTTGGTCAATAAATTGGTGACTCATAGGGGTAGTATGCATGCTATACTAACTTGAATAGTAGACTTATTAGTACATTGGGCTTAGGGATTCATTTAAAGTATGATACAAACAAGGAAACCTTTTACCATTGACCATATAGACAATACCACTAATTACCTCAACCACTCAAAGTAAGGACACACAAAATAAGACAACAAACGTGTGCTTCATGAGTACTTATGGAACACACACACTAAACTAAATAAACTAATTCAAACACTAACTAACCTGAGATGAGAACTCCATTATAGATCAAATGGGAAGTTTTAAACTCATATTGATTCATGCCATGAAGGATTTAGTGAGACATGTAGCCTTTTGATCCTTGGAATTGATGCCTCCAAATTTCTCATAATGTTTACAAACTCCATTGACATGATGTTCATTAAAAACTAGGAATATTGAAACATGTTGGACATATAAATTAACTCTTATTTTATCCAAATATCCTCAAACTTCTCATGTGTATCTTCAATTATAACCTCATTCTTGATTTCCATAGGGATTTCAATAAGATTGGGTTTCTTCCTAGCTACAAGTTCTTCTATCTCATCAAGGAGTTTTGCATATTCTATCCAATATTGATCATTATCCTCCATGGAAGATTCTTTATTCACCTTTCCGTGTACTTGGCCCTCAACTTGGCAAAGCTTTTCAAGCTCTTGAAAGAGCTTCATTTATAGTTGCCAATCATCTTTTTCCTCTTCATCCTCTAGAACGACTACCTCTTCAATATTATCTTCTTGATGTATGATGTTCTCAAGCTAATTTTCTTCAATATCCAATGAATTTTATGGTTATTTAGGCTTATTTTTAGGTATTGGATCATCTTCAAGAACAACATCTTCCACATTGGTCTTAAGAGAGCTTTCTAGGGCTACAACCTCTTTGGGAAAGACTTGAAATTATTCTCTATCCATAGTAGTACATTCATCTTCATGTTGGATGTGATCATCTACAATTTTTTGATCAGATATAAATTATTCTTGAAGGTATGCAAACTCTTTCATCTCTTTCTCCTTCATAGTGATGCTAAGACTAGGCATCTTAAAATCATATGACCTAGCCCAATGAGGCTACCAAGGAGGTAGGATTTATTCAATAAATATTTCTAATTATTTTTAAACCAAATATTATTATTTAGGATCCCATACCATAGGTATATCAAGGAAAAGGGTGATTGGGTGAGAACAAGATGAACTAGTTGGTAGACGTGGCACATAGATCTCAAAATCAGATTGGGAATGGAATGTAGGGGGCTCTTTTATAATCTCTTGAGGAAGGGGAGGTAGACCTTGGGCTAAAAAAACTTGATTTTCTTTCTTCAATTTGATAATCACTTCATTCACATCTGATTTATGTTGAGGACTCTCTTGAGGAAGGGTGGATGGGTGTGTTTAGGCATAGGATCTTCTTTTAGGTCTAAACCTTCCATCACACCTTAACTTAGTAGCTTTATCCTTGAATCTAACTCTTTAATTTTCTTGGTTAGGTTATCTTGTAAAATTATCTCTTTAAATTGATATGCATAATCATGAGGATGAGGAATACAAGGGGATTCATATGGAGGACAAGAGGTTTCTTGAGGAAGGTTGGGAGGAACTTTCAAAGGATCAACTTCATTCACAACATCACACTCCTTATCAACTAAAATTCTATCTTCTTTCTTTCCCCATGATTCCAAAATATTACTCTAGCTTAGGATGTTAGGATTAGAAGTATTCCCTTAAGGAAGTGTGGAAGGGATTTGTACAGAATCAAGCTCCTTCTAAACTTCACACTCTTTATCAAGACTTTTCTCCTCTTTCCTTCCCCATGACTCCACTATCTTATTCCAGCTTAGGATGTTAGAATTAGAAGTCTAATTTTGAGGTGGTGAGGATGCAATGTGAGAGATAAATGAGGGCTTGAATTTCACTTATTTTTTACTAAGATGGATTGTTTTATTTTCTTATTGGCCAACTCAATTTGTCTATCAAGGTTTGCTTCAAACATAATGCTAGCCTTTTCTTTTCTCTCTTCCACTTGATTTGGAAAAGGATGATTTTGGAAATTTTTATTAATATTATGAGTATGGATAAAATTTTGATGATATAAAACTTGGGGAAGTGTATATGAAGTATGATAGACTTGGCAAGGCTACCTCTCATGAATGCTTAGCTTATCCTCCAAGGATGCTATCAAACCACTCACATCTAGCATCTCATTTGTAAGCCTTTACCAATTATCTATTTCAATAGGTGCTTACTCTCTTTTTACCAAATCTAAGGTAACTCTCACCTTGTGAATGAAATTTATAGGGACCTCTTGACCATGTCTTGTTAGAGTATCAAGCTCCAATGTGTACCTATCATAACCCAAAAGATTCTTCTTGAAGGTAGAAATGGATGGATTTGAGAAGTGATTAGATTGACTAGGAGGAACATGACATTGAGAAGGCTATCTATAAGACTGATAAAATTCATAATAAGGTTGGTACACTTCATGACAAGGTTGATTAAGAACTTATTCATATTGATAGGGAATGGCATAAGCTTGAAAAATCTCACCAACTTGTGTAAAATAGTTATCAACACCAAAATTAACCATGAAACTTCATTTAAATAAATAACATAAAGGAAAATGTTACCAAAAATCTTCAAATTATAACCAAGGCTTCTTGACTAGTTGATATATCTTTGGAGTTACCATTGATGCTTGGATAGATGCCTCTAAAGGTTGATTGTTGAGAGATAACACCAAGAATCTCTCAAATTCTTGGACCAAGAGTCCCATTGATGTGACAAAAACTATTTTCACTTATATTTTCACCCTTTAAGGAGATGGAAAAGCTCTCATCTATGGAAACACCTCTAGGCTTGTGGGTATCCTAAGGAATGAGGTGAATCTCTAGATAGGGATAGCTCCCTTGATGTACCACTTTGGACCACAACTACAAATAAGATGTGAGGGGTGAAAAGGGAGATAGATAAATAAAATAAAACTAACCTAAGGGAGGCGATACACCAAAATATATGATGAATTCCAACTAGTAGCATGTTACACATGAAATCAAGAGACAAACTAAACATACACTTCTACAATCTTCATCTTCTCACATTAATGTTATATTATGAGGTTATGGATGAATGTGTAAAGCTAGGAGTACTATAAAAGAGGCCTATGAAGGAACTAATGAATATACTAACTCACTCAATCCTTTACATTTCCTAAAACACTTCACATACCCTACAATAAGAAGTTTTCCAACTATAAATAGGATGTAAGAATGAGACAAAATGATAAGAAATCCATATTCTCCACTAAGCAAGAGATAACATTTAAATAAAAAACACTAAAAATATTCATGAAGAGGCAAAAATAAGTATTATTATTTATCAAATGGTATGCATTTGATCAGGGCTTCACAATACTCAGGTGGAGCATAAGTTACAATGCCAAAATGGCTATTTCTTATAGAACTCGAGAGAAAAGATGATATGGGATGAAACATGCAATTTTAGGAGGTCTAATTGTCCATTCAAGTCATCAAACTCTTGCAAAGTGGTATAAAACTTCTTGGCTTGGATAAGAAAACTACCTTCATAATTTGGACCTATTTTAATGTCCCATAGCTGACTAGCGATAGGTATGATGATTGGAAGGAAGGGTAATGGTCTCAATAAATCCTTTCCATGCATTAGTTTTAGTCCTAGTCATCTAGAACCATCTAAAAGAGAGCTATCATCATCTACTATCAAGAAAACTCTTCCCTCATGCACCCTACACACTTGTCTTTAAATTTGGATTTATTTTTTCATGTAATTCAATGGGAGGGAGTTAATTACACATTTAAATACCCTAAATTTCCTTATAATCATCAAATACACCTTAAAATGAGCTCACTTGAAGCTTTCCACCCTTCTCACTAGCTTGTCTATTAGGATAGTTTCAAGTGGCTGAAATGAGAGATATTTTTGAACCCTTAGGAGTTCTTGTAAATAATTAAATGACTATGAGTAGTTTTTAAAAATTCCATATATTCTTCCCAAAGTTGGTTTCATCCTCAAAATCCCTATATAACCTAAAAAATAAAAAAATGGTAAAACATACCATGTTTCTACCATGTTCATACAAGTACATACATCAAAAAAGTATTGGGTGTAGATTTAGGGAGTCCTTTACAACTTATAATATGTTTCATGCTCTAACTATGTGATTAGATTAGTTATGCAAATCTATTTCTATAAACTAGTCTTGGCTAAGGGTTTATAAGGGTTTTAAGCCTGTTTGACCTCTTAAGGTTCATTCATAAAAACCAAACATCAAAATTTAAAAAAAAATCTAAAAACATGTCCTTAAATACCCCTAATATCATCCCCCAACTCCTTTGGTATCCATTCAATGCCTCATGAAAGATATGAGCATCAAAATTTGACCAATTGAGATTTTTGTTACCTTCTTTATAGGTTTGAGTTGGCTTAAGATTGAAAAAATGGATTTCATTGGTTTTATTTTCCTTCCAATGGATTTATCACCTCTTATTTGACCCCACAAAAACTATTTAATATATTATAAATCTTGATTAAGGGTAAAAATAGAATGACCTATCATTTGAAGACTAGGCCTAACCATGTCAAGTAGGCTTAAGTTGTACTTGAGGCCAAAAATGAGTTCTTGGTAGTTTAAATAATTTATTATATCTCAAAAAAATATAATTATATCCAATATATAGTATGCAATTAATTATAATGACCTTATAGGCTTTCAAGTGAGATAAACCCTCCATTTGGCCTTTAGGCCTTATGTTGGTCTTATAGGTTTGACTAAAAATGTGGTAGTTTGGGATACCCTATCTATATACATCCTTTATTGAAAGTTTATTAATTTTTTATTATGTGTTTTAAATCTCTCCACACCCTCTTGAAGCATATATATATGTTCCAACCTATTCTTTCATCACTTTCTTCAAAATTGTCAGGGCTTGTGTTCAAGGAGATTATGCTCTATCTATGACAAAATAGAGGGCATTCCCCTTTTTTCCAAGAAAAATGTGACTAATTTAGAGTCTTATTCAAGCAATTTATATGTATTATACAAAAAAATATCTATTTTTTAGATCATATGACCTGCTAACTCTTTAAGAAACTAAACATATTCCTAGAGAAGGAAAACTGTGCAAGGTTCTAAGAATGGACTATGCCTTCTATTTTGAGCTCATTTATTTTATATATTATTATAATAGAGATTATATGAGATAATTTTTATCATGAAATAATTTATATCATTCTCTCTTACCACTTTAGTCTTCCATACACCCATCCATATGTTAAACATCTCAAGACTGAGTTTTGTCATAACTGTATGTCCCTACCTGACTATACTCTTGTAGGTTATTTATGTTACAAGATTAAAAATAAAAGTACACATACCTATTTATATTTACTTAAATTCATATTAGAATTATTTATACCATTTTATCAATCTTCATTCTATATTCTCATCAAGACCACATTCCTTTGCACTCACTGCCTGTTGACTAAGACTCCTTGAAATCTGACCCTATTGTAGGTGTTATTTGCCTCTTGAAACTTGGGTATGATATTTTAGAACCTAACATAATCCCCCTTTGGTAAAAAAATACATGTTTGAACTTTCACTTCTTCATTTTTCCTAAAACACTACTTTGGGCCTCAAAATTGGGTCACTAGTTAGACCGAGGTACTCTACCCCTTTAGACTCTACCTATAGGTGTTATTAGATTTAAATGAGATGGTAATGGTATGAGAGGATTTATTTTAACCTATTTGAAGTCACACAATAAACTTTTCCTATTTAATATTGTTTTGAACATACCAACCAACAAGTAACTATCTCCCTTTAGCTCACTATTCATGAAGCCAAACACTTGGTTGTAAGTGCTTATTTTCAAGTGGAGAGACCCCTATAGATGCTAAGTGGGGTTAAAAACATTATGAATCAACCTAAAATTTATGGTATTTATGTTTCATAGTGTTTTTTTCACATACCAAGGTCATTCAAAACATGAAAGTTTGATTTTTTATCACCTTAAATCACTAAGGTCATTTTAAAATTCGAAGCATGTAGAAATTACTGCCTAGAAACAATATTTTTATGAGCAAATTTAGACCTATAAATTACCACTCTCCCCTAACCCTTTGTCCTTAAAACTCTACCAATTCATTCTTTATTTTATATTCTACAAGGCCAAACCATTATAATCTAACAATATCTCATGTAGCCATGTCATATGATATTTTCAAAACCTTAATGGACCTATGTTTTCTCTTTTAGGGATTTGGTCTCAAAACTCAGTCTTTTGCCATTAGAAGTGGTTTTCAATTTTTTTTGTAAATATTATCACTTAAAAAGGGTCAATCATGATTTATCCTCATTTTGGGACCTCAAACATGGTTTTATCATCAATTCTAACACTTCAAAATAATTACCTTGCTCTCTGTCAAGGTTTCTTATAGGTGCATATTCTACTATGCAGGCAACAAAGCATAATTATGGATAGTGAGCATGGAAATTTTCCTTAAATTGGTTGAGTATCCATCTTAAAACATTTATATACATTCATAATACATCAAATAACTTAAAAACACAATTAAAACTCATGTTCCAACATGAAATCATTTCAATAAGCTCCTGTAGATGCATATTAATGGCTATCTGATTGTGTTTTCTTTCATATGAATATGATTACATGAAGATATACCTTGGGAAAGGAGAATAATATGTGAATGGAATAATTAAATAATTTAAAACATGTGAAATGTCCTATCACAACACCCTAAAACCATAATCAAACATGAAACTCCTGGAAATAGTGAAAACTACTTATAACTTAGAAACATGCTCCCTCCTGCAACCTAAGGTGATTATCATGTCAAAACTTCACGAAAATTGAAACCAATAATGGGAATAATTTGAGGAGGAGGTTAAAATCATTTGGAATCAAACTCAGTAACTAGTTTGTATAGAATTTCTTAAACCAAGGCAAAACCCATAGGGTGCATGAAATAGTAGGTAGAAAAGTGCAATTAACTTCATGAGGATGGTTCATGAATAAAAATCCACCATTATTCAAAATAATTATATTTAAATCAAGGTTTCTAAGTTTATTTTAATATCCCTAAGGAATTTAAGCTGAAACCTCTTGAGCTATTCGTACTAAGCACAAACCTGAAGGTTACTTCTACTGGCTGAGAAGACTGAAAAAGTAGTATAATGGTTTTGGGAAAAAAATGGAACTTACAAATAAAAAAATATTTAAATAAGATTTAAGAAGTTGAAGAGACATAAAATTATCCTTTCCCATGTGGCACACTTCCTAAAGAGCTGCACAAGTGCCAAACTTCTTCTTTTCCTCGAGGAAACTACACTTTTTCTAAGGAACCTACTAATTTTCAGTTGGTTTTAGTTACTGGAGAGATATTAGGATACATGGGATGTGACATCATATTTTAGGACCCTCACACTTCCCAATAAATCCATACAATTAATTGAATGCACCTTTTTTGACCTTAAAATGACTAAAAAGACTAAATAACCAATTACCAAGGCTAGTACAACATTAAGTGACATTAAATAACATATAATACACCCCATGACAATAAATTAGACCCCATAAAACATATAATAATCATTTTTATACCTAGGGGTTCCCCAATTTGACCTAAAAATCAAATTTGGTCAATAGTTGTATTATTGTTGTTACTGTTAGTCCCTTTAGAGGGCTTAGATTTAAAGTTTTTATTTCATAATTTAACCTTCCCTTATTATAGGGATCTAATTTAAAGCTTGTAGTACATTGAAAAGGCCTCATAGAATTTTTTTAAATATTCTACCCATAATGTTGATGAGATGTGTACCACATGTTCTCATGAATAACTTGATTAACTCAGGCTATGGTAGAGAGAAGGTGAGTTGATTGATTAGACTTCTCCATCTAGCCATAAAGTTGGTGATAGATTTATTATCAAACTATTGGATGGCATAGAGGTTAGTAATGTTAAATTTTATTTTTATATTTATATAAATATGTTTTATGAATATTTGAGCTAGCTACCCAAATGAAATGAGGGAATGTTGTGGGATTGAGCTGTACCAATCTAGAGATGTTCAAACTAATGACATATGGAATGTCCTACAAAGAAGTGCATCATTGTGTGCTATAAGGTAGCAATCATGTCAAAATTCTTGAAGATGTTATTATGGATCTTCCTTATTCTATAACTTTGTAAACTTAGGGAGTTCCCATTGTGGAGCATAAGGCCTAATAGGAACTATTGGGTTGATAGGCTCATTATAAATTTATTCATAAGTGAGCATGATTTTCTACCTAGAGGTAGAGGCATATAAATTATCCATCCTATTCATGAGGATGTTCATGAGATCATGTTGGGAATTATGTTTAGGTATTTCTCCCAAAAAATTCTATTATGGGATTTGGGCATGGAAAAAAATTGAGATAAGGGATAACCAACCGATGTGGTTATGATGGGTTGAGAAGACACTACATAATATGGTGATTATAAAAGAATATCCATAGACTTGATAGCTTGTGTATGTGATAATTACTAGGTGATAAAGGGTACATATTGTTGAAGTGACTGATTTATAGGTGCTTGTTGTAATATCTATGTTTTGGTACTTAAGGGTACACTAGTTTGAATCAATGGAAGGGTCAATGGGATTGATATGACTAGGTTCTAGAGTGATGTAGTAATAGGTTGAATAGTTTTAGGCTAAGGTATGGTAATGTTCTAAGTTTGTGTAGTGGTCAGTGATGTAGCGCTTGACATCATTAGAGGTGGGTTGCCTAAGGGTGGTGTAGTAGTGGTGTTAGAACTAATAAGAGGAGGATTATTGTGGGAATATACCATAATAATGGTAAATCCTTCACCTTCCTCTAAAGGCATGATGTATGGGTTCCTAAATAAATAGATCTAGGAAGATAATGGGATACATATAGATTAGGAGTTGAGATAATGATTAAGTGATATAGGATTGTTATCTAGTATAGTGGTGAATTCAAGATCATCCTAGGCATAATACTGATGGATGTCTTCCCCTATGGACTTAGGGGAAGTAGGGGGGATAGGAGAAATATCCATAGATGAAGATGAATATGGGGGCTCAATTTTATTTTGTGACTATTGTCATGTCAAAACTATGTAGTGATAAAAATTTAAAAATAATAAAAAACATGCAAAAGATTCTTTTTGATTATCTCATATTTAGTGAGGATAAAAAGATGCACATGCTAAAGATGTTCCTATTTCTTTTAATTTTTTAGATTTAAAGTGTGATAAAATAAAAAAAGAAGGAAATTGAGGGTCCTAAGAAGTGGTAATCTAATGGTGGTCTCAGGTTTTATTTAAGTGCTAAAGGATTTATGTATTGGTATCGATACTTGGCTTGGTATTGGGGCCTACCCCCTCACTTCACACAATACATCATAAGGGTATCATTTTCTTAGCCAAAATATACTGAGAGACTAAATTTTATACTCAACTATTGCACTAAGTTGGTCCTCCCCTTGGTGGTGAAATCCAAGTGGGATTTTCGGGAAGAAGGTTACCACTAGGTGATGAAATCCTAGTTAGGTTCCCTTATGTCAAATATTTTGACAAGTTTTTTGTAAATGTGATTTGGTCTATGTGTGATAAAAGTGATAACTATGATAAATTCACTACCTATATTATTCTATATGAGTACACTAAATAGGAAAAATGGATGCAAATTATTTAATCCTTTTAAAAAGGAAAAATGTAATTTTAGATTTTATTTGAATGAATTCAACAAATAGATGAAAGGAATGAAGATAAATAAATTTAGAAATGAATTTTAACAAGAAAAGTGGGACCTTATGGGTCCCATTGGGCATGCCAAAATGTTTAAGTTGTTTTTCATTTTATTTTTTAAAATTAAATATTACTTACTAAAAACTCAAAATAAAATAGGGTTTATGGGGAATACCTCTAGATTGGAAGATATTACACACCATTTTGAATCTAGCGATAGTGAGAGCTCCTTTTGGCTAGGCAAGATAACTTTCACACATGTAAATACTTGACAAAAATAGATTAATAAAAGAGATAGTTGGACTCCCTAATCCGAGATCAGTTCTAGGAAGTGGTACACTTCCTTAGAAGGATTTCAATCCACTTTATATGCAATTAATTGAATAAAAAACATATGAAATTATAAATAGATAAATGATATGATTTCAATGCCAATTAAGATTTAGTCCTCAAATAAGCTATCAATGTAAATGAAATATTCTTCCTAATAACTGGAAGTAAAATCTACATCATCTTGGATAACAACTAATTATTCTTTAGTGGCTTCATGAGAGGGTAAATAAATGATTTCATAGAGGGATATATCGAAGGATATGTCACTCTAATCCACAAATAAAGGTTGGGAAACTATAAGGAGATCAATGATATTGGTTATGTCATGACCTAAACCTGGTAGAGTCATCTACAAGTAGAAGGTGATATTCAACAACATTAATAAAAAAAGGATTGAAAATAGAGGTTGGATTATGGTATTTAAGTCTATGAATTAAACATAGTATATTTATGCCAATCTTGACATCATCAGTGTTGATCAATAGAATTAGTACCAATTTAGAATGAATTAGTGTTGATTTTATCTATGGGTGAGTTTAATAAAATAGAGAATTAGACAAGAGAAATTTTCTAATAGAGGTTGATAAATGGATAAATAAGGATGTTAATAATATTTTAATGATTAAATAAATGGATAAAATAATACTAATTGAAAGAGAATGATAAAATGGAATATAATAACTTACCTTTGATCAACTTGTGAGCAAAACAAAATTATTCCATAATTGTAGGCAGTTTCTCAAGTTACACAAAGGATATGATTAAACATAACAAAAATACAGTAGAGTGTCATTAGGAACATCACAAAATCTCTAATAATTCTAACAACAATTTGAGGATCTAACTATTTCTAGTCTAAAATACAAAGGTAAGCTAAGTATTTATGGATATATGTTGACTCAAAGAATCAGTACCAGTTATGGGTAAATCATCATTGATTCACCCAAAGTAGTTTTTTTGTTTTAACTATGGGTGAGAATATCTCACAAAAAGGTGAAGTTTTTGTTAAAAACTCCATATAGGGTTAAAGTGGTTAGGGGTATATTCTTAGGTTATAAATGGATTAGGAGGTTAGGAGGAATACAAGGGTAAAAGTAAAGGCTATTTACTGAATTAGTAAATGCTAAATAAAATAAATCTTATGATAAAGTTTATTTAATGGATTTTAATAAATAGGACCTATGACACCTAATGAATCATCACTTAGGATATGAAATTATAGTGTCTATAGATAGCACAATGAGTGTAGGAAGGTTAAAACTTAGTCCAAAAAGAGCATAGAGTAGTCATCACTATTGACACCTAATCCAAGGTGTTTCAAGAGGTATAAAGAGGTATACATGGTTGGAACATGATGGATTATAGGTGAATTCATTCACAAAAATATTATGTCAAGAAACCAAACTAATTTGAGTCATAAAGAATAGAGTTTTAAGGCCTAATAGTAACCCTAAGTTACCTTATTAGCAAAAACTAAGGTAATTTTGGAAATGTTAAGGTAAACTTGTATCTTATTTTCAATCAAACTTATAGTAGTGAATTTTAATTATTTAAGTTAAATATGGAATTTCAAATCAGTCAAAAAAATTTAAAGGTCACCCTCACACCTTAAGATCACCCCCATGCCCCTCCTCTATCTGTAAAAAGATTTGACAAAATCAGTAGTCACCACGGAGAATTTCAAGAAATGTTATGATTAAGTGAAGGTAAACAAATGGTTGAAATGTGAATGGAATAAAAATTCAAATTTTGTTAGAAATCATATTATCTTGTGTTTTCTCAATGCTTCTGCTTCATGCTCTCCAACATAAGAATACATTCTATATAACACAATCTACGCTCCTTTGTGACAAAGTTTGAGAGTAAGGTCAAGGTTTTGGTTTTAAGAGAAAGAGGGAAGTGAATAGCCTCTAGTTAATCCCCAAGGTGGTGTCATCACCATTACACCTCACATATTTACTCTAATCACTATCCCATGAAAATTAGGGCATACACCTACAATACCTTGGTTATCTTATCCTTGGCATATGAAGAAAATTATTGCAAAGGTTGTGCTTCATGAGGTTTTGTGATGTATCTTAAGATCCTAAGTGTTCATGATAATCCACATACCCTATCAAATTTATGTGAGATACCTTTGGTTCTCTCAATGAGGCTTAAAATAATAGAGTAGACACCTATAGTAACATAGAGGCAGGCCTACAGTCATCAAATTAAGGACAAGATATAGTTAAGTCTTCAAATTAAAAGTTATTGTTAAGACAATGGGAGAGAATTTTGAACCCATAGAGACCTCTCAAAGTTGATATTTATAATAAATATTCCTAGGACACTCACACTAAGAGTTACTAACCCCTACAGTCAAGAAGGCAAAAGTAACACCTATAGACTATGGAGAGGTGTTGACTCAAGTTGACTTAAACAAGCCTATGCAAGTTCATCAATGAGATCAAATATGAAAATGGTGGTTAAATTATATTGGGAACACCTAATGAATAACATTAGTGGTGTGTTTAAGACTAAAAATTATGCAAAGGCATTAAAATCCAAACCTCAAGGTTTCATACCCCTAATTGTATTTGAACCCTAGGGGACTGTGCATGTGGTATGTAGAGTTCAATTTTATTATGGAATTATCATGAAAATTGATCAGAACTAGGGGTATGAATGGATTTATGAAACTCCTTCATAATCACACCAAATAGATAAATATCTTTCATAGCTCTATCTTCATTTAAACATAAAGGTTAGCGGGAATATTTACAGGTAGGCAATGAAGGAAAATAGAATAGTTTTAAATTAGAGCATTCTAGGATAGTTGTAGAGGATATGATCAAGATTATAAGACATAAAATATGCTATTTAATATACCCATTAATATTAAATATGTTTATAATTTAAGGAAATATAAAGAGTGTGCTTGCAGACCTCCTTTAGTCATGGACATGAAACCCTAAGGAGATGTGTCTCAATGCCGTTAGGACTATATGTATAGTATGTAAGGTCTGGGATGATTAAAGAAATATAAGTGAGAAGGAATATATTATAGGATATGAATGTAAACATGAAAGTTTTATTAATATTATAATATTTTTTCATCACTATTCACTCCTACAACTTGATTGTGCATAAACCTTGCATACATAACATGAAAAAGGGTATACCTAGTAGCAAGCCTATGCATATCAAAGGCCTCACTTTATTTATATAAAATGGTAATATTATTATAAATATGTTTGATTTATAAGTTAAAATTTAATGTTAAAGGATTAAACCCCCCCTCTAAATTTCTAGTTAGCTACCATGGTCAATAACCTTGGAAAAAGAAATGACACAGTCATGCATCTAGCCCTGCATACAAACACTAGTGACATTTTAGGACCCTTTTGAGATATTATGACTAATAAAATGGTCAATTAAATGTATATTATGGTTTTTAGGACCAAAAATGAGGTGATAAGTGCCAAAATGTGGTAAATTTGATCATATCACCTTCAGACCATGCTCGAACCAGTCAACTTGCACATAGGCAGTTTGGAACCCATCTTCAATTGTTCACCCATTCCACCATAATCACACTCTAATAAAATTATAATATGGGAATTTGAGTCTCCCTAGGCACTAAAAATTCATTTTAATTTTATTGTAAATGGTGGAATAGGATTTATGAATGAATGTTAAGAAGTTTATCACTTAAAAGTGGCCTATAAACTACCATGGGGTCACCTTCTAGTGTTCATATCTTCATCCACCCTTTTCATGGGAACCCAAAACATTAATGGGAGTTTATGAGGTCATTAACCTTTATATTCATTCCATTTTTTTCTATCTTTGATGTCTATACTTCATAAACTATCCTTTAGATTCTTGACCACTCTTAAACCTCGCTAAAACCCTAGGAACACCTAGTTGTAAAAAACTTGGTGTTTTAGTATCTTAGCACCTTATATTGACTTAGAGAGATATTATATGTTTAAATTCACATAGAGAGGATTCCTCCCATGGTACTTGATTATACATACATGGTATGAAATGTTATAAATATGTATTTTTATAGGGTTTTGAGCATAAATGAAGTTGTAGAATTATTTGAGGATATCCCAATGGTTAGAAGAGATAGTTTGGGACTTGATTCAACTCTTAAAGTCATAATATACCTAATATTTTAGTCATATATGCCTCTACACCTTGTTTTAAAATAGATAGTTTGCTAGTGACTGAAGAAGAATGGACCAATCTACTATGAAGAGTGAGATTTAAAGTGTCTAATGAGTGTTCAAGCATATAACATGGTTTAAGGGGTTGTTTTAGGTATAAGTATCTTTTTTTCATAACTAAATTTTGGCATATAAGGGATGATGGAGAAATTTAGATCAAAAAATAATGTCATGTAGCTAATCATTCATGGGAAACTTCACTCTTCAAGACTATGGTCATGAGTTAAGAAGCAGTTTCAAGGTTTAGTCCTCATTTGGAAAGCTAGTGGGTTGATTACACACTCCATGGAGGTTAATTGCATTCTAATTGACCTTTTAACTACCATATGGAGTAATAGTGGACTATTTTAGGAATGGTCGAACCTTTGACAAAGAGTAACTAATACTGACACAACCCCATCACCTCAATTTTAATGCCAAAAAGGGCCTTTAAGGAGCATCACCATATGGGAGAGTGGAAGAAGAGATAAATAACTAATTTAACTATAGGATTGAGTGGACCTTGGTCATTAATGACCCCCCTCCACTTTTCCACACCACATTTCCCCATTATTCTCTCCTTTTCTTCTATATATTGAAGGATTTTGGCCTTAGTTCATATCCCTCAGGATAATATGAGGAAACTCTACCAACACTTATGCTTGTACACCTCTTAGAGTGATAAATAAAACATTTTAAGCTATTTATTAATTAGTATTTAGTGTTTTATACTTGTCTTGATATGCAAAAGTGGTTGAATCTTCCTTTTTTATGTCTAAGTTCCACCTAAGTTCTAACAAAGTTTCTTTGTAGGTCATCTATTGTGTCTTGGTGTTGATGTCTTAGGTATGAAGTGAATTGTTGACTGTAAGTGAATTTAACTAGGCCTTATCCTCATTACCCTTCAGCTTAAGTCAATCAACTGACCTTTAAGTGAAACATTATTGCCTGGAAATTATTGAAGATATTATTTTAGTTATATTCATAGTCCATCAATTTGATAAAGAGTTCAATCTCAAAGAGTGGATAAATGAATTCATGGTGAATCACCACACTTTAGAGTAGGTTTTCATTCTTATACAACTCCTTCACCCTTTTCATCCCAATAGATTAGGTCTTAGAGGAGAAATTTAAATTGAGAAATCTGGGGAGCTAGCTCCATTAATAATCTAGAGGTTTGGCCTAACATTAGGTGATCTACAACCTAAGTTCATTCCCATGTTGGACTAGGTTTGAGGTTAGGACATTAAAACTCCTCTCCTCAGTTAGGGTGTAACCTAGAAATCCAACAATTCTAGCATGCCCAATGGGATGAGATTTAAATGCCTTTAAGTATGCTTTGAAAATGTGGAAAGACACCTTATATCCATCTTTGAGAGATTCAAACACTAAACTAGTAGAGTTGTAGTTAGTAAGGTTACAACAAAGTAATAGCAAGTATTTACTTCAAGGGTAAGTAAGATTATCAGCCTTGGTTTCCTTCTCTCTTTTGAGCTTGATGATGAGGTATGGATGCTTATGGGTCATAATAATGTTTCCCATTCTCTTATGAGAAGGTATTTCACCATTTTCAACTCCATCATGACATCTACCCATCCTATCCTAACCCTTATTAACTCCATACTTACCCTTAATAGTCCCATGATGAGCCTCCCTATTACCAAGATCACCAACCCTATTATGAGTCTCATCTACCCCCCTTATACCCTAATTACCAACTTTATTAGTCATGGTAAAATCATGACATCCTTGACATGCATACTCATACTAAAAGTCAGTCCATATATATACTTAAGAAAAAATTATTAGTTCATGAGAAACACATGATAAACATTGACACATTGAAAGGATATGGGCAAGAGATCCCAAAACATGTCATTAGGGGGTTTAGAAATTAAATATAGAAGGTAAAGGAAAATTAGATGTCCATTAGGGGAGGTTATTATAGAAATAACAGTGGCATGCTTGACATATATGGACTAATCTCCAAGATTGAGGAAAATTTGGCATCCCATGAAGGGAAACAAACACACCAACACTAGCCTTTTGCCCTCTCCTTCACCCCATGCCAATCTCATGCTAAGCTTCTCATTACCCCTCATAATCCCCCATCAATTATGTTTCAAATTCATCATGGCTCCTCCCAACCCCTCAAACTTTTCCTCATAGAAATCTATCCAAGAAAGAGTTCAAGAAAAAGGAAAGGTTAGTGTTTAAAATATTAGTCATCATGAATAATTAAGATCTAATTTTGAAGCTTCCCTTACTAAGAATATTAAAGCTATAGATAAAATTTTGTGCTGAACATTGGTAGCTGTAAAAGTAACACCACCTAAAATGCACTTACCTTCTTTAATTACTTAATCCATAATACACACCATGAAAGAGAATGATAAGCCCAAGTTTCTATCTTGGAGTCAATTCATGTAGTCAAGCAAACCCAAACTCATTAAATCCCCACCCTCCCCTCCTCAAGAGTATAAGTCATTTCCATCATGGAAATGCATCCACACTATCATTTAAAAGAAGGAAGAGAGCATTGTGGTTGAAGATAAGAAACCAAATGAAGAAAAAGTGGAATATATCTCATCTATCTAGGAGTCATTCCAAGACTATCCTATGCCACTCCTTGAAGAGGTAAGCAGTGAATACCATGTTGAAATCAAAGTTTATGATGAAAAATCATCATAGTTTGAATAAGCACTCACAATAGGGATACCACTTGGTAAATAGGAACACTTTTTAGTTTTCAAAAGTAGAGAAGATGACAAGTTACAATAACTTGATGAGCTAAAAGAGGAAGATGCTCTCATTGGACATGATGAGTGTGACCTCCAAGACCTTCTTTATGATATAGAAACTACTCATCATCATGATATCCCTTAGACACTTGTAGTAGAGGTAGAATAAATTTACATACCAATCAAAAAGATTGGAGATCAAAACAACATTAAAGGTTTGAAAGGTCATCAATTGGTTGTTGAAGATGATAGAGTTTTAAAGGATCATCCAAGTGATCGATTTGACATTACAAGAGTTGGTTACTACATTGAAGTAGGTTATGAGCTTATCCATTTTGGAGAAGATGAGTTCATTAATAAGGGGAAGGAAACTCTATAAACATTCCATCTCAAAATGTTATCCCATAGAAGAAGACTTGTTTGAGATACTCAAACAAGGTTATTAACCTCTTTTTCCTATTGCAACAATCATTTCCCCTAATGAGTAGTGTGTAAATCTTAAGAATCATGAAGAAGAGAGACTTGGGATATTTATAGTAGGGAGTCAAATAGAGAAAGAGTTGTTTAATTTAGAAGGGAATCCTAAAGAGGTAAATCAAGAGCAGTAGAAAGTAAACCTTAAATCAACTAGTGATTATGTGTTCAGTGGCCATCTTTTTGAAGTTAATGTGGCATGTAGGGTTAATTTTAAGAGACCCTACTAGAAAACCTATTGTAAATTTTTGGTGAATCTAGGAAAATTTGATTCATAGCTATGGTAAATCCTCTATGGGTGATGGAAAATCTAAATGTTAGATTGAATAGTTAAACTAAATGGATTTAAATATTAACTGTAATAAATAAGAAATTAAAAACTTCTCAAAACCTAAATATTATATCATATTTGGATTCCTCTCAAAGAGCTATGCATTTTTAAAAAATAAATTGTTAAAATCTAAGTATATATGCAAAATTTATGGCCTATGAAATTTATCATTTCGTTATGTCATATGGTTATGTGTACTAAACAATATGATACAACCAAATGACAACTTCTAGAGGATGTAACTTTTGCATACAAACTCAAATTGTGATGATTTTATTTAAATTGCATAACTCTTCAAGAAGAATCCAAATATGCAATAATATTTAGGTTTTAATTTTTTTCATACTTTTTAACTCTATCATTTGGCACTATCATTTGAAACTATTGTTCATCAATATCATTTAGTTCCTCCATTTGGCACTGTCATTTGGTTCCTTCATTCAGCATTGTAATTTGGTATTGTGGTCCTCTAGTTCTAGTTTTGCTTGTTAATTTTTTTGATATTAGGTGGTGGTTATAATATATATGTGGCGAATTGAATTATAATCTTATATATTATTGTAAAGGGTTGATGAGCCAACCCTTAAAATTATTTATATCCCTAAAATTTTGATGATTTGGTCCCAACTACCGACCCTAAAAACTCACCAAAACCAAAATCCAAAAAATGAAATATTCATGAATTAATGAATATTCATCACTAAAAATTACCCTGATAGAATTTGAGAGAATCATAGGCGACTTGGTCAATAATAAGACTACTCCACCTAGTTTATCACTCACAGAGTTGCTTACTTCATACCATTACTTACCTTGTGGGATGAGAATCCAAAGAAACTTTCCCATCTAGGAGGGAAAAGGTCCACTAAGGCTAATTATATATACTAGTTATTTGAGTTGTTTATCTAGATCTAAATAAGTGTGGTCTTCATAAGTTTGTAGTTTACTTCCTTTATTAGTTTTGTGTCTTATTTGTGTGTCACTTAGAAGTAGATGTTAGTTTATTTCCCTTGTCTATCTTGTGTATCTTATTTTTCTATAGTCTAAGAAGTTCCATAAAGTGCAAACTAGTTTGGTAGTCCATGTTTCTAGTCCTTCAATTCATGTCATACATGAGCCACTAGGTTCTCATGACCAACAAGTTGGTCTTGGTCATCACTGGGAGTCACCAAAAATGTTGACCATTGAAACTTGACCTTGATATGGGTTTTTGAGACATTTGATTCTTTTATTTATCCTTCATGATTCCATTTTATCCTTTTTATCATAATTTAAGGTTTATTTGAAAATATTAAGGTAAATAACTTTTGGAAACCTAATGTTATTTTAGGCCTTATGACCCTAGTCAAGTGAGTTCAAGTATTTTAAGTGGTAAAATGGTTCATTGTGGTCATGTCATGTGGTGTTAAAATTATATTCCCCCCTTTAAAGTTTGTACCACTCCTCAAAAGGGTTAAAAGGTCAAACTATAATGTACATCTCACTTACATTGTGTTTTATTACCCTCTTATGGCTTCAAAATGTGGTTTTTGAATGATATAACACATAATAGGGAAAGGAAATGTTTTAAAATGCTATAATAGGTTTGTGCACTTATGTTACAACTATAGAAATACTTGGCACCCTTATTCCATCAACTCCCAAGGGAAGATGTGGTAGTTTCAAGCCAAAGTTGGTGTTTTTGCCAAGTTCATATAGGTGTACTTAGAAGAGATTTATTCAAGATGATTGCACAAGTGTTTTTATGCCCCTAAGGTTAAAATATATGAATTAGATGAGTTCCATATCCATAAGGTTATAGAAACCTATCCCATTTTTCCATCACTCTCTTTGGGTAGATTGTACAACATCTCAAGTTTTTACTTAGTATGGAAAAGAGAGAGAAATTCATGATCTAAGATTTTTGGGGGTGAAATTATGTCTCTTGATTATATCATCCATTTATTTTGTTTTCAAATCCATCTCCTTTTCTTTACGAACATAGCTTAACAATCTGGCCACTCCCATGAGCCCATCTATTTATCTAGGGGTTAAAGTTTGCAATGGTTTTGGTTTGTTGTTCAATTTTTTCTACAAAAAATTAAACACCAACATCACCCATACCCTTGTCCCACATGTGTGGTCATGTCAAAATCAAACTAGCTCCAATCATTCTTCTCTTTACAAAGTATGAGTTGAGTTCCTTGAAATTGATGAGTTTTGGTATCTTTAGATGAAAATATTGATGATGATCAAAGTGATTTATTATCCCATTTCCATATTTCATGTATTATTTAATCTTAATATCCATCAAACCATTCATATTCAACAAAAACCATCCCCAGAAGCCCTTATGAGGTCAAATCTACAACCTTATTGTACTAATTATCATGAGTAGGGATTGAACTATGTATAAAGGTCTAAGTGCTTCCAAAAAGTATGGTTTATTTTTAATTCATGTGGAAGGACTAAAAATTATACATCAACTATCCAAGAAGGAGGCCTAAAGGATACATGGTTAGCAAAAAGGTCTTCTCACCTAGTTAAGGAATCCATCAAGTCTCTTAAGAACTCAGACTAGAGGCAAAGTCAATGGTAAAGTGAAGTTTGAGATAAGGTAAGAAGACATACAAGGAATAATAGAGATTTAAGGCCTTGATAGACACCTCCATAGCATGTAAACCAAGTATATACCTAAAAGGAGCTCTAAAGATGGTCAAGATGGTAATAAATGCCTATTTTAGAAGGAAATCTCATACACAACCAGCCCGTAAGCCTACTATAGCAGGGGTCTAAGAAGAAAATATGATATAATGACATCCAATTAAAGGATCTGACACACTTGTCTAAGGTTTATTATGATCAACCATCCAATTTATATGCTCTAGCTAGGATTTTAGTGCTTAAGGAGGTAGTTGATAGTATAATGAGTGTAAAAAGGTTGAAACTTAGTCTAAAAAGAACACCTAGAGCAGTCATCACTACCGACTCCAACTCCAAGGTGTTTCAAGAGGTCTAAAGAGGTTTTCATGATTGGAACATGATGGGAACTAGGTGAATTAATTACCAAAGTATTATGTTAAGAAACCAAACTGAGTGGAGGCGTAAAGAACATAGTTTCAAGCCTTAATAGTAACCCCAAGTTACCTTATCAACAAAAATTAAGTTAATTTTAAAAATGTTAATGTAAACTTGTTTATTATTTTCAATCAACCTTATAGTGGTGAATTTTACTTATTTAATTTTAATATGGAATGCCAAATGATTCAAAAAAATTTAAAGGTCACCCTCTCACCTTAAGATCACCCCCATGGCCCTCATTTATTCATATAGAAGTCTGACATAGTCAACAATCACCATGAAGCATTTCAAGAAAACTTGTGATTGGGTGAGGGTAAATAAATGGTTGAAAGGTGAATGGAAGACTAATTCAAAGTTTTTTATCAATCCTATTATCATGTGTTTTCTCAATGCCTCCACCTCAGTCTCTCTAACATAGGAATATAGTCCACACAACACTGTCTACACTCCTTGGTGATAGAGTTTAAGAACAAGGTCAAGGTTTTTGTTTTAAGAGAAAGAGGGTAGTGAATAACCTCAAGTTAATACCCAAGGTGGGGATATCACCATTCCACCTCACACCTTCACTCCAATCACTATGCCATGTAAACTAGGGAATACACCTATAACACCTTAGTTATCCTGTCCTTGGCATATGAAGGAAATCATTGCAGAGGTTGTGCTTCATGAGGTTGTGAGATGTTTTTTTAAGATCCAAGGTTTTGGTGATAATCCATATACCCTATAAAATTAATGTGAGATAATTTTTTCTCCCTCAAGGAGGCTTAACATAATAGAGTAGACACCTACAGTAACATAGAGGCAATGCTACAGTCATCAAGTTAAGGACAATACACACTTAACTCTTCAAATTTGAGGTTACTATTAAGATAATGGGAGGGAAGTTTGAAACCATAGAGACATATCAAGGTGAGATTTATAATAATTATTCCTAGGAAACTCACACCAAGAGTGACTAACCCCTATAATCAAGAAGGCAAAAGTAACACCTATAGACTATGGAGAAGTTTTGACTCAAGTTGACTCAAACAGGCTTATGCAAGTTAGTCAATGAGATCACATATGAAAATTTTGGTTAAATTATATTGGGAACACATAATGACTAACATGAGTGGTGTGTTTAGGGCTAAAAATGAGGCAAAGACATCAAAATCCAAACTTCATGGTTTCATATCCCTAATTATATCTAAACCCTAGGGGAGTATGTATGTGGTATGCATAGTTTAATTTGATTAAAGACTCGGCATAAGAAGTGATAAAACCTAAAGGTATGAATGGAGTTATGGATTTATTTAATCTTAACACTAAATAGATAAATATATTTCATAGCTTTGTCCTTATTTAAACATATAGGTTAGTGGGAAAATCTACATGTAGCTAATGAAAGAAAATAGAACATTGTTAAATTGGGGCATTCTAGGACAATTGTAGATGATAATATAAAGATTATAAGACCTAAAATAGGCTAGTGAATATACCCCATAACCATTAAATGATTTTTAAATTGAAGGGACTTTAAAGAGTGTGATTATAGAATTCCTAGGGTTATGGATGTGAAACCCTGAGGAGTTCTGTCTCAATGCCTTTAGGACTATATGTATAATATGTAGGGTCTAGGTTAATTGAAGACCTATAAGTGAGAATAAATATATTATAGGATATGAATGAAAACATGAATTTTTAATTAAGTTTATAATATTTTTCCATCATTATTCACTCCTACAACTTGACTGTGCATAAACCCTACATACATAAAATGAAAAGGGGTATACTCAACAACAATCCTGGGCATATCAAAGGACACACTTTATTTATATAAAAATGGTAATATTCATATAAATATGTTTGAGTGAGAATTTCACACTTAAATAAAACCACATCAGAAGAGGCAATGGAGCACCTACATAGGGATGAGGCCCACATGCATACTTAAATATAGGTAGACTTGGGCCTTAAACATAAAGGGGTAAGATATGAAAAGAAAGTAAGTTAATATACTATCACTTAGGAATGATGATGATACTTAGAAAATTATTTAAACCTCCATACTTCCAAGTGCCTCAAGATAAAATGTCAAATAGGCCATCCTCAAATATTTCTTGCTCACACATAGTCCACAGGCTCCTAGACTAATAGTTTGGATAAAATGGCCACTTGAGGACTTTATAGGCACAATTAGGTCTTGAAACTAGGAGAGAATGGTAATTATTACCCATTCAAGGAATACATTATTTCACTTTGTCTAGATAAATAGTGTGAATACCCACTTTTTTTGTCTTAGATCTAGGTATGCTTGTCAAATCTATCTAGCAAGGAAAAGGCACATTCATACTATAAGGTGTCTAAAGAGTAGTTGAGGACCTAAAAATATTTTTTTCTTAATTAAGGATGATGTTAAAGTATTAAAAAACCCCTTATAAAGGCCTAGTTAGCTTCCATCATCAATAACCTTGGAAAAAGATATGATATAGTCAAGCATCTAGGCTTGCATACAGACACTAGTGACATTTTAAGACCCCTTTGAGATATTGTGACCAATGTACTATGTATGAGGGTGTTTAAGACCCAAAAAGGAGGTGAAAAGTGAAACATTTGGTCAATTTTATTAGAATGCCTTTAGACCATGTTCAAACTAGTCAACTTCCACACAAGGAGTTTGGATCCCATCTTCACTTTCTCACCCACTCCACTAAAATCACCCTTTGGTCTAGATCTCCTAGGGGAATTTGATTATCCATAGGCACTAAACATTAATGGAAATTTTATTGGCAATGGGGGGATATGATTTATGAATGAGTTTTAAGAAGTTTGGCACTCAAAAATGTCCTACAAACTACCCTAAGATCACCTTCTAGTGTTCATATCTTCATCCACCCTTTGCATGGGAACCTATCCCATTCATGGGAGTTCATGAGATTAGTACCCTTGAGATTCATGCCATTTTTTTAGATTGGACATCTATATTTCATGAACTATCCTTAAGACTCTTGAACACTCCTAAACCTCCCTAAAACCCTAAACAGACCCAATTGTATAAAAATTGGTGTTTTGGTATCTTATCACCCTATATTAACTTGGAGAGCTCATGAATGTTAAAGTAAACTTAGAGAATATTCTTCCCATGGTACCTAATTATATGGATATATACTGAAATGTTAGAAATATGTACTTTTACAAGATTTTGAGCATAAATGAGGTTTTAGAATTGTTTGAAGGTTTCCAAATGGTTGGAAGAGATATTTTTGGACTTGATTCAACTCCTAAATTCATAAAATGTCCAATATTATAGCTATAGATGCCTTTGTAACTTGTTTTAAAATAACTAGTCTTCTACTGATTGAAGAATAATGGACTAGTCTACTAGGAAGAGTGAGATTTTAAGTATCTAATGATTCTTCAAGCATATATCATGGTTGAAGGAATTTTTTAAATTATAGGCATCTTGTTCTCATAGGTTTTTAAGATTCTTAGAGGTATTTCATGGTAGATATACATTAACACTTAGGCAATTAGGTCTAATAGGCCTATTTGGCCTACTTGGTCAACTAAAATAACTCAAGTTTTGTGTAGAAGGGATGAGGGAGAAAGTCAAATAAAAAAATAATATCATGTAAATGATAATTCATTGGAAAATTCACTCTTTAAAGCCATGATCTTGAGTTAAGAGGTAGTTTAAAGGTTTAGTCCTCTTTTGGAAAGCTAATGTGCTACTCAAATGCTTTATGGAGGCTAATTGCATTCCAATTCACCTTGTAACTACCATATGTAGTAATAGTGGAATAGTTTAGGCATGGTAAATCCTTTGACAATGAGTAAATAATGACGACTCAGCCCCATCACCTCAATATAAATGCCAAAAAGGGCCTTTAAGGAGCATCAATTTATAGGAGAGTGGATGAAGAGATAAATAGTTGATGTAACTACATGATTGAGTGGACCTTGGTCATTAATAACCCCCTCCACTTTTCAATTCCACATTCCCCCCTTCTTCTCTCATTTTATTCTATATGTTGAAGGCTTTTGGCCTTAGTTTGTATCCCTCAGGTTGGTATGAGGAAACTCTACCAACACTTGTACTTGTACACCTCCTAGAGTGATGAATAAAATATTTAAAGCTATTTATCAATTAGTAATTAGTATTTTATACTTTTATTGATATGAAAAAGTGGTTGAATCTTCTCTTTTTAGGTCCAAGTTCCACCTAAGTGATAATAAACTTTCCTTACATGTCATCTAGTGTGTCTTGGTATTAATGTTTCAAGTATAAAGTGGATTGCTAAATGTAAGTGAATTTAACCAGGCCTTATCCTCATTTCCATTTAGCTTAAGTAAATCAAACTAACCTCTAGGTGAAACACTATTTCTTGGAATCCATTTAAGGTATTATATTAGTTCTATGCATATTCCACCAGTGTGACAAAGATTTCAAGCTCAAAGAGTGGACAAATGAATTCATGGTACATCACCATACTTTAGAGTAGGTTTTCATTATTATAAAACTCCTTCACCCTTATAATCTCAATATATTAGCTCTTAGAGGAAATATTAAAATTAGTAAATATGGGGAGTTAGCTCCATTAACAATCTAGAGGTTTGGCCTAACATTAGGTGACCCATAACCTAAGGCCATTCCCATTTTAGGCTAGGTTTGAGGTTAGGACATAAACACTCCTCTCCTCAGCTAGGATGCAACTTAGAAATAAAATAGGCCTTTTAACATCTAAATTCCATCTTTATACATATAAAACAACCCTTAATAGTCACTGACAACTATCATGAAGGTACATAGTAATTATGAAGATTATATCATGGAAAATATGCATAGATGAGAGTTAGTAGAGATGTCAAAGGATTTTTATTCACACTTATAAATTCATAGAAGATAAATAGGCAAAGGAGATATCCATAAAACCTACAGATAATATTTGAGGGTTACTTATAGTTACAAAGTCAAGATACAATGTGAGGTCTACCTTAGAGGTCATGAAGATAATAATGATACTGAATTGTTTGAAGAATGCTTAGAACCTAATTGACCTCTAAATTAATTTAAAATATATTAAGGAAACATAAAAACATGAATAGGTATTATAATCACACCTAATATATTCAAGCAAACCCTACTGTCACCTAAACACCTATAGGCTACCAAAAGTGACATGGTAGTTCTAATCCTAAGAAAGGGAACAAAGCATGTTGAAATGGGATCTAGGGTCTACCTCAAACCAAATAAAATATAATAGTAATTATTAATATATAAGGTAGTTTAAAAGGTTTGAATAAGATAAATTTAAACTCAATGCACAATCAAGAACCTCACAAAGCATAAACATGCCTATTTGAAGGGTAATCAATCTCTAAGCCTGAGTAAGAATTAGCAAAAGTATTGAAGGATATTTTAAACATAATTTAAGGTCTTAAGAGTCATGGATATTTATTAAATTAAACATTATTTCATTTATTTTTAAAGAAAATGATCTATTTTATATTCTACAACCACCCTATATACACACACAGTCATACATACATCGTCAACATCTGCAGTCAGTCTTGGAGAAGTTTGAGGGTTTAAATCCTATATAAGGGTAGTTAGGTCTTAAAATTTAGTAAAAATGACCATTTTAACTATATTAATCCATCCCTGTTATCCTCAACACTATACAATCAATGGAAATATACATTATTTTGTCTTTGAGCTGCCTTAGTCAGGTAACAGTCAATAATGAAGCTAAGAGGACTATTTGAGGGTTTACAAGTAAGATAAGAGGTTTGGGAATTCATGTATATTTTTTGAAGAAATAAAATTTAATGGAAAATTTATTAAAATAATCTTTGAGGTAGAAAAAAATTATTTTTCCAAGTCAAAATCCTTGAGGCTAGTTAATAAGAGAGACCTAAAATAGGCTTGTGCACTAGTATTGATCAAATTCATGTGTTTTGAGTGGTGTTTAAAAATATTAAGTACCTAATAAGAAGGTAATCAAGGTGAAAGAGGCTGATAAAAATATTATGATGAGAAAAAAAAAAGTTGAAATAGTAAAATCACCAAACTCAATTACTAAGGGTTAAGAAGATATGACTACTTACAAACCCTAAGGTAGAAAAATCAAGGGTGTATAGGGTATTAGGTGGCTAGAGGATTATTAAAAGGAATTTTAAAACTTTTGGAACATGATACGCAAGTATTTAACTCTATCAAACCTATATTATAATGAGAAAAAACCATTTTGACCTATGTCTTACCCCAACACTCAATCAATAGAGTAACCTATATGCACAGTCTTATGAGATAATGGAAACACAAGGGGTTTTATTATTTATTGAAGTTGAATGATATTGAATTTAGGTGTAATTTTTTTTTTATGATGGTATTTTATCCTCTCAAATCACTATAAGTCACTTGGACCTCCAAAACTTAGTAAAGACCTTTAAGGCCTAAATCTAGTCTTGAGGCCTAAAAGGCTCACACCACCATGGGAGTAATATTAGACTCTCTTAAGAAAAATGACATCATTATAAGGTATACATGGATGATTTATGTCCTATGATATTTTTAAAGTAGATAAAAACAACAATAAGGTCAATTTAGATTTCAATAACCATCTCAAATTCCTCAGTGTACATAATCAACTCAAATTGCCTATTCAATTATCAGATCTCTCATCATAAGAAGAATCAATAAAAATGATAATAGTGATAATTTAGGACACATGTAATTGAAATCCATGATACAAAGAGTTATATTTAGGGGCACATGTTTATGAACCATTTCTAAGACTGATAGCATGTCCAAATTTCCTATAGAACACTACACACACACTTCCTTACATTCATATATTAACACACCTTTTGCATGGGAACTCAAGATTCTCAAAAAATTTGAAGGGATATATGGAATAAAGATCCATGGAAATCATTTTTGTTTTGGAGTTCCATACTTTATGAGCCATCATTAATATGGTGGACCTCCAAAACCCTCCTTAAACCCTACTATGGACTAGTTTTAAGAAAACTAAAGATTTTGGCAACCAAACACCCATGAATGACCTAATAAACACTTGAATCATGAAGTAAACTTAGAGAGGATCTTGATCATGGTATTGTGTTATATGGAACTATATGGACCTATCAAAAAATAGTGTTTTTAAGGAAAAAGATCAAAAAGAGAGGTACATGGTAGTTTAAGAAGATACCAATCATTGGAGGAGGAAGTTTTTTTTCACCTTCTCAATATATTATATGTTCAAAAACATGTTTTTAAGTACCTCTCTAACTCTCTTATAATCATCTAGTCTATAGAAATAAAGGAAAATGTGACCTAGTCACCTAGTGTGGCAAAGTTTATAGGTGTGAACTACTCAAAGATACCCATGCCATGATATGGGATATTGTTTTAGACATAAATATCACATATTCATAGTTTCTTAAGGTATTTTAAGGTTTTTCATGGATACTCAAGAACACACACCATGTAACTAGGCATAATGGCCTACTAGGCTTACTTGGTCAACAAGAAAAGCTAAAGAATGTCATAGAAGGATGATGAAGTTAGTTAGTAAAGAGTAATTACACCTAATAATTGACTGATTTAAAGGATTCAAGTGTACTTTGAATATCCATAATGGAAGAAGAAGTTATTTCTTGAATTATTTAAATATACTCAAAAGGAGAGCTTATTATACACTTTATGATGACCTAATTACACCTCATTAATGTTGTAAATTTAAGAAGAGAATATTTTTGACCAAAAGGGGGCATAACCACACCTTGAATGAGGATAATTAAGTCAACCCCACTCTCCACTACCCTATCTCAACACTTCAGGAGTTATTAAGGAGAATCAGTTGGAGTACTTATTGTAACTATTTTCAAAACATAGTAATGAATGTACTATGATAATGGAAGAACTTTTCTTCTCTCCTCCAAACCACTCTCCTTCTCTTTCTCTCCTTATTATATTATATATTTAGGTCTTGAGGCCTTGATTTGAATCCCTCTCTTGGGAATGATGAAACCATGCCAAGATTAAAACTTTATAACCTCTTAAGATAATGTAAATAACTATTTTTAGGCTATTTGATACAGTTTTAGTGTATTTTATTAGTTTGATTTGCACATGTAGTAGTGTTTTTACCCTTGACAAGTCATAATCTCACCTAGTTACTAGTATATGATCTTATGCAGGTCACATATAGTGTTTGAATGTTGAGTGGTTGAGCTTGGAGTGGAAATATTGATTAGTTAGTTCCTTGAATCAATCCTTCCATCATTACCCTCATACTTTAATCATTTAGTGAAAACTTTATGTGAAACACTTTTGTGTAGGAGTCCTTGGAGTTACAAGATTTAGTGATTTATATTACTTATTGATGTTATTTGAAGTCCAAATTGAGTAGATGAATGTTTACATTGGTATATCACCGTCCCTTAGAGTACATTTATTTTTTGTACTTTCTATCCATTTTCACCCCAACAATAGTAGGTTTTAGTAAACTAATACATAAGTGATGTACCACAAGATTTATCCCCATAATAATTGAACACTCTCATTTTATAGGGTTCAACTTGAGTTACTAAAAGTACCTCAATCTCAAGAGCACCTTCCATCATTGTCATAGGTTCTAACTCAGCAATTGATGGCCTCTGCCTACTACCTAACCTCTTAAGATCATGATAATTCCTTAACAACACCATAGATGATGGAGGCACATATTGTATAACATTAAAATTTTAGGTAACCATATCATAATAAAAATACTCATACACATTATCCTAGTGATCATGTATCTAACAACTAATCCAAATCCACCTCAACTATGTGTTATCCATAAACCACCCCTTATATCCCATGGAGGGTCGCTAAACAATATATTATACGATCAAACTATCTAGTAACTATAGATAATATGTAATACTCCCCCTCGATGCATGACCTATCCTAGTCCATCTCTCTAAAGATACTTGTGGATGAGCCCATCCATCCTATGGATGTGCCACTAGCCTACTCATATCTATGTCTCATAGCTATGTGCTTATATGACCAACAATGTAATAGTGTCAATGCACTTATACCCCTACCACTCATATCCTATTTAAAGTGATATAGGTCCCTATATAAATGAGCCAACATGGTATGACCCCAAGAGTATATAGTGCCATGATGCTTAATGTCCTACACTATCTTGTGCATCATATAAGATTGAGACACCACTCCCATTCACAATAATAAATGATGAAAACAACATAGACATAAATTTATGAAATTATGTAACATTATCCATCACAATCATGGTCAATAATATGTCAATCTAACTCCTTGAGTGATGATTCCCCACTGACATGGTAGAGAAGTAACTAGATGTCCATTATATATCTTGAGGACCAATGACATCTTGTAATATATCCCATTTCCAAGAGATTGGAAACTACATGATCCAATGTTCATTTTTTGATGTCACAATCATCTCATTCATAGGTAACAATAACGTACATGTGTTTGCATTCCACCTCTCACATAATACAATGATCATATGCTTATCCCATGACATAGGCTCTAAAAAACTAAAATATTGTAGGTTTAATCTCTTGATCACCTCTATATCTGCATCAAGCAAGGGCAAACCATGTATAGTATCCATCATCCTACCCATACATAACTCCCTCATATAGGCATCAACCAAATATGACATCACTAAAATAAAAACTAAAACTAGCAAAAAATAATAGGCATCAAAAATCAATCAACCATGTTAAGCATCATATCTTGGGCCTATCAAAAACTATCATTCCCTAGAGGATAGTAGTGTTAGATAATAGTGCCATACTCTGGATAGTAGTGCCTAGAATGGGACACTAGTGCTAGGTTCTCCAAAACATCTCTAAAATAGTCCTTGTCTAGAAAAACCAATAAAATTGACAACCAAAATGATAAAAATAATAAAATTTTGAGTCTTTTACCAAGTGAATCTCCTCCCTAGCATGAATCCATGCCTCTATCTACTCATAGCATGATAAAATAGAATCTCATCTCCTTGGCATGTTTCTCTCTCTCAGACTCAAAATTATTGCCACTCAAATGATGTAAATAAATTACCAATGATTCAAAATGACCTATTTAAGTCATAAATTACCAAATGTCACCTTATTAAGGTTATCCCCATTCACCAATTTTGCTATTTATATAACTTTATTTTTATTTCAATATCTCAAGAACCGTAGCTCCAATTTGTAAACTATTTCTTACACATGGGACTTGATAATGATACATTATATCCCATATTGGTAAAATCAATCCCCTTTTCATTTTCAAACTTACAAAATGACAAAAATAATCACATTATATCAATAATACATTAGACTAAGTACCTATCTTACACACTAAATTATCAACTCTGACATAATACATACCTTATTCAAACCTAATACAACATCACAACTACCAATTAACACTAACATAATTAATCCTTAACACTTTTGGTTACATATCCTCATCATAGTCTCATCTCTCTCACCAAAATTGGGGGTAAAATATGCATAGATTGCTTCAGACATTTAGAGTCATAATTTTTTTAGATATACAGAAACATAGATCTACATCGGTTTACACAACTTATTCATATATATATAGATGCACATGTCTACACAAGTTTACACAGGCATACAAAGTCAAAGATTTTTAGATATATAAACACACAAGTATACATAGGTTTACATATCTTATTTAGATATATAGATGCAAAATTTTACAAGGGTTTACATAGGCATCTAGATATACAAACACATAGGTCTACACAACTTATTTAGATATACAAACACATAGGTTCACACTAGTTTACATAGGTATCTAGAGTTAGATTTTTAGATATATAGACACATAAGTATACATAGGTTTACATAGCCTATTCATATATATAGATGAATAAGTCTACATAGGTTTACATAGGCATTTAGAGTCACATAATTTTAGATATATGGACACATAGATTTACATAGCTTAATGACATATATAAATGGACATGTCTATGCAAGTTTACACAAGCATTTAGAGTCACAAATTTTTAGATATATAGGCACACAAGTCTAAATAAGTTTACACATCTTATTCAAATATATAAAACCATAGGTATACATAATTTTACACAAGCATATAAATTCATAAAGTTTTAGATATACGGACACACAGGTTTATACAGGTTTACACAAGCATCCAAAGTTACATATTTTTAGATATATAGATGCATGGGTCTACATAGGTTTACAAAGGCATTAAAATTAATATATTTTCAAATATACAAATGCATAGATTTGCATAGGTTTTACATAGGTATTTAGATGTACACTCTATATAGATATACAGTTTCTACTCAAGTATTACTATAGATATTCAGATACATCACTTAGATATAAAAATTAGGGGGCATGATGCAAGGTTCATGTTCATGGTCCCCATTTTATATTTATTAAGTTACACTTAGTATCATCACCATTATCATCACCAATATTGTCACCAGTATCATCACTAGGTTTTCACCAATTTGGGTCACAAGACCATTTGTAGTGGTTGATCCATAGCATTACACCAAAACCATTTTACACACTCAAATTTAGAATGGGAACAAGAGAGATTTGTTTCTCCACACCTTTAGCTTACATTACTTAAGTTTAGAGGTGGGAAAAAGAAGCCTTATTTCTACACACTTTCAATTTACATTACTTAGATTTAGAGTGGGGGCAAGTGAATCTTATTCTCCATAGATTCAATTTACATATTTAGTTTTAGTACATGGGGAATTCACACCATATGCTTCCCTTCACATGTTACACTACAGTTCTTATCCACTTATTTGGCCAAGAAGTGGGCCAAATCTAGATTACATTCACATAATTAAATATAGGTACATATTTCTATTTTCTTTTACTCTAATAATTCCATTTCATTTCATTACTAGAATAAATGAGGGTGAATTTAAAAACCATAATTTGGTCAAGAAAACATAAGTACTATGTATTTTATTTTTATTTCATACAAGGGTCTTAGTGATGATTATAATCTTTGTTCACTTAGTCATCTTGAATATTTTTTTATCTTTATTATGTCTTATTTCCCCTATTTTTGACACCCCTAATAATAACATGTCACCTTTTCCCTATCCTAGAGATCCCTAGCCTATCATCCCTAATTTTGGCTCTATTATGGGCCTTAGGACATTAGTACCACTTTTATGGTAGTAACACCACATGGCACTAGTGTCCACTTTTGGATTTTTTAGATACCTAAATCTGGCCACCAATGACCTCTAATCAGGTTTTTGGCCAATTTCCACCCAAAATGCACAATTTGGCCTAAAAACACTAAAACATGATAAATGAGTTGAAATTGACATATTCAAGTGCCAATTTTGGTTAGGGTATCCTTAAATGGGGTAGTGAAATTTATGGGCCATCTAAATTTGATTAGATCATTTTGAGTCAAAATGCTAATTTTGCACCTAGGTGCTGAGGATTGCTCTTTCCTATCAAATCTCTTTCACAAGATGCATGACTTTATTATTTTTTGTTAGTAACATCATAAATAGGCTAATGGGTCCAACACATCTAACATCACCTTCCAATTCTAATCTAGTTGATATTTATTGTTGGAAACATCCTAAATGGGATAATGTTCCAATGCATCTAACATGGACTTCTAATTCTAATCTAATAAAATTTTGGGCAAATAACAAGGCATTCTAATAAATTTGAGTAATTTTTGCATAAAGTGTTTAAACATGATTAAGATCTAATTAAACCAAATTAGATCCTAATTAAGAATTCCATGGAAACTTGTTGAATAATTTATTTTGGAAATGAATATTGAATGTCTACATCATTAGGTGACCTCATTTATTAGGAAGACATACCTAGGCCATAAATGACATAAATAGCAAGATTCATGCCTCCCATGCCTCATCAAAGCCCTACATACCTCTTAATTACTCCTCTATCCCAAATATTGATGAGCCTATTTATCAATTTTAATTACAAAATTGGATAATGGATCCAACACATCTGACATTGCCTTCTAATTCTAATTTAGTTGATATTTACTATTGGTAAAATCCTAAATGGGATAACAGTTCCAACACATCTGACATGGACTTCCAATTCCAATCCATTTAAATTTTGGTTCAATAACAAGGTATTCTAATCAATTTGATTATTTTTTTCACAAAGTGCTTAAACATACTTAAGAGCTAATTAAACCAAATTAGAGCCTAATTAAGAATTCCATGGAAACTTGTTGAATAATTTATTTTGGAAATGAATATTGAATTTCTACATCATCAGGTGATCTAATTTATTGGGAAGACATACTTAGGCCATAAATGACATAAATATCAAGATTCATGCCTCCCATGCCTCATTAAAGACCTCTATACCTCTTAATTGCTCCTCTATCCCAAATATTGATGAGCATATTTATCAATTTTAATTACAAAATTGGATTAATCCTTAGCCACACATCTCAATTTTGAGATGGATAGTTTAGGTTGATTCTGATCAATTTAAAAAATATATAAATAAGAGGCCTTACCAAATCATTTTTAAACTATTTTGGTGCAAATTTATTATGCTCAAATAACTTCAAAAGTCTTGATAATGTAAAGTTATAATGTACAAATGATTCCAAATGCTATCGTAATTAGTGTTACCATGCCAAATTGATTCCAAGCCAAACCAAGCCAAAATCCAAAGGTGCTAAGGAGAGATGGAGGTAGCCAACCTTCCATTACCAAGGAATTCATGATCACAAAGCCGAATAAGCCACTACTACAAAGGTATTTGAAGCATCCAAGGAAGGTGAAGGAATTCTTGTTTTTCCTTAATTTTTAGTTGTGTTTGTCATTTTTTTTTGTTACAAATCTCACCCTAGTAACTAGGCATGAATATGTTAGCTTAGTGTGTTTTTTATTTGGTTTCATTCACTAACACAATACTAATTTCTTCTTCTTAGTCAAATTCCTAGTTCATAGATTCAGTGTCTGATGGGCCCTTTCACCTGTGTTTGAGTCCTAACCCCTCTATGACCCTTTTCTTTTGTTTTTAATATCATTTTCATGACTTGTAGGCCAATTAATAAGGTATTATATTCAAAAACAATATCCTCATATATAAATAACCTCATAAGGCATTTTACATCTATCACTTATTATTTTGGTACTTATTTACATAAAATCAATGAATAGTACAACTCAAATACTTTGCATACTACTCATCTTCACACCTAGAATTTTGCATGATTTATCAAAGAAGGGCCTAAGAAAAATTCATTATAGTATACTATGAAATTTTATTGTTCACATTTCATAAGGGCAAATTAAATGTGATCTGAGACCCCTAGCATTGGGGTTAATGTAGGTAATAGCCAAGATAATAGGGGTTCTACTCCATGTAATAATAACATCCCACAACCTAGTTTTTCCTTTCATTTTACTTTTGACTAGTTCATTGTTTCATGTGTGCAGGTATTCATTAGGGTTGTTGAGAAGATTCAACTGAAATAGTGACATAGATGAGCTCCCACACAACACAAAATCACCTATAATATCTATAAAATCTCTTGTAGCTTCCCTAAAAGTTATAAACAACCACTATAGAAAGGACATTAGCACCAAAATTGGACATTAGTGCCACATGAAACTATTATCCTAAGAGGGGTGTTATAGTCTAGAGCTAGATATTCAAAAATAGTCAATAGATGAAAGATTCCTTTATGTCTCCTTAGCCATTTCTAGTACCTTGATCCATGAAAAAATATATGTATATCTAGATAAGCTCCTTTTCTCTTTATGCTTACTATTTTTGGAAAGTTCTATAGAATCAATAACTTCCAATTTTATTATAGATTAGCAATAGACCCAACCCTTAAACATAGTGTAGGATTTACATAGTAAAACCCTAAAAGGTTAAAATAATGTGTTATGGGATTTTAATTTCCATGTTTGCCTATTAGTTTATGCACTTTAGATGATTACGAATGTGATGATATACCATGTATTTATATGTTTTTAATAAAATTATATAGATATTGCTTATATATGTGAAACAAAATGTATGCAGATGATTTAAAGTAATAAACATGTATGAATTTATGAATGCATTAACATCTATTTTTTAGGTGATGACCTAGTGATTTTTGCTACACATAACACAAAACTTCCAATTTACATCAAGGGAATGAAAAGGGAGATAGGATAAATTTTGGATGATAAAATGTGAAATATATGAATCAAAATTTCATAGGAAAAATGAAGATGACCTAATCTTTAAAAGCAAAGGGGTAAATGTACTTCTTGCAAGACTTTGAAAATATTAACTTTGTTAGATTCATCTAGTGATGACTAACCCTATAGAATTAATGAGTGGGATAAATTTACCTTTTTCAATAGAGGCATATAGACAAGATTTTTTAAGAAATTTTTATTTGGACACTTTTTGATTTGATATTTATTTTTGATTTATCTTTTATTTTTATTTATGACTCCTCACACATAGTCTTATGTGACTAGGAAGACATATGGGCTCATCACCAAAGATTAGATAATGGCAAGAAATGGAACCTCTACCCAATGTTAATCTAATGTAACTAGTAAGAAATGAGGGATCAACACCAAATATTAACAAAGGAAATAGATGTGGGATTTATTATTTATGTTGCATAAGCTTTTGATAAGAATGCATTTTTGTTTGTTATGACTTTACCCCCAAATCTTAGCCTTGTGCGATTAGTAATATGAAAGTTCTCATCACCGAATACAAGGATAAGTGAGTAAAGTTATCTATTTTTTTAGCATGTTGATGTTCTATTTTATAAGTAACCATAAGAGGGGATGCTATCATGGATAAGCCTCTATAATAAACTATAGGCTATCATTTTATAAGTTTTGAAAAATAATTTAGGGATAATAGGTGTACTGTGTTGACAATAACTAAGAAAATAAATAATAAAATTATAATTTTGAAATATATTTTCTATAGGATAAGAAGGTAATGTGAAGATGGAATTGTAGAGAGATTTTGAGCACACTACAAATTAAACAAGATAATTAATCTCAAAACACAAACTAAATATTAGGAAAGATTCTAAAAACAAATTATAATGATATAAACTAACCTCCTTCCAAGATTTACAAATGGATTTGTGATTTATTGTATGTAGACTCAGATTGACATGGATGCTTGATTTTGGCAAAATGGTGTTATATAAATGCTAGTTGATTGCTAAATGGACATGGATTCATTAGAATCTTGCTAGATGGTTTGAGGGTAGAGGGATAACTTAGTTTTATAGGCAAGAAGAGAAATATCAATGGTCCAAATTCAAATTTGGGCCATTGATATCAAGGGCTATGAAATTTTCATGGAATTTTTAATTCCATGGAAATCTCTAGAATTAGAGAATTCTATAGAAGGGGGCTAGATTGGGGAAGATTTCTAGAATTCTCCAATTCTATAAATATCCCCATAGGGTTTATGGATTTAAGAGAGGCTAGTATAGGGTGGTGGGTGGGTAGGTAGATCATTTTGGAATTTTAAAAATGGCTAGTTGGCTTATGAGGTAGGTTAGTTGGTAATAGGGTCTATTATGGGTTTAATGAGATAATTAATGGATTTAAAAATGATGTAAAGGTTTATGGGATATAGTGATGGAATGGGGACTATTAGGCTAATAGTTATTTTGGCTAGGAAAAAAGGGATTTAGACTAAATTAGTAAAAATTAATATAATTAGTAGGTCGAGAACATTTTAGTTCATATAAGAATGATATAACATGCTTCACCTTGGAAGTTTCACATAATGTAAACTAAAAATCAAGTAGTCATCGAACACAACATCTGATATGAAAATGAACATGCAAACTATGAAAATATAATGTGATGAGGGAAATGTGATATGAAAGAACTAAATACATAAATTATTAAGTTGTAAATAGTTTTACAAACTCCTTTCCCTCAAAATTTCATAATTGATAGGCTCTATTATTAAAATCTTCATTCACTAGGTAAGGGCCTAACTAGTTAGATTTAAACATCCAACCTTCTCCCTTATTTTTGTCAATGTGGTTTTCAATCCTAAGGACAACGCATCCTAAATATGGTGGGTGCTCATGGATAATTTTATTAAACTTTCTACCCATGTGATCTATATATGATACAGGGTTCTATGTAACAACTAGTCATCTTGCATATAAAGTTTCAAGTTTAACTAATCATACCTTCTTATACTCCTCATTGTTGCATAGGCCTATAGATAAATGTTAAGGCTAGATATCTCAACATCAAGTTGTGAAATAACTTAATATATATAAATTATAGAATATGGAGTTCCCCTATGCACATTTTAATGTTGGTTATAGAAGCCCAAAGTGCTTGATAAAGTTACAAATACCAATCTCATTTAAAATATTTAGTTATCTTAACTAAGATCAACTTTAGGGTTTTATTGGTGGATTTAGCCTAGCCATTATATTGTGAATAATATAATTAGGCCGTGTGATGTGATATGGAAAATTTATTTCATACTTCACTTACCTCAAGGTTTTTAAAGGGGAATCTATTACATGTTATGATGATTTCTAGAACCCCAAATCAGAAAATGATCTGGTTTAAAATAAATTTTATAATGACTCAACCAATAACAATTTTAAGAGGAATTACTTATTTACACTTTTTTAAATATTCATTGTATTTATAAATGAAGTGGCGACCATTTGAATAGGTGGGGGAAATATTACCTATTAGGTCTAGACCTCAAGTGGAAAATAGCCAAGACATAACAATGGGTTGCAAATCTTGAGGAGGAATGTGGATATCTTAAGAGAAGTGTTGGTATTTATAAAATTTTATAACATATTTTACATCATCATGTTTAAAAGTGGGATATAGGTATCCAATTACATGTATTTTTTGAGTGATCATGTCTCCACTAAAGTGACCATTACAAACCTTAATAAGACAATGCAAAAGGATCCTTTCTAACTCTTATTAGTCTACACATCTAGATAACATGTCATAAAATGTCTTATAGTATATAACCCTATATAATATGTCATAATTGAAGGTGATAAGGTGAAGATGTTTCTTCTATTTAGAGTTGGATCCTTTAGGATAGGTGCAATCAATTAAGTAATGAATGATATCAACATACCAAGGAGAAATGTGATAAGATGATTATCTATATAACATGTAGTTCATATAGAAAACTGATTTCAATGAGACCACCAACATCTAAGGGAGAGTATTTCACCACATTAGTAATGATTTATCCCTTAAATAACTTTTGGTTGACATAAGTAAGCTTAAACTCATTTAAAAGTTTGATAAAAACACCTAACCTTTCATGAGAAGGATGATTGGGTCAATAAAATTCATAAATATTGAAACCTCACTATTAATCACATTTCCTAATTAATAATATAGTGCTAAAATCACTTAGTATTGAACACAATTTCCAAACACTTATTTTTTGCATATGTTTAGCATGTTTCATGATCCATGAGAGTGTGACTAATGAATTAAATGACATGTTATTTTATAGTATCATACTCCTAGGCCAGCATGAAAGTGAGAGACACCTCCATTTACCTAATTTAAAGTATCAAGGGTTTATTTGGCTTGGGTGCCATGAGCATGGGGGGATATATAAATAAACATTTTACCACTTCAAATGCATCATGACAATCATTTTTCCAAGTTAATCCATTTTTATTCTTAATAAAGTTATTTATTGGATGTATTACATAGGTGAGGTTTATTATGAAACATTTAATGGCTCCCAAATTTCTTAGGAATGACCTAATCCATGATTCATATGTTGGGGGATCATTTCCAAGATTACATGAATCTTGGTAGGTTCAATATCAATCCCACATTGGGAGATGATATATCTTAGTATTTTTTTCATGTGACTTTAAACACACATTTTTATGGGTTAAGAGTAACATTATATTCAATTAATCACATCAAGATTCTACGTAACACCTCTAAGTGATTAATTCATTTCATATTTTCTCTAGAATATTATCTATGTAAACCTCCACTATCTTGTGAATAAGATCATGGGCTATATGGGTCATGGCCTTATGATATGTTGCCCCTATGTTTTTAAGATTGAATGGCATCACAATATAACAAAAATTTCCCCATGACATAGTAAATGAGGTTTCACTCTGATATTCATTAGAAGTGTAGATCTGATTATATCTTAGAAATCCATCCATAAATGATAGAAACTAATATCCCATTGTAGTATCAACAATGATGTTAATGTAAGGGAGAAGTAATTCATCTTTATGACATGATTTGTTGATATCTTGAAAAATATATGCATATCATGATCATATTCTTCTTATTTAGAACATGGAAAATGTTGGACATCCACTTGCAATAGTCCATTGGATTGATAAATTTGTCTTTCATAAGTTCTATATCTTCCTATTTTACCATCAAGATAAATTTAAGTTTGATTAGCCTAAGCTTTTGTTTAACTAGCTTGACATCAATAATGGTAACAAGATTATGAACCATAACCTTAGTATTGATTCCCACAATGTTAGTGTAAGAGAAGGCTAAATATTTTGAGAGTTTAGTGAGAATTTATTGGTAACCCTCCACTTCCTAGGGTGAAATCGAGGACCCAAGATTGAGAATTTTAGGACTCTCTTTAGTCCCGATGTTGATGTCAATGGTTTATTAAATGAGGGATGCATTAGCTTAGTTAAACATGTCAAGAGATGGGGTAAATCAAGATCTACACCCTCCATTTTTAGAAAATCATGCTCATTGTCAAAGGACAAGTAATCCTTAACCTATAAATAAGAATTGTAGCATTCATGGCCAAAATTTTATGTGGGATAATAAGTGGGGGAGAAACCCCTCTTGTGGTGTAAATATGGAAGGTCATCACAATCTTGTAAAAACTCAATATTAGCCTCATTTTTCTTAGATAATTCAAGGACTAACATATTATCATCATATCCAATATGGAAATTAGTTTGGTCACTATAGGTCTTGCATACAAGAGGTTATGTCTTTATTGAGATTATTAAATTATATTCTCCTATAGTGGGATTAGGGTCAAATCATGAGGTTGAAGTAACCATAGAGTCATCAAGTTGGTTGTTTTCCATAGGGACTTCCTCTATAGAAATGAAGTCAAAGATTTTATCAGTTTCATGCATAATGGTCTTGTATAGTTGAATATGTTTATCTTTAGTTTGATAGACCTAAAAAACCTAGATGGATACCAAATATGAGTCACCTTAGATCCTTATGTTCATTATCCTTACATGTTTATAAATGAGCATGACAAGTATTAGGTATTCACACTTACCCCCATTGTTTGTACACTTAAATTTTAGTTTGAAAGCAAAAGGCATGACCCATCCTTTAGGATAAATTATAATAACTCATGCCCCTAAAACTAGGTGAAACTTGTCCCCATCATAGTAGAATACCCATTGATCATATTTGAAACTATGTCATATTTTAATACTCTTTAGTCTTTTTATATCTAAACCATAAAATATGAATAATATTGGTTAACCCATCTTAGCTTTACTTGTCATGAGACTAATAAAAAATTATAAATGCTTAACCCTTGTGTGGTGAAAAAAATAACCTATGAAAAACTCTAAAGGCCTACTCTTATAGTTTGGATTAAGGTAGGTAATCACTTATGATAACTTGAAAGGCTACTTATCAGGCTTTCCTTTTGATGTGGTAAGTATGTCAACATAGATATGATCTTATTTTGGCATGGGATCCATGCCATCATAGTTATGAAACTTATAGTACTATTGATAAGATATGGGTAATCCTATTTTTCTCATTGTTATGTGTGAAAAATCCCACAAGATCTGAGTGAGTGACTCTCCAAGAGTATAGTTTTTCACAAGGTGGAGAAAAGACCTCTATTTAAGAGTTTATGGATAATTATGAGATCCAATTTTAATCTCTATGGTACCTATTTTTATAGTAAAAATATTTTCATTACACACTTTTACAACCAAGGGAGGTTGAATGGTTTGAATGTAAGTGGAAAATTTAGAACGTGATGTGAACTATAACTAGGTGCAAGTTGTATTAGAATGACTAATATTTAAAGAGGAATAAAAACCTAATGGATTAGGAACTCTAGAAAAAAAATATGGTCATGTCATAGTGATCAAGGAGCATGCTCTGAAGAGGTTCAGAAGTAATATGAGTAGTATTCAAACTAATACTTTCTCCTATGTGACTAAAAAATGTGATTATGATGGTCGTCAAAGGAAAAATGTCATCAAGGGAAACCTCTCCATTTTTGACATATATATCATGAAAATATTAGGTATACTATCTAACCCCTCTTATGGTTCCTAGTTCTGGACTCAAATAATTTATAGGTACATAACCCTCATGGATCAAATGATAGAATAAGTGGTGTGACCTTTTGAAATATATTGATAATCTCAATCATAAACATGGTTGAAACTATCTGAATGGTGATTGGATATAAATTAGTGATATTTTTATCTATCACTACTTCATTTTTCTCTATTTTTCCCTTCAGTAAGTCTTGAGGTATTTCTACCCCTTTCTTCAAGACAACCAATTTAGGATTCCTAGGTTTAGCATCCACCAAATTTAGGGATTTTTTGACTATGTTGGTATGTAGGTGATAGTCAATGTGTAAGCTCAATTATTTTTACATGGTCATTTAAAAAATGTCAAAATTATTTGGATACCCTTGATTTTTAAAGTTACCCTTGATTTTGTTAGTTATAATGAACCATTTAGCTTAGGCTAGTTATAATGAACAACTTGATTTTGAAAGTTACCTTGAGCTTGATTTGGGGTAACCTACATTTGGTGTTTTGGAAAAGGGTTATGGTAATTTTAATATTTTAGTTATGTGGCATAATGGGAGCATTGAGTTTCTTGAGGTTTTACACCTACATTCCCTAGAAATATATCTATGAAATTTCGTCTTTGATCCTCATGGAGCCTTTAGATGAATTTTCTATAGTTCCTGTAGTTTTGAGTATCATGTCTAATGAATCAATGAAAGAAATAGTAGATATGGGGATCAAATTTCTTAGGACTCTAATTTTATCTTTGTTGACTGAACCCTTGTTAACTATTCCTTGGATAATAGGGTTGGTTATGTAACTATGGGAAATGCTCAGTGTGTTAAAAATAGTTCTAATTTTGGTTTTGATATTGCATTTTGTTAGGTAAAGATCAATTTAATTCAACCACATGAGATAAAAGTGGAAGGTTTTGCCTCCTAACACATATATTATTATTTGGGTTGATGTTTTTTATGGGCATAATTTGATTATTATTGATTATGTTTATATTTTTACCCTGGTCAGTCATGCCATCAGTGGTGGTTTTGCTATTTTGGTTAAGGATTTTGGGGCCTTAATTATTTATATTATTTTGGCTCAAATTTTGAAATCCCTCATTATTTTGATTCAGGGTGATAATGAGACCAATGGCTCCATAGGTTTGATGACCAATATAAATGGTCATTTGATCAATCTGCAAGGAAATTTCAAGAACTTCATAAGACTGATTAAGGAAATTTTGGGCATTCTACCTTTTTTCCTTGTTAAGGGAGTGAATAAAAATGTCACATAATCAACTTTGGTCCATGTGAGGTGCAACGATAGATGAATATAAAAACTATGATTATCTCATGATGAAATGGGTAGCCAATTCATTGAGTTCTTATTTGATATGAAGGAATTTCTTAATTCCACTCTTGAGGAGCTTATTCATGTTGAAGGCCTTAACAAATTCAACCATTAATTAAATAAAAAAATGAATAGACCACTTACATATGAGGATAACAATAAAGAGTGATTCAGTATAGGGGTTTGGGGAAAATATTGAAAAAAAACCATCCCAAGGTAGGAGTTTCTTAATAGTCATGGCATATGCCTTGACGTGTGTAGTAGGATCTCCCTCTACTTTGATCTTGGGAAGGTTTGGTATGGGATATAGAATCATAACTCCTCATATGTTGATATTAAGGGGTTCCTTAAGGTATTCAATATAGGCACTCATATTATTTAATTTATTTTTTGAAGTGGTCAGATTGAATTAGAAAGGTGGGATCACATAGGGTTCATTTGAATAACCAATAAGAGGAATGGAAGAGGCTTGATGGGGTGAAGTGGAATAACTCAAAAATAATTATCTAACTTATTATATTTATGGAACATATGGAAATAAGAATGGTTTTAGACATAGAAAGTTTGGTGATTTTTTTAGGAAGGGCATGTGTTTTTCAAATTGCCTAAAGGTGCATAAGGTGGCACATGGATAGTTTGCATAAGAGGAGTGAGGAATGTAACCCAAGGAGGTAAAGGGAGTGGGTTATTGGCCTACATGGGTAAAGTAAGTGAAAACACATCTAATAAATTTTGGATAGGTGTTTGTTAGTGTGTAATAATTTTTAAGGTGTTGGGGTTAGGTATTTAGTAGGTAAGGATTTTCTTGAGGTGTTGCTTAAAAGCATAGCTTGGTGGAGGTGCATGTTATTATTATGGTGGGAGTGTGTAAGATTATTTTTGAAATGGTTTATGAGTTATTTTTTGGACCTAATGAGGGGAATAATAAACTTATGTATGAGGATTTATGTTTACTCCTTGATTCATAGATTGTTAGTTATTCTCTAAATCATGAATATGACCCACCAAGGTATTGATGAGCTCATTTGGGCTAGTGGTAACATTAGGTCTTAGAATATCCTATATAAGAGGGATATAAGTGGGAGATTGGCTATTTTTAAGGTATTTATTTGGAGTGATAGCCTCAAGAGTACTAGTTAAGGTTTTCACTAGTGGGTTAGAGGGATTTTGGTTCCTATTAGAGGGATGTATAGCCACTTTCATATAGTTAACCACATCCTCCAAGTGGTAGATCCTTCTTAGATAGTGATCATATTTATCAGTGCTTTCCACATCTAGGATTTGTAGGATAATTGATGGTCTAGTGTCCATATGAATATCGGTTGTACTTAATCTAATGAGGGTCATATCATTGGAGTTGGAATGATTGATAGTGGTTTCAAATACATCATGTACCTCATTAATAGGGATTACAATACTTATTTATTATGGTGAGAATAATTATAAGATTGATAATATATATTGGTGTCAAAATTAGGGTTATTTTATCTCACCAAAAAAGTCTCAAAATAATTAATTTAGATCCTTATATATCTCTCGATACCAAAAGAGCTACCTAGGTCATGTCCAGACATATTATGGGGGTATATGGGTACCCAAAAAATAAATGAAAGGATAGGGGATGATAGATAAAGGAGAAAATAAGGATAATAAAATGGAAACTTAAAATATTTAAGTATTTCACATTATTCTCACTTATTTGTATGCACATGAATATCACACTCTAAATTATGCACTCAACTTCTTGAGGTCAGGATGAGACAACCAATGTAGTGGATGGTGATACATAGAGCTATGGATTTGGATAATTGTTAGGTATAAAGGGATTTTTAATGTTTGGTGGAAAAGGGTTCTCATGATGAAACCATAAGACTTTCATAACATCAAATTATTTATTAAGATCATTTAGTTGAATGGAAATAGAGCTCCAAGGTAGTTTAATGTTTGAGATAAGGAGGTGAAGCTCATGATCAATATTAGGACCAATCAAATGGAGATTTTCATGTTAAATTAATCAATGGATAATATAAAATCCATCATTTTGAATACACTTATTTAGTTCCATCCTTGAGTGTGAAAGATATATGCTAAGGTTAGACCCAAGGAGAGGAAAAGGACCTCAGTGTGAACGAATCATGTTATATTGGTGACCTCAATTCTATGGGAGGATAATTATTGGTGGATCATGAATTTACTCTTGTTCTTCTAGGTCACTAAGAGCATTGATGCTGATGTGAGGAGTAGGTGTAGCATGGAAAACCTTGAGTCTCAATTCAACACTAACATCTAATTGTGTGTTGATTTTAAGACTAGGTGTTTTGACCCTAGGGAAAAGACCAAGTGTCTCAAAAAGTGTAATCCAAATGAGACAAGTAAAATTATAAGTGTATGATCTTATTTAGGAATTTTTTAAAAGTATTTGATGTACTATTGATGCAAATTTTAAGGATATTTGTGCTGAATTTGACAAGGCTTTTGGCAATTTGATTATTTTTCTTGTTTTGGGGAATTTTTGATTGAAATAAAATCTAACTAATTTATAAAAATAAATAACTAAAAGTAAAGAATGATTAAAAACTGAAACTAAAATTAAGCGATTATTATTTTTGGTATTTTCATATTACTTTTTGATAAATGTAAGATAAGGACACAAAATCTACTTTGACAATGCAATTGTTGATTTTACTTTTCCTAGATATAAACTAAATGAAATTATTTTTGTTATTTTATAAATGATATATGGATGAATCTAGTAACACAATAGAATATTTGTATCTTAACACCAAACACTACTAAATACCCAATATTTATTTTGCATGTTCAAACTAAAATAATTTTTAGTGTTTTTAAATGAGTGAGCACTAGTTTAAATAATTTGTTTTAGATGAAATTAAATACTTGAATTATGATTTTATAAACTATTAAACTAATAAAAAAATTTATAATTTAATTAAACAAATAAAATTAGGAGCAATACAACACTTTGTGATTGCCTATGTTTGACTAAGATTTTTGTTTGCTTGTGTGTGAGTTTGCGCAAAAAAGAAAACTATTTTCAAACTAAAAATTAACAATGGCTATAGTTAAAATTATTTATTTTGTTTTCCAATATATACTTAGTGTTTTAAATCAAATCTAAATTCTCTAAAAGGATTTATTATATGCCTTTAATTAAATGAATAAACTAACTAATATATTTATGTAAAGATGGGAGAGACAAGAATTATTTTTCCTATCAAATTTATATTTTTAAACATAAAAATTTAAAATAATGTAATAAATGAAAGTAGTATAATATAATCTACTAAATAAATAAAATAAACTAAAACTAGAAACCTCCAACCTGATCAAGGTGTAGATTGTCTAAAAGTAAGAGAAGTATCTATTGTGTGGTCCTCAATTTGCTAGATCTTTTTCTCAACAATGATTGAAGAAAATATATAAATTGGATGATGATAAAATGATAATATAAAAATGGTAAAAAAATATAAATACAAAACTCAAAATAAATAAAACTAGTAATGATTGGTTAAGAACATTATTTGCAAAGATCTAGTTGCAGAAACAATGACTCTCCTTGCTTTAGATTATATAGTCAATATGAAAAATGATCAAATACATCTTCAATGAAATGGGAAGTAGGTTTTTTCTATAGAAAGATTCAAAATTATAGGTTGTAAATTAAAATTTTAGATCCAAAATTGGCTTACTTGTATAAAAATAATGGAGGTTGCATGGAGTTTAACTGAATTGAACTAGGAGTAGAACTTATGAGAGACAAAAATAATTGAAAATATAAGAGAGACTAATTTGGGCTAGCATGGAAATGAACACAAGGTTTAAAGATCAATAAAAATAATAATAAACATGTAAAACATATAAAAACATAAATTTTGAAAGCTAAATTTATAAGGTGAATAAAAAGGTGACAAAACCTCCCTTAGTTGTAGGGGAAGCTACATAAAAATTGGTTTCTATGATGGAATTACTTTATAAAGTTAAAAAACTACCACCAATTTAAAATGGAAACATCCTATGTATACTAAATTTCTACAACATTTTTTGGAACTGTCACGACCATTCTAAAACCTAGGCAGTGGTTTGGTAGTGAAGAGCAATGATCTTGGCATAGATAGTGGCAATTTTGTCATTTATAGTAGGTTTTTAAAATTGAATCATCATAAGCTACTAAGGCCAAAAAAGAGAGTTAAATGGGGATTGGAGTAATAAAGGGAGATTAAAGGGGAAGGTTGTTAGAGAGAACCCATTTTGAGCATACTTTAGGATATCACTACATCATCATTAGGCATCAAAATAGAATGTTTCATAGTGAAAATTTTGGGCACATAAACAAACTTATATATTTAACAAATAAAAACCATTTTTTGTCAAAATATTTCAAATTTTCAAGACCTACGAACACTCAGTTTTCCAAACTTTCCTAGTTCATAAGGGTTTTACACTTTTACCCATAAAAGGCTTTGAATGGTGGAAGTAGTCTTTCCACTTGTAATGTTAATCCATCACATATACTATAAACATATATTCAAATAAAATATTTGGTCATTTAGATTGGCCATTTGTTTTGGGATGATATGTTAAACTAATATTTAGTTTAGTGTTGAATTTAGCCATCAATTTCTACCAAAATATAGAAGTAAACAACTTATCTCTATCAAAGATAATTACTTTCAGAACAACATGAAGGTGAAAAACCTCCTTCAATGTTTTTGAGGATGGAGGCATCATATGTTATGTTTTTTATATGAAATTAACAACTTTTTTTAGTTTATCAGTTAAAACTAGAATTGTATCATGCACACATCAAGATTTAGGTAGTCCTAAGATAAAATTCATTGAAATCACAACCCACTTACTTTTAATAATTTAATGAGGGTATAAAAATCTAATGATGTAGGGGCATTTTAGGAATTCCAAAAAATAAACTTGAAAGTGAGTGAAATTTGAATGGGAGTCCTTTAGAAGTTTTCCCACCTTTTTGTAATTTGAATTTTCAAATGTCTAATAAGGTATTAAGAGTGCTCTAGGTATAAAGGTTTGTGATTATTTAATAATTTTGTAAAATAACTTTTGTGGTCTCATAAAGTTTATAAATTTGTTTTGAGTCATATGTCATTATTGATTATGTGAGTTGGTAGCTAGTGTGATGATCACCCTACATGGGTTTCAAAGAAAATGGAAGGTTCTTGTTTCAACAAAATGGTTATAGAATCTTGTTTTAGAGTCTAATTGATACTATAAAGGTGGTAGAATTTGTAGTAGTCCATAGGAATGATAGGAGGAAGAGAAATAGGGGCAAACAAGAGTGAAAAGGTTTACCAAAAGGAATGAAGGACCGTGTAAGTCCAACTTTTGTATGAATGCACATAAAAAAAGTTATTTTTGAAAAAAAAGATCATTGTAATCACTATACTTTTTCATGTTTATGGTTATTTATGTGATCTTAGTTATAACAGGACCCTGGTGCATTTTAATAAGGTTGTAAGCCTAAACAAATTCTATGTGTCATTCAATTGTATGGGTGGAAAAAAGTACATGATGTGTTTGGATGATTGATGTGTATAGTTGTCATAATGTTAGTGATATTGTCATTATTAGGCCTTATTTGCTAAATTGACATAGATAGTCTAAGTTGAGGTGGAATAAGTTACTCAAAGTGAATATAGACAAGTCTCTAAATAGGGTCTGGGTTATATAGTCATTGTTTAAGAAATTGAATAAACTTTTGATCCTTTTCATATTGATTTTTTTGGATATATGAAAGAGATACACTCATGGTATCTTAAGGAGTGCACCTTTTTCATTCATAGATAACAAAATATTGAATTTATTCCATTTTTATGATAAACCCTATCCAATACTAGCCGTTATCTATAATATAAAATCTTGTAGACTGAGATTCTTGGATTTTGAGTCTTTCTTTGTTTAAAATGTGATAAAGAGATATTTAAGACATCCATATAAATTAGGAGGAACCTCATAGAATTTTGTGGAGCTTGTTGACAATGAAAAGGTGTTAAAACCCTACTTAACCCTATTTATTTAATAGAACACAATGCTAAGAGACTGAGAATTGATGTTTTCCACTAAGGAATGAATTAGATGAGATGTCTAGCTTATGTTTAGAGGATTATATGATGAATATAGACCTATAAAATGTGTAATGGGTCTTTTAAACTTCATGCATCAAGAGTAATGCCTTTTAGAAGGCTCTCAACCTTGATAGTGGTCTAAAAACCCTAGATCTAGGGTTTGGTACATAGAAAGAGTTTTAACCATACAAAATTTTGAAATTTTGTAATTCACATATTTTTAATAATATATGTAAATTTTTTTTATGGTTTCAAAGTGTGCATTGAATTGTAGGTATGGAATCTTGAGGACTGATTGTATATTAGACCTAGAAAGGCCTAATAGGCCTATATAGGGAATAAAAAGAGGATAAAAAAGAGGCTAGAGGAGAGTTGTGATAAAAAAAATTGAATGAGGAGACAAAAATAACTAGAGGTTATTTTCACCAAGTGTTTTATTTTAAATTAGAGAAGTTACAATTCTATACCAAGCTAGAAAGCCATAAAATAGGGCTATAAAGACTATTGTCAAGAAGACAAAGTTGTGTAAGAGTGAGTTGATGTTTCATAGTAGGGTTTAAATTGATAAAAGGACATTTAATGAATGTTATGTTATTCCATAAGATGTAATATATTTGTATAATAATTGTTGAGTAATCCTAGTATCTTGGTTGCATGTTGTTTATAAGGACTTTAGGGGAATGTAGGAAGGTAAAAAAAATTCTTGAATGAAGTAAAGGGCAGAGTGAGAAAATGATTAGATATGATTTTAAATAATTTCATAGAATTTTTTGAGTATATATAAACTTTAGTTAATAAGTTGTTCTTTTTTGGTCCATTTTGACAAATAGGCTTAGTGTTGGCTAAGGAGAATTCTGCTAGTTGACAAGTAGAGGGAAAGAGGAAAATTGTAGGTTATAGTGAGAAGAGCTCTAAATCATTTGGTATCAGAGCCAATTTTATGATATAGGAATGTAAATATAGGTATAGACATTGATTAATATATGGTTCATGTTGCATGTTTCATGATTGACAGTTATTTACAAGAAAGATGCAAGAAGGTAGTGTATGGAGTCTTGTTGAGAGACAATAGAAAAAGAGAAGGTATGAGGTATTTTGTGATTGGTTTGTTGAATTTAATACATTTTTATGCTTAGTGATTGGTGAAAGAGATAAAATAATTAATTTTTAAGTGATATCCCTATAGAAAAGAGAGATATTAACAATTTCATGTAATAGAGATAAGCTCATAAAGAGAGCTTTAGAAAAGAATATAGTCCAGCATAAAAGACAATAGGTGGAAAGACCAAAGTGTGGTTTGATAGAGAGATAAAGGTTCTAAGTGTGAACCAAATAAGAGGTCCAAGATATACGAAGATAGATAATAGAGAGAATGTACCCAAGTGAGGTACTCAAAATGAAGATGAAAGGAGAAGTAGAGAGAAAAGTGAAAGATAGGGTTGAATTTGAAAGCCACATAGAAAGAATGATGGAAAAAGAGATAAAAGACACAGAAGAGGCACTATAAAAGATGGAGAAAGAGTGGTTGAGTATGTGGAATGAATATAGATTATAGTGTGGAATTAGTATTAGAAAAAGAGTTAAGTGCAGCTTCATAGAAAGGATGCAAGAAAAAGAGAACCAATAGGTGATAGAAAATTTGGAAAGGTAGCTAAAGGAAATGGAACACAACCTATCATGAAGGAGGAGAGAGTGGTAATGAAGCATCAAAATTATTATTCTAATAATGATTTTTTATGGTTAAATGTAGGTAAATAAGTGTAAATTGAGGAGTATGATTAGTATGAAGGAGATGAATGGCAAGCAACCCATAAAGAAGAAGAAAAATGATGCATTGAAAAGTACAAGTGAAACTAAATATGAGGTGATTCTTCACCATGAATATGGAGATTTATTTGATGGAGAAGAGTGGAGAGATAAAGATAAGTGACCATCATATGGTGAGGAAGATAAAGACATTATAGGTAATGAAGAATATGCAAACTTTGATGAATATTTTGACAAAGATGATGATGCATTGTACAAAGATAATATAGAATTATTTGAAGAGTTTATTGGATCAGATAAGAACTATAAATCACATGAAGTGATTGAGGAAAGTAGTGAATAGGCTATGGAGGATGTGACTGATATTCCAATCTAAGAAGAGAAGAGGCACAAAGATGAGTTGGCTAACTGGATAGTCAAGAAGGAAGAATCAATTATGATGAAGGACAATAGGATAGGAAGTGATGAATAAAATTTTGTGAAAAAGTATGAGACCTTGGAATGGTCAAAAGAGGAAGATATCATGGTTTGGAGTAGGTATGTTGATGAAAAGGCATAAATAACAATGTTGGAGGAGGAAATAGAAAAAGAATGGCAATTCATGATCAATGCCATGAAGGTTAAATAAGAACATGAAAGAAATCAAGGAAATAAGAATGATTGCAAATACAAGTAGTAGTATTAGCAGTAGTAAGGAAGAGAGAAAAGGATCACATGGAAGAAGAAGCACAAGCATAGGTGTGGTAGAAAGGATCACACTCATTTTTATGAACACTTGAATAATGAAGAAGATATAAATTAATTTCATTTTTCCCCTTAGAAGTATGATGTACGAGAATATTAGGAATGCCAAAAAGTGAAATTGAAAGTAAGTGAAATTTGAATGGGAGTCCTTTAGAAGTTTTCTAACCTTTTTGTAATTTGAATTTTTAAATGTCTAATGAGGGATTAAGAGTGATATACGTGGTTTAAGTGAGTAATAAAGGTTTTTGATTATTTAATAATGTTGTAAAATACCTTTTGTGGTCTCATAAAGGTCATATATATTTTTTGAGCCATATGTCATTGTTGATTATGTGAGGTGGCAACTAGTGTGATGATCACCCTACATGGGTTTTAGAGCAAATGAAAGTTTATTATTTCAAAAAAGAGGTTATAGAATCTTTTTTTAGAGTCTAATTGATACTATAAAGGTGGTAGAATGTGTACTGGTCTATATTAATGATTGGAGGAAGAGAAATGGGCATACAAGAGTGGAAAGGTTTGCCAAGAGGAATGAAGGACTATTTAAGTCCAACTTTTGTATGAATTCACATCAACAAAGAAAGTTCTTTTTAAAAAAAAGTATCATTATATTCACTGTAATTGTTCATGTTTATGGTTCTTTATGTGATATTAGTGCTAATAGGAACCTAATGTGTTTCAAGAAGGTTGCAAGCCTACACAAATTCTATATGTCATTCAATTGTATGGTTAGAACAAAGTAAATGATGTGTTTGGATGACTGATATGTGTATAGTTATCATGATTTTATTGTTCTTGTGATGATCAAGCCATATTTTCTAAATTGACATAGATAGACTAAGTTGAGGTGGAAGAAGTCACTCAAAGTGAATATAGATAGGTCTACAAATAGGGTCTAGGTTATATATTCATTATTTAAGAAATTAAATGAGCTTATGATCCTTTTCAAGTTGAGTTTTATGGATATATGAAAGAGAGACACTGATGGTATCTTAAATAGTGCACTTGTTTCATTCATAGATAACAAAATATTGATTTTATTCCATTGTTGTGATAAACTCTATCTAATACTAACCACTATCTACAATACATAATCTTGTAGACTGAGATTCTTGGACATTGAATCTTACTTTGTTTAAAATGTGATAAAGAGAGGTTTAATTCATCCATATAAATTGGGAAGAACCTCATATATGTTTTTGGAGCCTATTGATAGTGAAAAGGTGTTAAAACCTTGCTTAATCCTATTTAGTTAATAAAACATGATGCTAAAAGATGGAGAATTGATGTTTTCCACTAAGGAATGAATTAGATGATATTTTTAGCTTATTTTTAGAGGATTATACGATGAATATAGACCTATAAAAGGTGTAATGGGTCTTTGAAACTTCATACATCAAGATTTATGCCTTTTAGAAGGATCTCAGCCTTGATAGTGGTCTAAAAACCCTAGATCTAGGGTTTGGTGCATATAAGAATTTTAACCATTAAAAAGTTTTAAAATTTTGTAATACACCTATTTTGAAGATGATATAACTATTGTTTTATGTTTTTAGAGTGTGTATGGAACTATAGGTATATATTTTGGAGGACTGATGGTATACTAGACCTAGAAAGGCTTAATAGGCCTAAATAGGGAATAAAAAGAGGATAGAAAAGAGGCCATATGAGAGTTGTGATGAAAAAAATTGCATGAGGAGACAAAAATAAATATATATTATTTGGACCAAGTGTTGTATTTTAAATTATAGAAGGTACAATTTTGTACCAAGCTAGAAAGCCCTAAAATAGGGCTATAAGGACTATTGTCAAGAGGATAGAGTTGTGCAAGAGTGATTAGATGTTTCATAGTAGGTTGTGGATTGATAAAAGGACCTTGAATGAATTTTAGGAGATTATATAATATGTAAGAGAGTTTTATAATCATTTTTAAGTAATCCTAGTATCTTGGTTGCATGTTGTCTATAAGGACTTTAGGGGAATGCATGAAGGTAAATAGAGATTCTTGAATGAAGTAAAGGGCAGAATGAGAAAATGATTGGATATGGTTTTCAATAATGGCATATAATTTTTTTTAGTATATTTAAACTTTAATTAATAATGTGTTCTTGTTTTGGTCCATTTGGATAAATAGGCTTAGTTTTGGCTACAGAGAATTCTACTAGTTGACAAGCAGAGGGAAAGTGGATAATTGTAGGCTATAGTGAGAAGAGATTAGCATCATCCACCTGGATGGAAATGTTCAAAATCAAAATGATGACAATTCAAACATCTTACTATAAATGTAGATATATATTTATTTAATATAGTATAAAATAAATCTTTTTTATCTCATGTGTGATTTTTGTGACACTTGGGTGAGCAAAATGAGGTACAACATACACTTTAATTAAAATTTGTTACCTTATATCCATAGAATCAGGAACATAAATTCTATCCATATGTCTCAAAATTCCATCTAATTCCATATAAAAATCAAAAATATATTTTCCCACGATTCCATTTGACAAATCAAAATATATTTTCAAGCATTCAGATTTATATTATTGTATTAAAATAAAATTTATAAAATTTGATCTCAAATCATAAATAGAATCAATGTATGTTCTCTTACATCAAGAATTTGCCACTCCATTTTATTTCCCTTTAAAAATTTTAATATCCATGTTAAATTTCATGATAAACTCTAACCACCTTCTTTGTTTACATTTAGCTCATCCTAAGCAAATAAATGCATAAAACTTTGATGGTCATATTTTATTTTGAAATGCTTACCAAGTAGAAAAGGTTTCCATTGTTAGAGTGAATGGATCACAAAAGTTAACTTAAGATCATGACTTAGATAGTTTTGTTCATGTTATTTACACTTATGAGACTCATAATCAACCATATTTACCTATTGAGTTAGAACATCTTTGATGCCTACTTTATAAGCATTAGCCCAAATTGTAAAGTTTTTCATTTAGATTTGGAATGACTAGAATAAGTGTTGTATCTAAATATTCTTTCATATTTTTAAATTTTTATTCCTATTATGGGGTCTATTAAAATTTATTTCCTTATTTTTTATAAGGAATTAATAGGGTTAAAAATTCTTTAAAAAACTTTCACAAACCTTCGATAATAATTGTCTAGCCCCATGAAGTTATGAACTTCATGCACATTTTAAGGATATGGCCACTCATTAATGGTTGTAATATTTACAAGATCCACTACAAGACCTTCTTTGGAAATAACATTCCCATAGTAATGAATTTCACTTTGATAGAAGGTGTATGCAAACAAAACTAGACAAATATATAACTTATCCTACTCAACAATATTTAATCTCTGATAAGGTAATCAACCAACAAGTACACTTCACAATACATTCAAATCAGGATCATGACCAATAATGGATCCACTAAAACTACACTAAGGGATCAATTATCACACTATGTCAATGGAGGGGTTTCCAAGGCCTCTAATCAAATTCCATTTTTTGATAACCCTAGCTAGGTCTTATGATTATAAATAATATTAATCAAGCTAATCTACTGAACAACTATGAAATTTAATTTAGTAAATTCATATGCAAGCTAAATTAGTGCTCCTTGAATCTTGTGTAACAAATAAGGAAGATAATACACACACACAAAAATAAATAAATAATTAAATAATAATAATAATAATAATAATAATAATAATAATAATAATAATAATAATAATAATAATAATAATAATAAACTCTATGACATCTACTTATTGAAATATGAAGGGATTAGGAATAAACTTAACTTGTTGAAGTGAACTCGTCATGCCTCAATATCTCTCTTGACCAATGGTGATTTTTAAGAGGTTTTTAATGGGCTTGTAAGGATCACAAATATAAATCAAATCTAGGATATAATACTTCTCTTATGCATCCAAGACCTCCACAAGATAAGTACTACTCCTCTAAGGCAAAAACCTAATCAACAAAAACTTCTATTGATTGTATAAGTAGACTTGAAAGTAGATGATTTGTAATTGAATGATCATCTCTTAGAAATAAAATGCAATGGATATATATATATATATATATAGACTCTAAACCCTCCTAAAAATTTATCCAATGTAGTCATATCGATCATTCTCATTAGGTGGGAAATAGAGCCATTAAGTCCTGAACTATGTCACCTTAAGCCAACATAATTTTGTAACATGCACTAAACCCAAAATAAGTTCAACCCAATTGATATAGTAGGAAAAATTTTAAAATGGGTTTTTTGCTTAGTTAATTACTATTTGGGCAATGAACTACTTAGGGAAATGTATAGGCAGGGTTTCAATGCTTATAAAAATGGATATGAGTGATGTGTATTGGTTTTAAATGGTGGTAGAAGGGATAACAATACTATAAAAGGTGTTGTAGTTAACAATTCTTTCATAGTTTAAATTTTTTATTCATATTATGGGATCTATTAAATTTTATTTCCTTCTTTCTTATAAGGAAGTAATAGGGTTAAAAATCCTTTAAAAACCTTCCACAAACCTTTGATAATAACTACCTTGGCCTATGAAGTTACAAAATTCATGCAGATTTTTAGGAGTTTCCCACTCATTAATGGTTGAAATATTTACAAGATCTACTAAAAGACCTTCCTTGGAAATCACATATCCATAATAATGAATTTCATTTTGATAGAAGGTGTATGAAATAAAAAATAGATAAATATAGAACTTATCCTACTCAATAATATTCAAGATCTGACAAGGTAATCAACCAATAAGTATGCTTCACAATACTTTCAAATCAGGGTCATGACCAGTAATTGATCCACTAAACCTACACTAAGGGATCACTAATCACACTATGGAAATAGAGAGGTTTCCAAGACCTCTAGTCAAATTCCATTTTGTGATAACCCTAGCTAGGTCTTATGATTATAAATAATATTAATGAAGCTAATCTAGTGCTCACTAAAGCTGGTGGCATAAATAGGGAAGATAATAAACATGTGTGTGTGTGTGTGTGTGTGTGTGTGTGTGTGTGTGTGTGTGTGTGTGTGTGTGTGTGTGTGTGTGTGTGTGTGTGTGTGTGTGTGTGTTCTCTCTCCTTATATATATTGAATAAACATGAGTTCATCCACCAAATAGGCATGATGGATCACAACCTTAGATCTATTGATAGTATTGTATTTTTATTATGTTTCATTGTATCATACATTTGATATATGGATATAAATGGCTCTAAATTTTTTGTTTTATATTGATCATGGATGTATATTTTATTTCTATCACATGTATTTTAGTATCTTTTATATGCTATGAGAAAATATGTGATATACGTTGGATTCTTTTCTAGTAATTTGTGAATAAATGCATGGTTAAAAATAATGATAAAATAAAATACAAATAAAAGAGTAATAAAATTTAGTACACACTAAATCATAATGGGAAATGTTTAAAAATTAAATAAAGGAAAGAATTTTTAAAATACACTTAGATCAATATTTCAAAAGTATGTACTACAAATAACATTAGTATAAGATACATTAAATCAAGGTGAGGAATGGGTAAGATGTAAATGTTTGAAAATAAAGAACAAAAAAAATACTAAATCAAGATGGAAATTATGTAAAAGACAATCAAATATTTATAAAAGGTGTGAAAAACAAAGATAGATAAGAAAACATAAAACATATTAAATCATGATGGGAATTATGCTCATGATCTGTTAAATAACAAATGTAAGACACATTAACTCAATATTTAAGTTTGTAACAAAAAATACAAAGGAAATTAAGATGTAAATATCAAGATTGATATTTATTTTTGTGACTAATCATGGTATGGGGGCTATTAGGAATGTATTGTGAGGAAGGCCTAGTCTTATCCAAGCTATTACACTATAACTCACAAAAGAGAAACCAATGGGGTAGATGATAATATTTAGAATATCTATAAGAAATAATTAAATGTTTTTGATTAATGCCTAGTCTTATCCAAGGTCTTATAGTGCAATTTACAAAAGTAAAACCCTAGGGGTATGATCAATTAACGAAATATATTCATCAAGGGGGAATTTTAGGGTTGTTTTAATAAAGTAAGGAGTGTAAAAATCATGACATAGGTGTTTGTAATAAAACATGATTAGACATGAGACATATTAAGTAAAAAGGGACACACTAAGAGTCTAATGGATTCTAAATACAAAAAGTATTTATTCACAATAAGCACAAAAATTTATGGGTAGATAAGTGTAGTAAAATGATCAATTCATGAAGATTAACTATATAGTAAAATTAAAATAGGCCTACCTTCCCACATCATGTTCCCTATTCTTCAAGACCCTTTATAGATCTATCAGTTTACTACTAATATTGGTTACTTGCATGAGAATATAGGTATCACTATATATAATTTTGAAATATTTTATTCCAATATACTAGCCTATCACATCCCAATGAACCTTAGCTCTATTTTAAGGACAAATGTAGAGTTTTAGCTTTGATTATAAATTGGAGATGTGCTTAGATATGAATCACATCTTTTAGTGTGATTTTTACTATTAAATGTTTATTTTTACCTTTTGATTATTACCTTTTGTTTAAATGGTTTGGATTTTAACATTTTATGGTTTATTTTACTCATCCTCCATGCAGATTTAGAATAACCAATCATGAGTGATATAAGTGACAAACACAAATAAGTTTTAGGATTTGGTTATAGGAGACAAAATACCTAGAGATATTAGCACATATTACTAAACAATTAGGCTTGCCTAAAAACCAACATGTGATCTCAAGTCTTACCCTTATGTGTGATTATTATGAAAAAGGTAAAACATGGAAATAAATGAAGATAAAAAGAGATATATGTATATAGTGATAAAATTAGAAGTATGATTGTTAAATGGTCATATAGTAATGATAGGATAATCAAGGGATATGGGTTTAAGAACCATGTCACAATAGTAACTATCTTGGTTGTAAATGATAAAACCAACAAAAGACAAATAATTTTAAGAAACATTTAACCATGAAAAATAATTACAACCATAAGATTAATTCATGAAATATTCATTTTAAATCAAAGTATGTGAAAAATAAAATAACCCATGAGTTATAGTAAATAATAAAAACATAATATACATATATACTCATAAATCAAATCCAAATAGTATAATAGTGTGATAAATAATGTGATAGGACACCATGATGTGTTCATAAATACTAATAAATCTCACTAAAAATATGATCCATAACATCTAACACATCCTTGTGTAACTAAATTTTGACATTAATTAGAGTCTCATCAATCTTCGTAGAAATTCTGAATATAATTCTTGTTGTATCATATCTATAGAGAAGGTAGGTATGATAAAATAAACATGATGCTCCTAAGGTACCTCCTATGTGGGATATTCAATGTAAGGAAGAGGTGACAAAATGGGAATGGTATCTAAGGATCTATATAAAGGTACATGATATAGAGAAAGAAGAGACTTTGTCTATAAATGACTTGGATCATGAGGCTAAGATGATGAAGGTGTAAGCCATGAAAAATCCTATAAATTTTACTAAATCACTCAACATATATCAGTATAGTATGTAGTGCATTAATTATAAAGATAATAAACCTCCCCATATTGAGGAATATACTCTAGAAGTACCTTATGAGGTGGTATTCTCTTATATTTAGTTGTGATATAACTTGATGAAGTGTATCAATATATTTACTAAGCTATCAATAATGAGAAGAAGAATAGTTGCATGTACCAGCATAGCAACAAGTACATCTATTAGTAGGTGGTGAAGGTTGGCTATATATGGTAATAGAAATAGAGGCCTATTGTTGTTAATGTGCACTACAATCCTTGGCTTAGTGATTGATAACTCTATGAATCTTACAACATATTGAAGTAGTGTAGCTCACATCTCTAGAGGAAGTAAGATGGAAGGATCTTGGAATATAGAAAACCATTAAGGTCCCATCATGGCATATCCCATAAGTATACTCTAAGGAGGCTTAGTAGTTACTATAAGAGTAGTGTGTGTGTGCTCCATCTCAGAGCTATGAAGATCAAATGAAGAACTAATATAGGTACTATAGTAAGAGAAACAAATATAAGAAGAAATAAGAGAATGTTGTAAATAAGAATGATATCTAATTATCTCTACATTTTTAGATTGAGTAAATCCATCTAAAAAGGGATTGTCTAAAGAATATCCATCATCATCATCATCATCATCATCATCATCAAGAGTATAAATAGCAATAGTACATGCATCATTAATTTTATTGGTTGAAGACTCATGATGAATAGAATTCTTGGTTTTTACTAAGGTAACCAAAATTTAGTCACATGGTTGTTGGGTAAAGAATAGGTCTTATAAAGTTACAAGGTATAGTGGATGGACACATGTGAAAATTATATTATTTTTCATATTTTATGATTCTTTGTATGCATTTGACCTTGTAATCATAAGCAATAGATGGAATAATGAAAATATTTTTTCCTTTTGGCATATCAAATGGCTAGACTATAAAGATACAAAACTTTATAATACTCTATTTGTAGTGCTCATTTATAATAAAATATGGTTCTATTGTGTGATAGAGATTAATACAATGTTCTGAATGGTTTTCCTATTTGTCTTTCATTTATGATCTTTACATAATGAGTATTGTGAATGTCTCAATCTATTATTCATTAACCTTATATGTTGTCCATATAATGAGTTAGACTTTGTAATTAATGACATCATTTAGTATATTTATCGATATCTATCTTGTTTTTTATTGATTACACTAGATATCATTATAATTATCATGTTCTAAATTTTTCTAGGAACCTCTGCTAACAACGGTGTGGTGATCATGGAAAATTTTAAACTATTTTTAGATGGTTTCTAAGGTAGAGAGATTTATAAATATGGTTGGATGAGAGAACCTATAAATTTGTAGAGGAAGAAGAAAGAGGAGTTGAAGTGAATGTAAAGTAGATAATTCAAGAACATATATATGATGAGATTTATGAAATCTTCAAGTGCAAACTACTTAGATTATTAGATGTGTGGTTGTCAAGACTATAATTTTATTATTTCCATCTAAAAAATACATAGTATATAGTCTAGATAAAAGACAAGTTAGATAGACTATAAAGTATAGATACTAATTAGACCCATTCTATGGACTACTATACCCAAACTATAATTGATGGTTATATCATATAATTTATCGTTCAAAGCTATTTGGGTTATCGAATCTATATAAGAATGATTTGTTATAGTAATCTATGGTAAGTTACTTTAATGACTACCTATATTGATTAGAATGTTGGTTATGGAAAATTTTATGGTTCTTAGTCCTATCAACATGGAGTAGTCACTTCGATCACCATGGGTGTGTGTGTGGAATATAAGTAAATGATGTGCAACTGAGTAAAGAAACTTGAACCTGGCCCTACAATATGGAGGATGAAAAGAGATAGAATAAGAATGAATAAAAGTATGGGATTATAAAGGCAACTAAGAAAATAGAGGAGATGGAATAAAGTGATTAATCCATAATTAACTATGAATACGAGTATGGGTAGAGTAGAAGATGTTGGAGATGTAATGGTTAGGAGAGATGTTGTGAAAGATGTTGAAAGTAAAGAATACATAGATTATGAATAAGATCCTAATGAAGAAGAAGAATGAAATATGAATAGTACAGATATGGTGTTCATGGAGAAGGAAGAAGAGGTTAGGATAGAAATAAGACAACTAAAATATATAAATAGATCATAGTTAATAAAAGAGATTTTGTTTGGACCTAAGAAGGAATGTTGCTAGGAATAAGTTAGGTTCGATTGCATAACTATCTTGTGTTTAAGTTAAAGGTTAGAATAAGTTCAAATTATAGATCATTCACTTTAAGAGTACACATCCCCCAAACCCAATATATTATTTGTGAGAAGAAGTGCAAGAGAAGAGGAAAATACAAATTAGTTTAATTCATTTATATATAAGTTTGGTAAGGTAAGTGTGAAGACAAATCAAGTAATAGATAAGAAGAGTAAAAAATATTCAAGATTCCTTTTTAGGATACATGAAAATACTAGTATGTATAAGTATTTAGTCATAGTCATTATGCATAAACACATATAGTCATAGTCACCAGTGTGTATACACCTACATTTATAGTCTCTAGTATACATAAACTAGTATTAGCAAATTTAAGTGTGATAACTATGTCACTCAATGCAGACATTTTTTTTTATAATGTAATATGATGGATCTATGGATATTGACCAATACTTGGAAACTTATGATATAAAATGGAATGTTAAGGGGGTAACATTTGATGATGTTGAGAAGTGAGAAATTGTAATGGATTTATTAGGGTGAGCCTTAGATTTATTTGTAAAATAAATGTAAATACTCTCAATCTTACACAAGTCAAAGATCTATTGATAGTAAATTTTAAGATGAATAAATTTACAATCCAAACTATTCAAGACCTAAAGGAGACTCAACACAATTCTAGAGAGTTGGTTAGAGACTATGATCATAGGTTATTTAAAGTTATGAATAAGATCTATTTCATCTTAAAAGATAAGGATAAGTTGACTTGGTTTTTAGAAGGGCTAAAACTAAGAATTATATTTGTTATTACATATTCCTAGTTCTTAACTAAGGTTTTTACCTGATATTCTACTATACAAGTAAATTAAATTGAGGATTACAATGACCTTTTAGTAGAAGGATCTAAAGTAGAAGCAAAACTAGATGCTTTCATGAAAAAAATGGATGAGATGCAAAAGAATGATAATCCTAAATTAGGATTATGTTATATAAAATGAATTTGAGAAGGCCACCATAGCAATGAATGTCCAAAGCTTAAAATAATTTTTTTTTGAAATTTGTCAATTAATTGGGCATGCTACTTCAAAATGCCATCTTTTATAGAAATATATTAGAAAATAACATAGCATGTACTAAAATTTTTTTAAATCAAAAAATTATAATGAGAGGATTTGTATAGCTCTACAGAAGCTAAATGAATATATTACAAATAATGTCTTTACAATTTTTATGCAACAATTATCAGGTGTAAAGCAAGGTGTCCCAAGCCCATATGTGAATATAACAAGTATGACACATAGTAATCCCTAATGGATACCTTCATTTCTACAATACCAATGCCACAATATGGCTAGTTAGATATCATCTTCATTATAACACAAATATAATTATTTATATAATAATGTGAGTCTATATAAATCTAATTGAGCTCCAAGTTCACCTCATCACCCATATGGAGGGTACAACACACATGAAAACTAGTATGGAGGATATGCTAGACAATAGTCACAAGGATGGGGATACCAACAAAATAGAGATAGATATATAGGAGGATAAAAGGGAGGATACCAAAGAGTGTATTAATTAGGATATATTAATGATAATTGGTAATATCTACCACCTATGCAATGTTATTCATGCAGATAATACAATCACTATGCAAATAATTGCCCTATAAATCTATATAGATAGACATACTATGTGTACTATAGAATTGAAGGCCAACATAAAATAGAATATTATCCAGTACTCAAGAATCAAAGGATGGAGAAGCTAAAACATAATGCAAACTTGATCAATGTGCAACCTAAGGAGAATGAATTCATCCGGGTAGTTATTAGATAAACACATGTAAATCAAAGATTGTCACCTTTGGAGATACCAATATATCAAGAAATTAGAAAAGCTCAATATGATAAATATCTTTATCTTATAATGGATAAGAATTTGATTTATTAAGCACCTCAATTTATGTAAAATATACAAGAATAAAATGCTATAGAAGGAGATATAATAGTCATTAATATACAAATGTATGGATAGACTATGCATATAATGAAGTAGGAATGAGTTGTCACTGATAATGTTACTCATTACACTGCATAATGAATATATATCATATAATATTAATAACCTCTTACATCATTTTTGGAGTGTGCATAGTGAGGGCAACAACATATAGATAAGGTTATCTCGTATGTGAAAACTAAAAATCCTTGGGATGTTGACTCCAACATGGGTATTAATATTGTAGGTTATAAAATTCCTAACATAATATTTGATTTCATAAATATTGTAAATATGATCCTGAGATCAACATTGGAATTTATTAGTAGACCGTACTTAAGCTATAGTCCTGTCATCCATAGCCTTATAGATTATAGGCAAGTAGAGTTGATTGGTCACCTCAAGGATGTGGAGATTAGAGTGGCCAAGTTAATTATACATAGTGATTTTTAATTCATTGATATGAAGATTGTTGATATCCCTTACCTTACATTAATTGGTAATAGATGGGATTATAATGGTCAAATGACTATTAACATAGTGCATGACCAACTAGAGGCTCATTAGGGAGACCAAATAGTTGTATTCATTTGAATAAAGTAAAACAAAATTTGTACATAATTCATAAGGAATTAGAGTCACCATATGCATATAGTGATAATAGTTGGTTTAAAGTTAGAACAAATACATAAAGGAATGCATTGAGATATATTGCATATCAATTTTTGAACCCACACCTAGAACAATCCTAGATAATAAAGCAACCATATTCCAAGCTATTAATAACAAAATCACTAGCACCATAGTTTCAACTCAAAGGTTATACCTCTCCATTGATGAAATCTCCTACTAGATCATAAGTGGATGTCCTATATAATACAGGTGTAATAATTATGGATTATACGAAACCTAATCTAGATGGTGTTTTAATTTAGGAAATAACATCTTCCATAAGTGGTGATTTAGATAGTCACATGTTAAATTAGTCAAGAGGAGATCATGAGTTATGACCTTTGTGCATGGTGTTTGCCATTAAGTGTCATTTACCTCAATACTTTAAAATAGAGGACTCAATCCATTCATATTGAGGTTAGATCACCATGTTTTATACATCGGCCAAATAATTAGTGCACTAAGATATGTACTAAAAGGTAGTATTGCTAATTGGTAGGTAATGTATAGAGATCCAAATAATCATTGGGAGGAAGCATGTGAATTTTTATGCACATAATTTTAGTTATCACCTATAATGAAATATGAATGGTCATTATTTTAAGAAGGCCAATGTATTTAGCTTAATATTCATCAATGTGTAGATATATGGTCTATGTAAGGAGTAGAGTCAAGGTATTGGGTGCACATTTTTAGCCACACATTAGCACCACTGCCAACAACTTATTACTTGCATCAAGAGCATAGGAGTGAGACAAAAAATTAGGTAGAAAATGTTTTGTTAAAACTTTTATGTTTGAATATGATAACCTTTTGGTGCATAATGCATTACATAAACTTAAAATATTTTTATGTCATTGATAAGCAAAGGAATTGGGAGCCACAAAAAAGTCATCATCACAATAGGAAGTAACTCATGATTTGAATTTAACACTTCACAATTACAAGTTAAGTCAACATGAATAAGATTTTATTAATCCTTATAATATAATACTAGACAATATGACAAAAACTAGAAATAGTGATGAGGATTTATATTTGGAATGTTTCTTTGAACTAGAGAGGGAAGTTGAACCAATACGAGCCAAAAGCACATAACAAGTGGAAGAAGACAAACTATGAAATATAAATCTTATAGAAATGGAAGGAGAGCACACTATATGAGGAGATTTAATTAATGAATAAAATAAAGTGTATTAATAACCCTTAAAAATTATTGAAAAAATATCAAAATAGATTCATTTCCTAAGCTTGTGACTTTAGGAGATACTAGGGACAAGAGTGTGATCATAGGAATCCAAGAAGGGAGGTTAATATAGTTTTAGTTCAAGTAAAAAAACTAAAATATAAACACTAACACTTACACTCCTAGCCTAGAACTTAGGGAGATCTTAGTAATAAAATCTAAATGAAATCACAACAAAAACATATAAGACACAAATACTTTACCTTCTTTGAGATCTCCAAATGCTTTGTTGAGTGGCTTTCTCAGCTTGTGCATCAAGAATTCTTTAGAAAATGAATCTTGTTGGCTCCTCTCATTATAACCATTGGATTTAATGTGTCTTGTGATTACTTGGATCAATATTTTGGTATTATAACACTACTTGTAAGAAAATAGTTTGTCTCTCTCCAAATTTACATTGTAACTTTGGCTTATGAGAGATTAGAAATGAAGAGTCATGGCATTGTATTTATAGCCTAAGGATTTAACTCTCACCCAAGGTGAGTTAAGGTTTGGAATGGGTTCAAACCTAATCTAAGTGAGTCAAATATAACCCTAATAGAGTTAATATTTGTCAAGTAATTATGATTTGCAATTACTAGGTAAGACTCTCAAAATTAGATATTTAGGATATTTTCAAAGAGCTTGACAACTCATAAAGGCAATGATGAAAGGCTAGGATATTTTAAATTTTATTTTTTACATATTCATTAATTCCAAATGGTTAATTTAAATAGATAATTAATTTGGTTTAACTTGTTAATTAATTATGATTAGCCATTTAGCTCTTTCAAAATTTGATATTTATTTATGTGTCCCACTTAATAGGTCCATAGGCCAAATTGATAGTTGTTATGTCATAAGGTGATTAGGGATGAATATGTGAGAGGATATTATTGCATACAATATGATACCCTAATTATGGATTCCTCAACATGATTATAAGCTTTGATGAATGATACACAAGCAAATTTGGGGCATTCAATTATTATTAGGCTTAATTTCAATGGTTGGTAGGAATTGGTCTGAAGTCTGATCAAAAGCAAGTTGTGGCTATTTTTAGGTGTCTAAAGGGAGTATATTTTGGATTCATTGTAGATACTAAGATATTATAAAGATGTTTTTTTGAACAAATTATCTAAAATAAAAGGTGTAGATCCATCATTAGGGGAGACTCATATAAAGTTGAAAGAGTGTGCTCGACCCATTAAGAATCACCCTTACAGGCTAAAACCCAACATGAAAATAAAATTAAAGGTTGAAATAGATCAAATGAAATTGTCATGAATGATTTATCTAGTGGAAAAACTAGACTGGGTGAGTCCCATAGTGATATAGCTAAATAAATCTAGAGAGATATGAGTTTGTGGAGACTACTGTGCACTTAATAATAACTGCATCAATGATATTTTTCTAATACCATTCATGGATAAAGTCTTTGAGTTAATATTAGGTCACAAAGTATACTTAGTTATAGATGGATTTAGTGGGTACCATAAAATTTTGACTGTAAAATAAAACCAAGTTAAGACTAATTTTTAACAAAATGGGGATCATTCACATATAAGTTAATGTCTTTTGGTTTTAATAATTCTCTAGAAGTTTTATCTATATCTTTATTAAATAAATTAAAAAAATTCATTACTAATTTTCTAAAAGTATATTTGGATGACTAGGCTATATTTTCTCTGTTTAAAGATAATTTGTTGAAAATGTGCCTAATGTTATAATGGTGTTAATCTATGCGCATTGCTTTGAATTTAAAGAAGTGGTTATTTTTTTCACCTTTTTGTGTTATTTTGGACCATGTTGTATGTAATGATGGCATTCTAGTGGACTAATCTAATATTATTTTAATAGTGGGGATGCCACCCCTAACCAAATATATATAATTTTGCACCTTTCTTAGTCATATGGGATAGTACAAAAAAATTATCAAAGTATGCATAGCCATATATGTGCCAATGGAAAAACTATTGCACAAACATACAAGATTTGAATGGAAATCAAAATTCCAAGCAACATTTATCGATCTCAGAAAAAGGTTGTTAACAATACCTATTTTAGTTTTTACTAACTAGAAGAAGCCATTCCATGTGCATGTAGATACTTCTAGTATTATATTAGGAGTTTTCTTAAGGCACAACCAAGTGATGGTGAGTTTGATCACCCCATACATTTTACCATCTAGAAAATATCATTAACTAAAAATAACTATACCAGTATAGAAAGAGGGGCTTTAGCTATGACATTTGCATTGAAATTTTTTTAACTATCTATTGACCACACTATTTGATGGTATTACTAACAACTAGGCATTGTGATATTTAGTTAATAATCTAATGTTGGTAGGATGGATCTCTAGGTGGCTCATGTTGTGTTAAGAGTTTTAATTTCAAATCAATGTAAATCCATGACAAGAAAATGTTAGAATAGATCATCTAAGTAGGATAAATAATGGTGAAGATCTAGAAGAAATAGAAGATGATTCTCTAATGCACACTTACTCAAGGTTATTACAATCCTAGGTAATATGGAGGATATTGTAAAAAAAATTGAGCAAGGTAATTTCCCTACACATTATATATAAATGGATAAAAATCAAATGGTCACTCAATATATTTCATATAACCTCATCAACATATTTATATACAAGATTGGGAAAGATGATGTGTTGTGTAAAGAAGCAGTAGAGCATGAATAACCTTAGATTATTTAATAAGCACACTATTGAATTTCAAGGGGTCACTTCACATGTGAAGCCACTACCATAAAAGTTTAGATAACTATCTTTGGTTGTCAATTTTTTTTAGGATGAGCATAAGGTAGCCAAACATTGAAATGTGTGTTTAAGAATGGGAAAGCCAAATTAGCATGATGAGATACCTTTAGTAAAAATTATCACAAAAAAACCATTTAAACAATTGGGAATTAATTTTTTTGGAATTATAATTCCTTAAGAAAATTAAGTCATAAATGGTATATTTTTACTGTGAAGGATTATTTTACCAAATGGGTGGAAGTTGTTGTAACCCCAAGTTGTAGTGTGAAGGACACTACCAAATTCTTATATAAAAATATTATTATAATATTTAAATGCCCAATCAATCTGGTCAGCAATAGAGGAATGCATTTCCTCAATAAAACTATTGATAATCTCACTATTATTATATTGCACCATGAGAGCGTAACTTATCATCCTCAAGAAAATGGACAAGCTGAAGCATTAAATAAAGTATTGGGAAAAATGTTAAGATATGTAATATGCAAAGGGATGATTAGGAGGATCTCATTCCAATAATTATTTTGGCATATAGAAAAAATTACAATCATGACATAGGTTTTAATCCCTTCCATATTATCTATGGTTTTGAGGAAGTAAAGCCTATGGAATACATTGTTCTGAGTCTACACATTGTAATAGTTATGAGGCTTAGAAACCAAGATTCTCTAAAACAAAGATTACTAGACTTGGTTAGAATGGAATAATGTCAAAAAAGGGCATAATGGATGAAATAAATCCATAAGTTAAGTCAAAATGTATGGGGAGATCATAACCTATGATCTAAGAAATTCATCTAGAACAAGTGGTACTATTGTATGATAGCCATTTTAAGGAATTATTTGGAAAGCAAAGCATTATATGGAATGGATCCTACACTATTCATGAAGCTTCACAATAGGATACCATTGTGTTAAAATAATTTTAGTGAACAATACTACCAGGATGTGTTAATGGTTCTAGGCATAAGCCTTACTATCATTAATTTCCATCATTATTGTTTTTGGAAAGAGAGGGTACCAAGTGGCACCATGTAAATTTGGGTTTTTATTTAATGTTTTTTTTTTTTCATAGGGTTATAATGTTTGTATAGTGTGATATTTATATCATAACATATTGAAATGAACAAGTAACAATTACAATCATAACATGTGATCAAATTATAAAGATATCTTATAAGAAGGATAGATGGAACCAACTACATGGTGGTCATGAAATAATTATAAGAAGGTAACATTGAAAAGATAGGTTTAGTGAAAGAATGGATACCAATAATTTAAGACTATTAATGACAAGGAACTCAAATTGATTCCATCCATTTCAAATTAGATTACATGGCTAACTGACAGGTGGCATCATAAAAGAGAGGGGATAGATGAAAGGATATCATGTCACGTCAAATAACCATCGATAGCTAAATCAAGGTTTATAGACACAAAAGTGTCACTCTGAGATCAAAAAACATAAATTGATATTAATTTTGGGAGATAAATCACATGCAACTAGCTTAATGCATTTAAAAGAGTGAGCCACATGAATTTGGGTACCAAAAGATATATACATAAGGGCTCAAATAACACACAAACATTACATATTTTTAGAAAAAAGTAAATTGTGTGGTCTACATTCATGACATTTTCTTGTACATAAATTGCATACTACAGCGAGAACAAGCAAAATAAGTCTTCAACTTAGACTGTATAAAAAACCATGGAGAGAGCTCCATTATTAATTCCAATTATAAATGCACATAAGGAGATAGGGGTTGTCTCAAGGCTCTATCAAACCAAATATAATGACCCCAACCCCTTCCACTTAATTGATCTAGTAGAATATACTCTATTTACTTCTAGACTACAAGAAGCTACACAAGCAAAAGCTCTAGTGCTCCCACATCCATTAAGAGGCTTAATTATATAAATACTAATAAATCCACCCACATTTAGACAAATTTATGAGGTAATTTAAATTATTATAAGTAGATATAATGAAGGGGATATTGATTTGTCTCAAAATATCACAATTTTGATTAATCCCCAGACTATGGCATGAGTTACAGGCCTCCTAGCTCACAGAAAATCCCTCCTCCCCTATAAATCCACTATGCCACCAATTCATTTAGACACTAGGGAGAAGTATAAAATAACGGTAGGTAGAGGAATACAAATTGATTCAATAAATGATTATTTGGTGCATATTCTAGTTGAATTCATGATAATTTTTTTAGCAAACTATAAAGTAGGCCAAATAGGCAACAAAAGGGGTGATAGATATTGTGTATTACATGATACACCTATACTAACAATTTAACTATCCTAAGTTTTTAATGTCAAATTTAACTACCAAAATTGAGAAGATACTCATAGGTACCTCCTAAACATTCCATTATTAGTTTTTGGTTTTATTTTTTTATTTCATGTAATGAAAATTTCTAAAAGGTCTAGTCAATCTAGCTATGGATTTTTGGTTTACTACCACAGTTGTAAATATTTCATGGACCAAAATAGGGAAATATTATGAACAACTAGGTGGTTTAACACATGGTGGATTGAGGCTCTATATTTGATTAGGTCACACTCCAGAATACCCCAAGATGTCATGTATTTTCTAGGGTAACATGCATTAGTTACAAAACTACAAATTACCATCTAGATCAAGGTGCATGAGTTACCAACTCTAACTATGACTATAATCCCATAATTCATAATAATGTTAGATGCAAAAGTAAAATTTTAGAGGTATTTATCTATATATATGAGGATAATGACACCTCTATAGTTTATTCCCCCAAAATGATAATAACCAATACTAGAACATCCAAAAGGATAATAGTAAGTGCAACCACAAGCACCACCATAAACATCAAAAAATCTCATGAAATGATAGAAAGGAAAGAGTAAGTCACCTACATGACAAGCTTTACCACCACTACCCAAGAAGATGACATGACAAACAAAGTTTTGGTTGGATAATCTAATTTTCCAAAGATATCAGGTAGTAGAATTTTCATAAATGGGAGTCAAAGAGAAATAAGTATTATAGACCATGATGGAAGACATCATCAATAAAGTATATAAGAGGAAGAGAAGGAATCTTGTTTTTGGAAAGTAATGCACACCTATCAAGTTCATAATTATGTAAGGTAGGACCTTTGGGTTGATATAACTCAACCTCCCCCTTCATTATTATTGACATTGTAGGTCAGTAAATAGATCAAAAAAATAGGTGATCAAAATATTCCATAGAGACAAATATGTCAGATCTTACATGTGCACCAAGAAGTGCATCCTACACAAAACATTTCAGCTCTATCTTTGAATCATAAACCAACTACTCATCCTTAATAAAGTTTGTCTCCCATTTTAAAAGATAAGAGTACATACTTTTGATAATCAGTAGAGATGAGTGGTGTGTAACAATCACAAACATCATACCAATAATCTTAGACCCAAGATGTAAAGAAGTTAAAGAATGCCCTCAATCTTCCACCCACATCTAATAAAAATATGTTTATGCATAGAATTATAGTTATGGAATCAACATCTTCAGAAGAAACTCAATCAATTACCAAGATAGACACACCCTAGGTTAAGGAGGAGCTTGAAGAAACAAATTTAACATAACCATAACCATAAATAGAAGTTATGTAGGAATTAGGAAACCTAGAGGAGGATCAAAATAAGGCTGAGAGATAAAAAAGAAAGGATGATAAGAAGAGAAAAAATAAATAATAGAAGCAACAAGTAACTATGAAAGAGGCACAATAAAAGAAATAGGAATCTACATATGAAGAATAATGAAAATAAACAATTGTAGAAGAGCAATGTCAGAAGTAAGTTAAAGAAGTAGAGGCTACAACTAAATAATCCAATGAAACATAGGCTAAATGAAATTAAGTCAAGGAAGTAGAGGCTTGTAATAAATGAGACAAAGAAATAAAGGTGAATAAAAATGATAATAAGAAACATAGAGGAAACAACAAGAATCATACGTTACACAATAAAAGAAAGAAGAACAAGAAGCACTGGCAAATGCCAAAGAAAATCAATGTAATAAGGAAGAACAAGCCAAACACGTAGCCAAAACACAAACAAAAAAGTATAAATCCAAATCTAAAACTAAATCTAAGATTAAAGTTTTGGTGGAAGTTTTTATATCTCAAATTTATAATCTTGAGAGGGTGATTCAAGCCCTCTCAATTGAGTTATACAATGGGATTGGTCCTATGTTTTGGGTGACCTTTAAGTGGACCAATCCTCTTGATTATATGTTTATCACCCCTTGAAGTACTAATTAGGATCCAATACTAACTTGAAAAGGAAAATGGAGAGGAATAAAAAGAAATAAAACTAACTAAAGGGGTGAGACACCAAATAAATTGATCACTACCAACCAATTGCACATGCACATGTAAACCATGAGGCTAACTTGAGCATACACTACTCTTAATCTAAATCTATCACATCAACATTTCAATGTGGAGGTTTTGATGGATGATTAGGCTAGGAGGACTAATCAATAGGTCTAATATGACACTAATGAATAAAAAAATCACTCAACCATTGCACTACACTTAAACACTTTACATGACCTTCAAAAGAAGCTTTCAAACTGCATATAGGTGTTATAATAGTAAAACATGTCAAGGAAGACTAATAAAATCACTTAAATATCTCAAATATCTATAAAAACACACTAAATATAGTCATATATAGAGGTAAAACTAGTAGTCTTTATTGATCTAAGGTATACAAATGAGAAAGGCTTCACCATACTCAGGTGGAGGATCCTTATAAAGATAAACAAGGATGTATATATAGATAAAGAGTGAGAGAGAGAGAGATAAAGAAATTTTGGAAACCCCAATGACAAGTTTATTCTACTTAAATTTAGTTACAAGGCCAAATGGAAGAGTCTAAGATCAGTTCCATCCATTTCCTTGGCATGTGTTGGCTCAACTTAATGAGGAGGTTCACCAAGTGGCATAGGATATCTTATTAAGAGAGTTACAAGAACTTATAGAAAGATAAGTTATCATTTGTTAGCTTGAAACATATCATCTTAGCCTCATGAAAAAAACTCCATTAAATCTTCCTCTAATTCCCATTGACATCTTTTCCTCACACATTTCCATGGTGGAGATCTCCTTCATTAACCTTATAGGCCTATTAGTTCATTAAGTCTGATTTGCTTAGTGTTAGCCATTATAATTTAAATAGTTTTGGAATAAAAATGACTAAGATGGGGTTAATTAGTCTTCAAAATATTCCTTATCAATTTTACTTAAGTAATCATAGACTATTCAAACAAGCGTATAGATCTAGCATGCACAAACGCTTATCCACATAAGCATGAAACATAATAACACATCACATATGTGGGAAAAACTCAAGCAAAATAAAACCTATTTATATTTGAAAATGGACTAAAGTCCTATAATAAAAACAACAAATTTAGTGAAACACCCACTTCACATGGAGCACCAACTCCAACTAGCTAAGCACCAACTCAACTAGGCTTTAGCAAGCACCAAATTGCAATGAGGCACCAACCCCATAAATGACTCAACACTAAATTATCCACCTTATTTATTTGATCACATTTAGGATACTTTGTTTTTTAACCAAATTATTATGACTGCCTCTTCAAATCTTCACTCTCTTAGCCCTCTCAAACTACCTTTTAGGTCTCTTCACTCAATTAGGTCTCTTCAAAACTAATTAGGTAATATGACCTTGATCCTCATGCATAGAACCTATATAAAATATTCATCACTAATAATATACACACCTATGATGGTATAAAATACCTCCTTCTCACTAATATATATTTTTATTCACTTGCACTCTACACTCCCAAATGGGCCTAAAATTGCCTTGTATTTATACAAGCCTCTTGTTCATATCCTTCTTGGTAAACCAAACACCATTAACGTATTATTTAAGACATGAAATATATATTAGGATATATCATAAAAATTAATCAAATTTCCTTTGAGTCTCTTTAGGTCTAACATACCTCAATTAGGCCTCATTTCATCTTTAGGTCTCATTGAGACCTAATTCCATTAGGTCTAATTTTAAGACATGTTATAATTGGCCTTACTTTAAACACATTCAAACACATCCCATGGAAGTAACATATCATATTCCACTCAAATATACTCCTAATAATCTCATATAGGTTCCATAACATTCTTTATCTCTAACCACCACTTGAAGCACATCATTAACACTACTCACAATTAGGCCTTCATACACATAGAAAGTTTGTCTTGAACAACTAAATCATAAGCATAATTTTATAAAAAACCATGAAAAAAACTATAATATACAGAATTTATATGACCTCATGTTTATCACCATATTTTTTATACTTCATAACTCAAATCAAAAGTACTAAAACCCTTCTCTACAAGTAGCCCACCCAAATCTGCCAAGTAGCCTCAAAACACAGTCATGGAAACTTTAACTTATGACACTTGAAAGAAAGAAAAATAATAATTTAAATGATTTAAAATGATCCTAAAATATAATAAAAAAACATCCAACAAAAATATTATAATCTCTAATGGTAACTATTGGTCTTGTAGACCAATTTGTTGACCTTCTCTCTCACAGACCTCACTCAACTAGACAAGCCATTTTTGATTCAACATTTAAACTTATTTCAATAAATACCAAACCTTATAAAAATAATTTATAGTAAATAAAATTAAAAAATATAATCACCATGTACATTATATGCTTCAATTAAAGGGCATAGAGTCCCAAAATCATCACTATAACTTGATTACCTAGATCTACCAGTTTCCCTTGAAGCACAATCATAGTGACAATGACCTTCAACATTTATAAAACCACTTTAATAGACTTAAAATGATTGTATATGATCATATTATATAATTATATCATTATTATATATAAATATAATATGTTCAAATGTTAATATTGGTCTTGTAAACCAATCTCATGACCTTGTATCTCATTGTCTCATCTAAACAAGATAGGTCAAATTATGAGCAATTTTTTAATCATATTCATTAACCACCTAAAATTCTATCCAACATGAACATATATTAAAAGTATTTAAAAATTTCTCTATTAAATTTTTTTCATCCCTATTCCATGAAAACACATCCCTAATCACCTTCGCACTAGTGCTTGGGTTTCTCATTATTTTCACCATTAAGCCTATTAGCAACTAGTAAAAATTTCTCTATTAAATTTTTTTCATCCCTATTCCATGAAAACACATCCCTAATCACCTTCGCACTAGCGCTTGGGTTTCTCATTATTTTCACCATTAAGCCTATTAGCAACTAGTCAACTTGGATGACTGGTTTAACACACTTGAAGTTTTTAACCTATCCAAAAACCACCATTGAAATAAAATAAAATTCTCAATCCAATTATTTTCATACTTTTTCTTGGTCAAATCAGATGGCTACATCAAATCTCTGAGAAACTAACACTTCCCTATAGGGTCTACTCACACACCTTAAAAAACCAATCACACTTGGAGATGATTGGGAGAGTTGAAAACATTATAAAATAGTTTTTATAGTCATTTGAAACCATTTTTGTCTATTTTAAAAAATATATTTCACATTGGGTCATTATTAGGGTTTTAGATAAGGTTAACACTAGTTTTAGTATTAATAATTACTCATTAAGGATTACCCCTCATTTACAAAAATAATGCTTTAAGATATTATATATGAAAATTTACCATATAATATTAACATATTAGGTTCCAATTAATAGGTTACATATTCCAATGAACACCTGAAAGTCCTTCTCAGGTTTGCATGCCTTTATTTTGTGTACTCGAGAGACCTCAAAACCACTTTTCATGATTTTTATTATAAAACATGTCCTAAACTTTTATGAAAATGATTGAGAAAACATATAATACCTATAAAAATACTAAATTTTCCATATTTATTTTTTAAATATAACCTTATACACAATTAGGCCATACTTTCTCTCTTTAGTTGCTTAGATCTTGACCTGTAAATCACATTAGGCCTTAAAACTAACCTTTATTCATATTTACATTTGATTTAAACCTAAATAACATATTAAATAAACATATTTAATTCTTATACATATCCATACATCCTTAAAATCTCTTGAAATTAGACCATTATAGCTCACTAGGCTGGATAGGGTCTAGAAGTGGTCTAGATGTAGATTAGGTCTATAGGTCTTACACTTGTAGGCTCACCCTTATACTCAAATGAGTGATCCAATGCCTCAAATACATGTTAAATAAACATCATAATCCTCTTATTCGTTTTTTAATCCATCTCACTAAGACACCATGTTCAAACCATCTCACTAGAACTTTACATGCCATGACTAGGCTTCTCAAGAACTTGAAACTTGACAACTAACCTTGAAACACTCCTTAATGATTATACACCTTGATAACATGAATTAAATGATAATAAAATTATTTCATACCTATTCACATATTTCTCAATTATTAATATGCTCTCATGACCTCTTATAGGCCTAGAGCCTCATAACCATGCTTCACTACTTACTTGATCATCAAACCTCTTTGTGACAATAATGACAATAATCAAGCTAACCTGACTCATGACATTGAACTTGAAATCAATCAACAAAATAATCATTAGGTTTACTTTAAATTCTATCTAAGATGACTCACCATACATCTTCACTAGATACACCTTGATATGAATGACATCAACCTTGATATTAATAACAAAATTTATCAACAAACTCCCCTTTTGTCATTGATGGAAAAAATTTCTTCAAGTTTCTCTCAATATATTGAATCTCACTTATTTAACTTTATCCCCCTTTGAAATTAATGACAAAGGGTCATAAATGATTCAACTTCTTAAACCACACCTTTTTGCACCAAAATCTCAACACACAAAATATGAAGCATTACATGAATATGACCTCCTTTACTCTATGCATGCCTCCTTCAAATGAACTCAGATTACAAGACCACTTTTCAACATAGATCAATCTTGGTCAACAACCTAAATATCTCCCCCTCAAACCAAGAATCCACCATGCTTCTAATAACTGATTAGTGTCTCCATGAATCCTAATGGAGTCAACCCTTTCCATAGGGAACTAAAACAACACAAAATTAGGGGATTCCTAAATATCCATGTTATCGTAAGACTAAATATCCTTTAGTATCCTTTTAGGCTTGATTGACAATATATTATTGACCTCTTCATCAACCATTTGATCATCAATATGAGATGACAATAAACATTCTTAACTTTATTTATCATCTGAAGTATGCTCTATTATAGAAAATAGTTCATTTGATCTTGTAGATAGATCATGACTAACATTGACTATATTTGGTTTCCACACATTCATTTTATTTCTCTCTTGCAAGGATATTCAAACCTATTTTATTGACTTGATGGCCTTCTACCTCTATTAGGACATAATATTGCAATGTGTCCCACATTATGACAATTGTAGCAAACAATCTTATACATACCTTTTGGCTGGTGATTCCTTTCATAATCCCATGCATATTCATTTTGAGTGTCTTCTACACTCTCTTACTCTATCACCAAATTGATTTTATGTATAACAATAACCATTGAATTAATTATCATACCTTATTGTATTAGGCTATCTAATTGGTCTTTTTATGTTGATCTTCATACCTTCATTGGCCTTCTTCTTGACTTGAGATACCTCCTTTTGGTCTTATTTGAAACCAAGACTAGTCTTATCACTTGTAGATTTTATAATACTCAAGATGTCTTCTAGATCCTTAGTGATATTTTTAAACCTCTCATAGGTAATCATCTTGATAGATGCTTAATCAAACTTAAAAAAATTTAAGTATTTCACTTCAGTTATATACTTGGTGCATTCTTCCTCTTTAGCCTTTAGGCTTGTAGTGACTATCTCCATCTGTACTTCAATCTGACTAATGTTCTCATCGTACTCTTTGGATATGTTACTTAGTATCTCCTCAAACAATTCAATATGATCCTCATATTCCTTAACTAATGATCTTATTTTGTGAATCTTTCTTCTTTAAAACTTGAAATCCTTTATATCACTCACCAATTCTACCTCAAGGTTCACTTTAGCTTCTTCTTCATCTATTTTTCATCAACCATAAGGCCTTTGTCATTTGAGTAATCCTCATTATTTTTCTCTATAGTCATGAATAAGGTTTAATTATTGTCATGTTCATTATTGTTATCATCACTATTAGATATGCTTTTGTCACTTACATCATATGAGCTATCTTCTTTGGTGTAGAAACTTATTTTTTTATTGAATGATCTTTTCCTACCTTCATACTTTTTGAAATCCTTTTTTCTTTTGGATTATAGGCCTTCTTGTCATCTCCATGATGTTCATCATGTTATTCATCATTCTCAATATTATCCTTGTTAGGACACTTGGATGAAAAGTGACCAATCTTGCCATAGTTGAAACATTTGAAGGGCAAATTACCCTTGTACTTACCTGAGCCAAACCTCAATTTTATTGAAAACATGGTTGTCAATTGATAATCATCAACATATAAACATTCCTCATCCTTGACCTTCTTGGATTTTGACTTATTCTCAGATTTGAATGATGCTTTCTTCTTGGGAGTCCTTCCTTCATTTTTTCTCATCTCATAGGTAGTAAAGATGCCATAAAGCCCATCCATTTCTAGTTTGTCCAAATCTTGTATCTCTTCTACTACAGACACCTTAGAATAAAACTTAGGAGCTAGTGATCTTAACAACTTTTGAACAAATGTAAACTATTTCACTTCTTCTCCAAATCTTCTAATGACATTTATAACTTCATCAACCTTTAATAGATAAGATGCAATGGTTTCATCTTTAGACTTTCAAAATATCTTTTATGGCTATACAACTTGACTATATTTACCTTAATGTTTCCTTCATAAATAGTCTTCAATTTTTACAATATTACCTTGGCTAACTCATAGTTCGTCACCATCACAAAATCTTCCTCTGATAGGCCACATATAATGACATTAATTACCTTATAATTTCTCTCACTTTCCATCTTACATGCTACATTAGTTGGTGGTGTAAAAGGTGGAGTGTATCCATCCACAAATAAATTCCATATGTCATGACCCACTGACATAAGTTATGTTCTCATTATGATTCTCCAAAAAATATAATTAGTCCCATTGAATAAAAAATCCTTGATAGTATAGAAATCACCTTGAGCTTGTTGACTAGCCATCCTTGATTCTAGATCTCCTTTAGGATTTTAGGACTAATTCAAAGGACCTGCTCTAATACCAAATGTTGGAATTAAAATGACCAAGAGGGGGGTGAATTAGTCTTCAAATATTCATTATCAATTTCACTTAAGCAATCATAGAGCATCTAAATAAGCATATAGATTTAGCATGCATATACACTTATCCACATAAGTATAAAACACAAGAACACATAACATATGTGGGAAAACCTTAAGGGGAAGGAAACCCAATGATATCTTCAAATGTATTACAAAACTATAATACAAACACAAAATTTGGTGAAGCACCCACTTCACATGGAGTAAAAACACAAATTAGCTAAGCACCAACTCAACTACACTTTAGTAAGAACCAACTTGCAAGGAGGCACCAACCTTCTAGATGACTCAGCACCAACTCAAACACATGATTTATTTAGTCAATTTTATGACACCTTGTTACTCAACCAATTTATGATGACCACCTCTTCAACTCTTCACTCTCTTAGCCCTCTCAAACTTCCTTCTAAGTCTCTTCACTCAATCAGGTCTCTTTAAGACTGATTAGGTCATATTACCTTGATCCTCATACATAGAACCTATGCCAAATATTAATAAATAATCCTTTACATATATTTTATGGTATATAAGACCTCATTATTCTCACCAATATATATATATATATATATATATATATATATATATATATATATATACAAGCCTCTTGTTCATATCTTTCTTAGTCAGCCAAAAAACCTTAAAATCTTAGTTCAACCATGAAATAGATCCTAGTATATATCATAAATAGGAATAAAATTTAATTTGATTCCATTTAGGTCTGACATACCTTAATTAGGCCTCATTTCATCTTTAGGTCTCATTGAGATCGAATTTCATTAGGTCTACTTTTAGGACATGTTACACTTTGCCTTCTTTGGACACATTTAAACACATTACATGGTAATAAAATATCATATACCACTCAAATAGACCCCTGATAATCTCATATAGGTTTTATAACACCTTTTAGCTCCAACCACCACTTGAAGCACACCATTAGCACTATTCATAATTTGGCCTTCAAACACGCAGAAAGTCTATCTTAAATAACTGAAGCATAAATAAAATTTGATAAAAAGATATGGAAAATATAATATAAATAAGTTATATGGCCTAAATTTTATCACCATATGCTTCAGACTTCATAACTTAGAGTAAAATTACTCAAACCCTTCTCTATAAGTAACCCACTTAGAAATGCCAAGTAGCCTCAAAACATAGTCATGGAAACTTGAACTTATGAAATCTAAAATAAAACAATAAAGGAATTTAAATGAATTTTAATGATCCTAAAATATCATACAAATAACCTCCAACAAAAAATATCATAATCTATAATGGAAACTATTGGTCTTACAGACCAATTTGTTGACCTTCTCTCTCATAGACCTCATCAGTTAGTTAAGCCATTTTGGATTCAAAATTTTCAATAAATATAAAACCTTATAAAAATAATGGATATGAAATAAAATTACCAAATATAAACACCATATACATTATATGATTCAATTCATGGCATAGAGTCTCAAACTCATCACTACAACTTGTTTACCTAGATCTGCTAGTTTCCCTTAGAGCACAATCATGGTGATAATTACCTTCAACACCTATAGGAACACTTTAAAAGACATAAAATGCATATATATGATCCTATGAGATAATTATATAATTATTATGTATAAATATAATATATTCAAATGGTAATACTAGTCTTACATACCAAGCTCATGTCCTTGTATCTCACTATCTCATCTAAACCAGATAGGTCAACTTATGAGCAACATTTTCATCATATTCACTAACCAAAAAAAATTATATCCAAAATAAAAATATATTAAAATTATTAAAAATCATATCCATACACTTGGTTTCATCCTTATTCCATGATAACATATCCCCAATCACCTTCTCACTATTGCCTGGGTTTCTCACTATTTTCACCATTAAGCCTATTAGCAGCTGGTCAACCTGGTTGATTGATTTAGAAAACTTGAAAGTTTGAAACTATATATAAACAACCATGGAAATAAAATACAAGTATTAACCTTATCCATCCAATTATTTTCATAGTTTAACTTGGTCAACTTTGACAACTACAATAAATCTCTAAGAAACTAATACTTCCCTGTAGGGTCTACTCACATACTTGACAAACTAATCACACCTAGAGATGATTGGGAGAGTTTAATACATGATAAAATAGTTTTTATAGTAATTTTATACCATTCAAGGCTGTTTTTAACAATATATTTCACATTGGGTCATTGTTAAGGTTTTAGAGAGGGTTAAAATTATTTCTGGTGTTTAATGATTTTTCATTAAAGACTGCCCCTCATTTACAAAAATAAGGTCTAGAGATATTATCTAGGACCATTAAACATATCTCCTTAACATATTAGGTTTCAATTTAGAGGTTATAAATTCCATTAGACACCTGAAATTCCTCTTTGGGTTTGCATGCTTTTATTCTATGTACTTGAGAGACCTTAAAACCACTTTTCATGCTTTTTATTAAAAACCATGTCCTCAAACATTATTAAAATGATTGAAAAAACATATCACACATTATTAAATACTTACCTATCCATAATTCTCTTGGAAATAGAACTTCATACCCCATTAGGCCATACTCTCTCTCTTTGTTTGCCTAGTTATTGACTTACAAACCACATTAGGCCTTGAAAATGACCTTTACACCTCTTTCCATGTGTTATACACATCACTAAAATACTAAATAAACCTATCTAATTATTATAAATATCCATACATCCTTCACATGCCTTGACAATAGACTATTTTACCTCATTAGGCTAGATAGGGTCTAGATGTAGACTAGGTGTGTAGGTCTTACCCCTGTAGGCTCACCTTGAGACTCACATGAGTATTCCAATGCCTCACATACATGTTAAATAAACCTCTTAAAACCTAATATGCCTATGTGAATCTATCTCACCAAACCACCATGATCAAACCATATCACTATAAATTTTCATGCCATGATGATTACCATGACTAGTCTTCTCAAGAACTTAAAACTTAACAACTAGCCTTGAAACAATCCTTGATGATTCTACACCTTTCTCACACTAACTACATTATCCTCAAATTATTTCATACTTATGCACATATATCTTCATGATCAACATGCTCCAATGACTGCATGCAGGCTTAAAACCTCATAACCATGTTTCACTACTTAATTGATCACAAACCTCTTTATGAAAATACTAAAAATCATCAAGCTGACTTGAATCTTGACATTGAACTTGAAATCAACAAATAAAATAATCATTAGGTTTCCTTCAAATTCTTTACAAAATCACTCACCATACATCTTCCCCAAATATACCTTGACATCAATGACAACATTTATCAATAATAATACCTCCATGAGAACCTATATCAAGGTTTATGGACCTATTTTAGAGAATATAAAACCATATTATGATATTACCCATGGCATTCAAGTGATTTGACCTTGTTGCTTTATCTCTCCTAGGTGGTTGCATCACATTTTCACAAGCATTTTTGAACTATCTATGGAAGTTAGACCTATATAATTAGATTTAAAATAAAATTAGGGTGGTTTAGGTTTGGGAAGATATAAGACTCTCCACACTAACCTCTTAGGGAGAGTTTTAGGCCAAAATGGACAATTTTGTGCACATTAGGGAGAGTTTTAGGCCAAAATGGACAATTTGGAGTTTTCCTTTGAAAAATAGTACTTTCAATCACATCCAATACACCCTTGGAAAACTTATTAAGTTGTATTCAAGTCTTCTTCAATCTCCTTTAACCATCTAGGCTAATCTATCCCAAAATAGGGTCTGAGAATGGCATGAGGCATAAAGACCTAACTATTATGTTTCTTGCATTTTTTCACCAATGGGGACTTCCTTAGTACATTATCACATCTATGATTATTATATTCACTCCTTATGACCCTATTAAACATCAATTTTGGCTTGAGAATGACATTTGACTCCCTTTTTCCCACTATGCATAATCAACAACAAAACATGAAGACATTGTTATAGTCACTTATTTTAATTTTGGGACTCCTATAGATGACCATGACCACTTCAGTATCTACATTAAACTTATCCACGTATTCACTAATATATTTAGGACCATTTCAATACTTGGGTGGAGCAACTAGAACTTTAAGAACTTTGAATTCTTATTTTCATCTAAGGTTCTCAACTTGTTAGTTAAAAGTGTGGACTTGTAGGTCTATATTTACCTTTACTTAGGTCATGAATAGAAATATTCTAAGTTTACATAATTTTTTAATCATCCCATCTACCCATTATACTTTTTGGCAATCTCAATAATATTATTAACACATTAAAATGCCCTCAAGCATTCTTATATGCTTCAACAATCTTGATGAGTTCTCTAATTGTGTTTTGTGTTTTATGTATCCTATGAGATTATTTTGAGCCTTTTAATGGTATGTAAACTATAGGGTATCCATTATAATTTTGTTATGTCTCTTTAAGGTCCTAGTAATCCATTTGGTCTTCTCATTTAGATACCCTTTTGGAATACATAGTTTATTGATGAAGTTTGTATAGGGAGCCATAAATGGTTTTCTCACCTTTACATTGTGATTTTATTATCTATAAGAGGTTTTAACCTTATTGTAAAATTTTATATGTTTTATAAAACACTCTTTACCCTCTAATATTCATTAATTTTACAAAATATATATCCTTATCTTATGTTTATGCTACACTATCTTTTGGTTGTAGGTGCATATGAGACATAGAGCTCTCTTGACTATGACTTATCTATTTGAAGCTATTTGATCCATTATAATATTATATAAAATTTAGTTACCATTTCAATGTATCTCTATGTATCTAAAAGACTCGATTTGAATTATATTCTACTCTGCTCATTATGGAATGAGAACACTTTGTAAACTTGATTGACTACTCCTTGACTTGAGTAGGTTCCTTCATGGGACTTTACAATAATTTATGGGGTATCTTAAGAGAATAAGTTTTGGAAATATTTAAATATCATGTGAAATATTTACTCATACCACATTATGGTTTTTACCATGCTACTCTACCTTAGAAAATAACTTGTCTTTCAATTAAGCACACATAATTCTTCATCAAGTCTAGTGGATTTAGGACTAGTTTTAGGTACTTTGATGACCTTGAGACCCTTGATGAATTATATACCCTATTTTAAGGTTTCAAAAATATGATACACATCTTATAATTTTTACCCTAACTCACTTAGAGGTTTCCCTACACCCTTTATTTTCTCAAGAGCTATGAACAACATGACTTATTTTACAATTTCACCTTGTACATGTCTATGGATAACATAACCAATTAACTAATAATTATTTCACATTTAATGGTAAAATTTATTCCTCCATCTTATTTAATAATTACTCAAGGTATGTATGAGGTGATCATGTTTCTCATTGCATGTAAACTTCAAGAAAATAGTAAGAAATATGAAGTCTTTATAGCACTATGAAGGATACTCATTAAGGTGGCTTGAAATGAGATCAATATTTGTATGAGATCATAGATTCCTTGGGAAAGCACATACACATATTTTATTCATAATTCAATGGTAATATATTCATTATTAAAATTTAGTTCATTTTAAAACTCATAAGCAGACCTGTTAGTGAGTGCATATCCTCTATTTAAACAAGCTTATTGTCACTTATGGCTACCAATAACTCATTTTATGACTTATTATAAGTTAGAGAATATTTAGGGGCTTTGGTACATTGATAATGGGTCATGGATATGAAAAGAGGAAAAATTCAACTAGTTATATCATTGACACATCCTAAACCATTAGAACCCATGAATATGACACCTTACTTAGACATACAACCTATGTCTAATGGGGATATCTTGATACTTGATTATTCACATGTGTCAAACTAGTGAAAAAATGTGTGATAAGGCTTATTATACCCATGATAGACTCATAATATATTTATCCTGCTTAAATGAACCCCAAAACTCATGCATTTTGCTCAAAACTGAGCCTCAAGTGTTTAGCTAGGGTTTACGACCACCCTAGAGTATTAATGATTATTCATAAAATATGAGGCTTCTTAATACATACCAATGATATAAAATTGAAGGAAAATAGAGCCTCCATATTTGGCCAAGATATTTGGATCCAACTCTCTATGTGTTGTATGGACAAAACATGTGAATGTGGCATTTGTGAGCTTATTAAGAGCTCTATAGAAGTTACGATTCAACTCTTGCCCTTTTTGGGCCTATGAAATATTATTGAAGATTTAAATTACCTAAGGGAGGTGAAAATATACTTTAAAAAATTTCAATTGAATATGGATCTTTTCTTCTTGTATAAATTCCTAAAATTGCCTATAAAAGAGTGATTTACTCTCTTTTGTATGTTGAACCTACAAAAACTAACCATGATGTAACTTGTACTAACATTATTAGCATGTATACACATTATATATCCTCTTTATATGATTTAAAAATATAAATTTATGTATAAGACTTCATATTGGCTCAAGGAGTCTATTGGTAGACCTTAAAATGCATTGACAAGTGAAAAGGAAGACTAACACATGTTAGGAATAGCTCTTTACATGGGTAGTTACCATTAAGTAAATTATTATTCACTATGGTTGATTTACTGAGAGGTAAATATTAGTTACAAGGTTTTTAGTAACTATATGGTTAATACAGTAAGATTGTATTAGATAGCATATAGTTGTTGAGATATATTGTTAAAGAGTTATAATAATATATCATAAATAGGTTTGCATAATTATAGGGGTAAGATAATGTTGGAGAAATTATAGGAATGATATTACTATATACACATAACACTCAAATGATTGATTAATTTAGAGAGTATACAGAATATAATTATATTGTGTTGAGAATTTGTCTATGTATCTTCAATTCTATTCTCTATGTATGAATTAAATCTATATTTGGATCTTTGAATCCAAAATAGTGGTATCAAAGTAGCTATGGCTATGGGATTATGAGAAGATGTGAGGGGAAGTTAAAGTATAATAATTTAGATGAGAAAGGAATGTGTAATTATACACCATTTAAGAGGATGTCAAATTTTTATTTAATTTCTTTTAACTGTTAGATGTCTTTTTTTTTAAATAACATTCCAATTCCATAAGGGATGATACTAGTGTTAGATCAATTCCTTTAGTATTTTATTCTATCAATCAATAAGTCTGATATGTGATAGCTTTTAGCTTCAAAATGATATAAAGATTCATCTTTTGCATCATATTCTTACCATGTCTTACCTATCAAGATTGTGTGAATCCTATCAACTCATTCTAGTACAGATCTTATTTATCTATACCTATATGCATTAAAATTGGAGATTTATGTGAATTTGATCTACAAACTACCATCATCAGTCTTGAGTTGATCTCAGCATGTCACATATTCTATGCTTGTACCACTAACAACTAGTTAAAGATATTCATTAATAAGAGGTTTAGTCAATGCCTTTTGACAAAATAGTGACTCCACATACTCTAATATCTATGTGATTTCCATCATGTCTCTACCACATCTTTAGTCTGAGTTGTGTCTCCCAATGCTCCAAGTTCATTTTGACATAGCATCCTCAAAACCCTTGAAGACTTGCACCATGATTTTTATGGCTCATTTGATTTAATTTAATTCCATCAGCATCCTACGTGCATCATGGATGACTGACCATTTCATATAACACATGTAAATTAGATTTTTAGGATCTGTAAAGAACCATGCTTCATGAAGATTGATGTGAGTTTTGTATCCTACACCATGCAAAGTCATACTCAGTTCAGGTCATAGTTAAGAAGGTTTCCTTATTTTTTGTGTATTTGAATTAGTTTAATTTATTAGTCAAGATTTTATGTTTTTTTAATAAATTTTGGTCATTTAAAAAGTAATGTGAATATATTACTTTTTAAATTCTAAAGACATAGTTTTAATGTGGTTAAAAGCATAATTTTATTTTGTAATTATATAAATAAAGTGTTATTTATATTTGAGTATATTGTGTTTCATCAAAGTCCTTTTTTGAGTCATTATCATTTGTCAAAATAGAGTCTTTATTGTTGTCATTAAAAATTCAAAAATATTAGAGTTTTTCATTGAGCCCTATTTAGGTGAATAATAGGGTCTCATTTAGGTGAATTAGGTTAATGTCATTTGATTCATTTTTTGTAATATTGTAAAAATTTAAAAAAAAAATCAAAATCATAAGGATACATTATCAATTTAATGCAACATCTAATTTATGTAGTTCTAAGATAAAAAAATCCAAAAAATTCTTGAAGATGGATATGAGGCTGATATTGAACCCAAGAATGCTCAACTGATAAAATTCCAATGTTTGACATTAAAATAATACATCCAAGATTTAAGTAATAAAAATTCATCAAATAAGTAAGTAGTATTAGACACTGGAGGCTAGAAGATACACAGAGGAAGGAGGCCTTTCAGAGACCTCTCGTTAGTCACCAATGATAGGGCCATACCAATGATTTGGTGATATTCTATGTGGTGTGTTTTTAATTTCCATTATGTGTTTTTCAAACTAATAATATAATAATAATTATGCTCATGTAATGTAATTTATGTGCAAATTCCAAACATGATTCCTTGAAATGAAGACATTGTGAAAGGACAAAAAGCACCAATGTAAGTCATTTCATGGATCTTGAAAGCATTTGTGGTAGAGATCCCAAAAACCACTAAGAGGTGAATAGTAAATATTTGTTATTCTTGTTCATGTCAAGGTTTGTGTTAAAATTATAAAACCATGGGAGGAGTGAGGTTCTCTTTATATCAAGGTCATGAACCAAATAGGGCATGTTATAAGAGGTGAGTATATTGCAGATGAGAGTGTGAATGTTTTTTCACCATGTAAAAACTATGGGGGGGGAATGTTAGAAATATATATTTACATATTTAGTTACCATTAAGTAAATTAGCATTTACTATGGTTAATTTACCGAGAGGTAAATATTAGTTACAAGGTTGTTAATAACTATATGGTTAATACAGTAAGATTGTATTAGATAGTATATAGTTGTTGAGATATATTTTTAAAGAGTTATAAAAATATATCATAAATAGGTTGCATAATTATAGGGGTGATATAATTATATATAAATTATATGAATGATATTCCTATATACATGTAACACCTAAATGATTAATTAATTCAGAGAGTATACAGAATATAATTATATTGCATTGGGAATTTTTTTGTGTATCTTTAGTTTTATTCTCTGTGTATGAATTAAATCTATGTTTATCTCTTTGAATCCACAACAATACATTTTTGATGGATCTATGAGTTGAACATAAAAAATTTTAAGACCACTTTTGACCTTAATTAACTTCTTCAACATTAACCTTAATGACTCATGCAAGAAGGAAACCTTAGGAAGGCTTAAATTGACCACAATGAAAACCTTAACTTTCTCAAAAACCTTAACAAATGATACATTACTTTAGATTTTTTGAAACATGTCATTTTCCTCTTTAGACCTCTTAAGAAATTTTTTTACTATCCACTAACTCAAATACAACTTATGAAGACCTACTACATCATTTCATGACCTAAGACATGATCTCATATGGTTATTATGTAAACAAATTTTAATGAATATAATGAAACCTTAAAATTTTCTAAAAAGGACTTAACGATCATTCTAAGACATCAAAAGATTACAAGATGGCTATCAAAAAAATTAACAATCATGACAAGTTAAGTTTCAAACTATAGGGGTTGACTTTTTTGACCTGGGGGTCAATAATTGGTCATTAATTTGGTGATTCATAGGGGTAGCATGTCTACAATGCTAATAGACCAGTAGCCTTGTCCTTCTATTGGGTAATGGAGTCACTTGCACTAAACTACTAACTGATATAAGACCTTGATATTCACTTTAATACCTTTGGAACCATACAACACAAATGATTACCTCACCAAGATAACCAAAATATAAACAAACATAAAAGTAACACATGTAATAAGCAACAAGACAAAACAAAATAATACATTGTGATAAAAATTTATTAGGGAACACAAGACATAAGCAATCTACTAGACACAACTAATCTCAACATATCTTATTCTTCTAGGGTCAAATTGGAATATCTTAAGATCAACATGGCACCATGAAATTAGATTGTCATATGTTAAGTGAAGTCTAATCAGGTACTTCTCATGGAGTGATAACTTATGCCAACATTATAAAATGTTGATACACTCATGATTTCCATAACTATCCATAAGACCTTATTGATTCATTAACTTATTTATAAGTTGAATATGTGATTCAAAGACCAAACCATACTCATTACAAACTTGGTTTCTTAGTACAAAAAATCTCATTATTGCATCATCAATAGGCTATTCCTAATCAAATTGAATAATATGATATAGATCTTGTGGTATGTTTGTGGGGATGACTTCAATTGGAGATGCACTTTGATTCTTGATATTTTGATACTAAATGAGCTTAATTTCCTTTTCTAAGAGTGAACAAGAGTCTACAAACTAGTTGAGAGGTTGATATCCCTCCTTAATAACATCAAACAAGTTATCATTAAGTGGAATTACCTCTTGGAATGTTGGGATCGAGGAATTAGTTTTTTCTTACAAATTGACTTGTTTTCCAAATCTACCATCTTCTATTTCGATCAGCCTATACGCTCCTTAAATAAGAGTGAAACCTGATCCAACCACCTAAAACAAGTCTTCAAACTTCATTTCATTATCTTGTAGATCAATTAGGTCCTCTTATAGCACATTAAACTCCTCATTGTAGTAAGGGAAAGGTTTACTATCTTGAGAAAAACAAGAAGGTTAAAAGTATAAATTTACCTTATTAACTTACTCATACTTGGTTGGAACCTCACCCAGTACTATATGATCATCCTAAACCAACTCATCACCATCAAACACATGACAATGTGACTAATCCATTTGGTCATTGATGGCACTTTGAAAACCTACCTATGATTCTAACATTGTCAACTCATCAAGGCTTGCCTTCTCCACATCTCTAAAGATTGATTTACATCCCTCTTCACCAAGTGGCATTCCAATGATAATTTATTCATCACATAAACTTAAATTATCCTCATCATATCCTTCTTGGGAGTGATCTTCAATTGTAATTTTATTATTTTCCTTAAGGAGGGGCTACTCATCCTTACCAATAAGTTTTGAGCTCTCATGATCAATGGGCTTATCTCTCTCTTCCCTCCATTCACCAATGAATCCCTCAAACTTTGGAATATTTTGAAATTTCAACTTTCTCCACAAGAACTTCATTATTCATTTAAATTTTCTTTTGAATTAATTTTCAAGATGGGAAAGTCTTAGGTTTTTTAAGATTCTCAATAAGGATTTCCTTTTTGTCTTGGATTCCTTCTTGAATTGACTTCCAATATGGGAAGGTTTTAGGCTCTTGAGGAGGGATCGGTGGGTATTAAATAGGTTCAATTTCTTCCTTGATCTCAATCTTCCAATCTAGGCATGTTCCACTTTGTTTATTACATGACTTCACCACTTGATTCCAACTTGGAATATTAAGGGACCTTTTGGGGGGTTCTTGAAGAAGGGGGATGTATTTTTCATATCCCCAGAGAGTTTTCCCTATCATATACTTTTCATATCCCTATCATATACTTTTCATATCCCCAGAGAGTTTTCTTGAGTCTTAAGATAGACTAATTTGAAATATGGCTATGGTGACTAGGAGTAGCATGGTCTTGTCAAATCTAATTATAAGGATGAAATTTTTCCAAACAGGGGGACTATCTTGGTATGACTATTGAGGAAAAGGAAGGTAATACTCTTGATATCAAGGCTGATAAGAATCACCATACTATTGATAAGGGTCAACAAACTGCTAATAAGGATCAACATGAGTCTGATATGGTTCATCAACTTGTGTAAAATAGAAATCAACACCAACTCAACCATGAAACATCATGAGAAAGGTAGAAATTAAAGAGCACTTGCTTAAAATGATATCTAGACTACTACAACTAGTTAAATACATTCAGAGTCACCATTGATGTTTTTTGAAATGCCTCCAAAGGCTGGTGTATTGAAGAGCAATACCAAAAACTCTTCAATTGATTATAAATATTGTCCCACCAGGGATTCCATAATTGTTATAGCTCAAATTTTATTACATCCCAATTTTCTCACTCAACTTGATTTACTTATTAAACAAATATTAATAGAGTTAATGTTGTTTAATTAGTATTGTATCAAACTATTTTCATTATGTTGATGTATGGACAAACATATAATGATTATCATTAAGGAAAATTTGGATATAAAATGGGCTTTGTAAGAAATTAATTAAAAATTAATTTATCTTTTATTTTACAAATAATTTAAATCTAATTAATAATAAATTACATAACTATATGAGTTAAGTGGGGTCAGAATAAGCTATTAAAAGACTTTTTCACAATACTTCTTATATATTTTTTAGTATCTCTCAAAAATTAAACACAATCCTAAATGATTTTATCTTTATTTAATTCACATTTTATAAATATAATTTATATTTCTAAATAAATATAATCCAACTAAATTATTTTTTTATTACATCAATACATAATACTTTCTTTTAAAAAACAAAAAACTTTCTATAAAAATAAATAGAACGATGCCTTTTATAAATATTTTTTTTGTTTACTTAGAAAACATATTACTTTCTAATAAAATAATCTAACACTTTTGTCAAACGAAAAAACATAATACTTTAAAATAATCTGAAAAATCATCATAGAAATTTCAACACTTTTGTACCTTTTATCAAAAAAAAATAATTAAGATTTTTTTTTTTATGGTTTATTATTTTCATTATAAATATTACACAAATATTTAATATAATAAATTTAAATTATAAAGTATTTATTATGTAAATAAAAAAATATGGAATAATGTGAATATTATTTATTATATTTGAATAATAAATACATAACATGAGGCATATGATTTGAAAATAAAAATAAAAAATTTCAGTATATTTTATTTTATTTTTTATCAAAAAATATATTTAAATATATATATATATATATATATATATATATATATATAAATAATATTATATATATATATATATATAGAGTAAGGAAAATTTAATTAAATATTTATTATATGAATTAATAAAAGAAATTAAAAAATAAGTATTGTAGATCAATATAACATTATCATTATCTATGTATAACTTTTTTGTAACCATCTTTATAATATTACTTTAATGTGAATAATAGATATATGGATAAGTTTCAATAAAAATAAAGTGTAATATTTTATATAATATCCATCATTTAGCGATACGATTTTTAATCAAACAAGTGTTTAAAATAATTATTAAATAATTTTTTTAATTGAACTCCATTATATTAAATATGTTGATTGTGGATTTTTAGGGCATCAATATTTCAAACAAATTTAACTAATACTATTTCTCTACAGTACGAATAATAATATTTATATTCTTATATTTTTGATATTTAATTCATAACTATCTTACAAACAACATCAATAATCATTGATATTTTTTAATATAATAAAAAGAATTATTTCAATAACATCTTAATTCTTTTCATTTTACAATCCATTATATTCAAACTCCTATATCTAAATGAGACATTATCTCAATAACATCCTAATTCTCTTCATTTTGCAATCCATTTTATAAAAACTCTTATATCTAAATGGGACTCTATTAATAATAATTTAGTAGCTTTTGGTTGAATATTAGTTAGTCTAGATGTCAACACTTCATTTATAATCTTGATAACTAAAATATAATAAGATGATGAAGACCCAACTTATAAATTATATTTTAGTCCCTTGTTAACATTCATGTGTTATTTGTCAATAAATTTTGTAAGGATGGTTAATATGATTACCATGATCTACCCATATGTAGATATTTATATTGTATTGGGATGTACAATAATATGAATAGTTAGAATAATAATGTAAACATCAATGATGATAATTATCTTAGCATCTTGAACAAACCAAATACTAGTTGAGGTTGCAATTGGTGAAATTTAGTTAGAGATTTTCTACTTTAAAAAGTTGTCCATCCATTAAATAATGATCAATCTTTGAAAAAAGAGAGCCTTAAATCCTATTATGGAAATTTAATTTTAGATGTATTGAATGATTTGTTTATAAATATCGCTGGTATTAAAAATGTCTCTTGTCTATGTCCATGGTTAAATAATTCTGATATTGTTGTGTATTATTTCATTTCCCTTGACAGTTAAGGTATTAATTTAACATTAGAAGGTGGAACAACACAAATAATTATGAACATATATTTCTATAGAAGTGTGTGAAACTAAGTACATTTAGTGAGAAATCCACTTACTCTTTAATTATGTACAACCTTTATTAGGTTTGTCACGCTTGTGATATGCTAACTATCACTCCCTTATAATATTCAAGCACCTTATGCCACTTGTAACAACTATAACTAACTTCTCCATCCTATGTCCTTTCTGATATATAATCCAAACACATTTTATCTTAGAATCTATGGGGCATTTATACTCAACCTGCCTGTGTGTAAATAAACACAATAAAAAATTAATTAGCATACCACTCATTCTTTATTGTGGAAGTCTCATTATTTAAACATAGAGTTAAATAGTGTAATTAAATAGACACATTTTTAATGCAAAGAGGTGTCTTAGATTGTCATATTTTTTAATTAAGTTATAAAAATTATTTGATGTCTCTTTCAAATCTATCAATGATAAATTCAGAACATATAACCACTAAATTAGAGTATGTATTGATTAACCACATGTATGTCTATGTATGAATATTTGTACAAGGGTAAATTAAAATCATAATATATAAGTGGTAAAATCCCCTCCTCTCTTTTTCATTTGTATATTAGAAAAGTTTCCTTAAAATTTTGAAAGAAGAATCCAAAAGAGGAGAATGAGGATCGTGACCCAATTACAATGCCAATCTCAAATGAAATAACTCTCTATTTTCTCTGACTTGTGGATCTAAATGGTCAAGAGTGTATGAGATAGAAGAGTCTAATAAATGATAAAATCTAACATAGATTTTGTACATCTCAAACACCATGCCAATTTGACCTCCATATCTCAGCATGTTGACCATCACACAAGGTTTATAATGTTTCCAAAAAGCCATTCATATTTCCTTCCACCATAATATCCTTTCACCATATCTCTATTTACCCATGTTACCTATATTTTACCAACTCAATTAGATCAGATACATGCACAAATTACTTGACTGCCTTCTTTGATCAAGTATTCTGGATGCAAACACTACCAAATTATCATTCATCTTTATACAACTCTCAAACATTAGATTAATTCATCGTCCAAATGATATTTTACTTATGTAAATCATGCATGTTATCTAATATCTATCTTTACTCTATTGAAACCTATGTTCATATTTTAAACTCGCATTTTGCCTTCATAAAATATGTAAGCCTCTAGGTTTCTCCATAGTATTTGTCTCCACTCTTTTGACCATGTTCTTGGCACTCAAGCAATTTATATGTATTCACTTTAAGAAATTAGACTAAGATTCCCACAATTTACTTGAGATTGAAATACAGTTCAGACATTCATTTACCAACATGTGAGATAATTCACAAACTATTTCTCTTCAGATATTATTTCTTTCTCTCAACATACACACTAAGTATGCAATTATGGTTCATTCCCAACCAGAATTATGGGTTTGTATATTCAACAAGATTCAAAAAAAAATCCATGTGTTCTTACTATCCAGACTTACCCATAGGAATGGCATACACAAAAGTTGTTTCTACTTCACTTAATGTAAATATACAAAGTCCATGGGATGTGTAAATCATTTCAATAGGCATATAGCAATAGATCATTCACAAATAATTTACATTATAGAGGCACAAAATAATAAAATTCAAAACAAGATTTTCTTTGATTTTTTAGCTTATACAGTCTAAACTGCCTCCATGGGCAGATCACAGAATGTCATTCCTCTCTTCATTTCCACAATACTTCTACCTTCCTAATAGTAGATGTATAACAAAGCATTTAGTATGTACAAAGATGATTTAAGCAAATAAAGTGCTTACAAAGCCCAATGCCATGTATTTTTTTAGAAATGTAGTATTCTTCGAATGTGAAAGAGAGAAAATAGACAAATGTTAATAGTCTTGCCAAACTTATACCCATGTCCATGGGAAAAATGATAAAAGCTAACAAATAATAATTGATGCATTAGGGTTATTAAAATCTTGAAGTGTTTTTTGCTTTGTAAAAAATAATAATACCTTCTATTTGGATTTAAATGTAAAAAGAAAATCATTGCACTTTCTATTAAAAGTGAAGAGATTGGAAGGGTTATTTTAACCAAAATGGGTTAGTGTAGAGGATTTAGTAAGTTTTATACAATATATAAATAATTATAATTATTATTAAGTGATGTCAGGCCTAATGGATGATTCCATATTTTAATTGAATTGTATTATTTTCATATGCCATCTTTTATCATTTAAAATTTTATTTTGGAGGCCCATTTTTAATTAAATTTTTTCCTAATGTTTGTGTGACTCATTGGTTGATTGATTAGTTGTACATGATTTTCATATGCATGTATATTATGCTCAATCAATATTATTGTGCTTTAGTAGTATTTTTATTGATTATCATTATCATGGGTTGACTACCATTTACATTTGTGAGGTGGATGCAACATAAATTCTAGTCTCTATATAGATATCGAAGATAGTATCATCATGGAAGGTACTATAGATGACTATGTTGGAGGTGTATAGATTTGACAAGAAACCCAACACACCCCATGTAGTACAAATAAATGCATAATTTTTTTAATTTCATTATGTTTGGTTAATTTATGATTAGTCATGTTGATTTAGTTTAGATACATGTTTAGATGTTATTTTTGGTCTTGGTTGTAGTTTTTACTATTTTCTAATATTATGATGTTGTTTCCATTATGGAGTATGACATTTATATATTTCTCTTTATATGAATTTCTAACTTTGTGACTTCATATAGGCATATACTTGCAAACATTTAATATAAAAGTATTGTTATTAAAGATTATACTTTTAGATCATATAATAAAATTATTTTATAAACATTATCTAACCTAAACCTAAACCTAAGTGAAATTGACTATGGTGGTACCTAGGGTGACATAGATTTTAGATATTTAAGGGTTAACTAGGTATGAAGCTTTGATTGTTTAATGTTTAAAGTTTTAGATAGGTATTCATGTTTATATTAGACATAGTTATTATGTTTGTTGACATAACTATTTTCAACCCTAATTTAGGAGTCATAATTTGGTTTGTATTTGTTTTTTGAACCAGGTAAAACTTGGAATGTCTAGGTTTTAACCATGAGTTATGAGGAAATATAGAGGAGACTATGTTGTTTGGTGATTGAGCTGTGAGTTATTGGAAGCATGCCAAGAATTTTTGGTGTTATGGAGAGTCATTTTTGTAAAAATTATGATGGAGAAGGGTTCACAATGAAATTAGGGATTTTCATATGCCATGTAGATGACTGTAAAAACAATAAAGGAGGATGGAGTTTTTGGGAAATAGATAGGGGTCAGTGTTGACATAGAAGAAAAAGAAGGAAAAAGGAAATTTTATTTATAGACCAAAGGAGAAAATCTACTTGAAGGGAACTAAAGTGGTAGGGTTTATTCTTTGGTTCACTCTAAAATTTTGTATTCATGTTATACAGTCTATAGATAAAATGTTTATGGGTTTTTTTTTTTTTTAAATGTTTATTTTAGAATTATAAATCCTTGTGATAATCAAGGATTCAACATTGTGGGAGGAAGAATCCCCACATAGAATCACATTAATGATTTGATTAAGTATACCATAAGTATGGAAGGTTAGGATAACTTGTGAATGAGATCTTTATGTGATTCTTTTACATGGTAGTGTGTTATTTTGTGTGTTAGTAAAATGGTTGAGTGTTAATAAAATGGATTTAGATATTGTTTTGATAGGGGGTTTGAAACTAGGTTATATGATGGTCAATAATATGAATGTATTTTTCCTTAGCTAGTTTATATATTAAAATAGATGTGTAACCATTTAGCTATATGGCTTAGGGGTATTGTTCTAGATTTTAGTTCAAATTTTGGAATATAAATTGGGTTTCGTTGGATGTTATTTGACTATGTTTACATTTCATTTCAATTTTAAAATGGCTATGTGATATTACTTTGATAATATGTATGTATGATTATTTGTATGGGACTACTAGGATTTGTTAGCCACCTTAATCTAGGATAGTTTATTGATTATATTTAAATGATTATTGTTGACTGTGTGTAAATTTAAGTTTTTTACCATACTTTAGGATTAAGTTTATTTTGTATTGGATATATACGAGCGTTATATTATTGTAGGCTCACAGTTTTGATAAACATAATAAGTTTGAGTCAATATAAACCATAGTTTGTATAAAATAGTTGGGTTATTATTTATGATAAATTTCTTTGAATAGAATTGTTATTGTTGAGTAGTCATGATGATTATATGTTAAGTATTATAAATATCTATTCAACAGATTGGATGGGTAATATAAAAATTACTATAAGTCACATTATCATAAGCATATATACATCGATGAGTATGAAGATAGGGTTATACATTATCAGTTGAATTGTTTTCTTTATTGAATATGTGTAATATGGTTAGATGAATGATTGAATGATGTTGGCAGGTTGTGTTAGATGTACAGTGTAGACTGAGTTTAAAAATTTGTAAAATGGTTGAAGTTGAACTATTTTGTGGACATGGATGCTTAATTTATGAGTTAAACTTATATTAAATGATTTCAATAAGTAAATGTACCATATGGTACACAACAAAATCTTTCACATTTTATGTTTGTGTTTTAACACATTTAATTAGGTTTTAAGTGTTGTGTGGTGTTAATATGATTTATATATTAGTTTTAAATAGAGTTAATATTTTGTTAACTTGGGAGCTTAGGATATGAAAATAAACTCAAAAATATATATAAATATGTATATATGTAGTTATGGATTATACATAAAGACATTATAATATTATTTATGAATAATTCATAAAAACACATATACATACATACATATAATGCCATAGGAAAATAAGTGGCTAAGGGTTTTTAAAATATATGAATATAAGTGGACATACTTATATATATGTATATGTGGATAATTTGGTATGTCAATAATTGTTTTATATAGTGAATAAATATATTCATATGTAAATGTATATAATTAATTTATAATATGTTGATTCAGTTATAAATTATGTGGAAACTGATTAAATGTTGATTAGAACAAATGAATGTTTTGGTTATTATTATTTGTTGGTTAGCTTGGGAATTAATGTAAATAATTGAATTGTGTTACTTTTATTATAATACGTGTGAAAATGGGTGTTATATATGGAATTGGTAAATACATAAATATTATGAATATTATTAGAAAATAATTTGTTTGTAGTATTACCTTAATGAAAATGGACTTTGGGTTGTAATGTAACTTAGGAAGTGTGATAGTAGATAATAAGTTGTTTTTATATAGCATGTAATTATTTCAAGTTGTTTTTTTGTATTTAATTATTGTGGTATTAATAATTAATCTATATGAGAATTCCATGTAAATATTTTATATGACTTATTTACTAATTATGGTATTAGTGACACTAAGGAAATATTATTATGTGAGAAAGTTCTCATGAATATATTTAGAGTCATTAATACATGGAATAAATTAAATCCAATTGAGTATGTATGTGGATATGATTGATATATAGGATCATTAAACTATATGAATACTTTGGACAAAGTAATGTTTATAGTTAAACATTATTGTTTCACATATTTGATTAATATGCATCTATGCATAATGTTATGTTAAAAAGGAATTATTTATGATATGTTGCATATAGTTAAAATATTATAACATAGGGTCTAATTAACTTATTGATTCCTGCACCATTATCATTTATTCATCTATGAATAGAGGACCATTCCCTAGTTGGGTAATGGTGTGGGGGATCTATGGTTTATAGTTGGTGTGAAAAAGAACTCTAATGATGCTCTCCCTCTCCTTCAGTACTTAGTCGATATAAACTTTTAATCATGATTACATTTTATCAATATATGACAAAGTTATGGGTACTCGTTAGATTTGTAGAATAATATATTTATTTATATACACTCTGATGTAAAAACTTTATATTGTTTCACTTTGATAACTAGTAGTTGGTTACTCTTATTGTATAATATTATTGTATAAACTTTTAGTAGTTGGCTGAGTTATTATTTAGTAGATATACTTTGATGATGGATTGAAGTTATAATTCTATTGAATGTGTTAATTTGATCATTATCTAAATAAATCATAATTAGTTAATTTTATAAGATGCATTTAGTTAAATATAAATTAACTTATGTTAAATAAGAATAACTTGGATTGGATTATTAAATTAAAATTAAAAAAGAACACTATTTTTGAGTTAAACCTAGTGGGGTTCTAACATTGAGGTATCTTTTCTGAGGCTCAAACTCTAATACTTAATGAGTTGGCTAATATATTCATATTCTCCTATTAATAAAAAATGAGAATGGTGCACGATATACATGGATGTGAGGGTACATAAAATACTAAGCCTCTAATAGATCCAAACCAATTTACCATAGAGCAAGCTGTAAAGTTGAATAAGATTCTTGCAACCATGCATGAAACTAGGGATCAAATCATGGCCTTAGAGTAGTGTAGTCATATAAAATGTCAAAATTGGTAGTTTGAGTATGGATTGTGACACCCAACCCATAGGTCCCTCTTGCATGCTCTCATAACCCTTATAAACAACTTTTTGCTTATTCTTAGTCATTCATAAACTTCTGAGACCTGATTCCAACTCAGTCAGGATACTTTTTCAATGCTCATTCCATCCCCTCAAGTCTTATACCTATATGAAAATAGCACCAAACTTGGACTATAGTGCTGGACCCTAAGATGTCCCATTTCTAGTGCTCTTATCTAATCACATTTTGAACTCAGATGACCATTTCCTTTCAATTCCTCTTCTTCATTGTGTCAGCGTAGTGTGAATACATTTAACCCATGACCAATATATCTATATAAAATCATATTCAAAGTTCATTTAGAAGGGGTTGTAAATATTATAAAATTAAGAAAGAATACAAGTATGAATATTAAGGCAAATTTTCCTATTCTCTATATACAACCACTAGCATATTCAAACCCTCACACCAATCCCTAGCCACCTCAAGCACACCCAGTTTAGCATTTTTGCATTTGCATAACACTATTGCATAAAGCACATCAAGTAGAAGAACTACATATGGCTTGATCCCTCTTTAGAGTATTGGTATATAGGAAATGTACTGATGCAAGGAGTGTGGATACATGTTCAGTGCATCTTACACACACTAACCCCCCTCTCTTTCTCAAGTGTTATTCAAGCACTATGAAGGTCTAGGGTTAGATATTAATCATCTCAAGAAGGAGTTCTATCAACATTCAAGATCTGAAATTTCATAGGTAGGATCACATAGAGATAATGGATAACACCCAAAAACCTTAGATCTCTATGACTAGTTTGGATAATAGTAGTAGGATTTAGACTATAGTGCCAAACCCTAAAGTGTCCTATTTTCAGCACTCCTATCCTTTCATCACATGAAAGTTAGATCTAGATTCATGACACTATCCTAGTCCTACAAAGTTGATATTATCCTTTGTCTCATCCATCTCATTCTAGTTTTAAGTTAAGTTACATTTCTCCTCTTTCATTACTATTTTTAGAAAGCTACAAAGCTCACATAAATTATATAAATTAGTAGTTAAATTATTTCAATATGATTTACTAATTTAGTCAACTTAGACCTTCAACTAAATTATAAATAAGACTTTCAATATTCCCAATATAGCTAAATTATTTAGTGAACCTGACTTTGTTTGTGAATAAAAACCCTAGAAACCCTAGGGTAAATTTCTTGCTAATTTTTCCAATTTATTTTTATTTTTTTCCTGAATTTTTAAATAAAAAATTTACATTTAATTTTAAATTTATCTTAGTAAATTTAAAAATAATTTCATTCAAATCCTAGTTGCCTATACCAGGTCCCAATATTTTTCCAATATTTTTTTTAATTTTTCTTTCATATTTAAATCAAAATTTCCCAATTAAATTTTAAAAATTTACCATAGTAATTTTGAAAAATTATTTATTCTAAACCCTAGTTGAATTTACTAAGTCCTTTTGCACACAAAAACCTTAGACCTTAGGAAAAATTTCTTGCTAATTTTAGAAATATTTTTTTGATTTTTTACCTACATATTTAAATCAAAAATTCATATTCATTTTTAAAATTTCATAGCAATTTAGAAAAAAATTATTTGCATTCAAACCCTAGTTACATATACTAGGTTTCTTTACATTACAATTTTTCTAATATTTTTCTAATTTTTTACCTGCATATTTAAATTAGAAATTCACATTAATTTTTAAAATTCTTTAGTAATTATATATATATATATATATATATATATATATATATATATATATATATATATATAATTTTTTTAAACCCTAGTTGTATATTGTAGGTCTTATTACTTTTGAGGCATCACCTTACATGTTTGTGAGCTTCGCATCCTTTTTATACATATTCCACTTCCTAGTTTAGATTATATTTGTTTAATATTTTCTTCCATTATTCAAATTGTTTTCCTTATGCCACCTAAGCTCCTTGCATCTCTTCTTTTGAGACAAAGTGCAAGAATTAGTGGAAACCCTCCTAAATTCACCTAGATTCCTTTAACCCAACCATATACCATGGATAAATAGCCAACTCAGCTTCTTGCTATAGATCCTAAAGATCCAGATTATACCAATTTCCATGAGGATAATTTTGACAATGAGTAGTATGAGAATAAAAATGATGATAAAAACATGGATGTTCATGACCCACCACATCAAACTCTTGATCCACTTCCACCTATTATTGATAATGAAGTTTTTCTTGACAAAGATTTAATCCTATAAAGTTTTTGAGAAAGACTCAGGAAACAGCCCTAAGATCATACTCTTATCTTACAATCTATTATGGAAATTACAAAGTATAAACAAGTTGAGTCTTCCATTCGTTTAGAGCAACTAGTTGTAAATGACACCATAGGGGAAACTATGTCTCTACAACCTCTTACAGTAGCCCAACCTTCCTATGAGGCACCACCAATTATGACTAGTAAATCTTCATCTCCCAATGTAGTTACCCTTGTGTAAAAGATAAAATCTCTTCAATCCAAGGTGTTACATCTTGAGCAAGGTGCCTCTAGACCTACATAGACTTTGGATTCTTTTTCTCTACTTTATGCACCATTAGCATGTAATATTTCTTTGAAACCCTTGCCATAAGGTTTTGTTCAACCCAAACTCACTCTATATGATGACAAGGGTGATCCAGAGACATATTTAAGATATTTTAATACAACATGATTGGACTATGGACCAAATAACTAGTTATTAACCAAGTTATTTCCATGAAGTCTAAAGGATTATGATTTGTAATGGTTTTATAGTCTACTGAATCAGTTGGCCAATGCATTCAATCCTCTCACTGACATGTTTCTAGCTTATTTCAGCATTAACATTGGTGATCAGGTTTCCTATGCCTAAGTTGCACAATAAAAACAAAAGTCAAATGAACATCTCACAAATTATGTTCTTTGATATAAGACTATTTTGGCTAAGATGACTAGCCCCATGGCTGATCAAGAGTTACAAAATCTCTTCAAACAAAATCTTTTACTAGCTTTACATGAGTCAATAATTTTCAAAAGATTTTCTTCCTTCACTGAATGATGTCATACACTAAAGGAAAGGGATGTCAATTTAATTAATTTCAATGGGAAAACTCAAGTACACAAGCATATCAAAAATAACAAACAAGAGTAACAATAAATTCCCATATAAAGTAAAGGTCAATGATAGAAAAAGTCTAAATCAAACAAAAATCAATGTGGCTTCAGAGCCCCCTAAGTGAGTGGTTTTATTTTCACCTCCTTGGTGAAAAATTTCTAATCTACCAATATCTCTAACCAGAGTTTTATAGTAGCTATTAGAATGTAATATCATATCTCTTCCTCATATTCAAAAAGTTGATCCAATAAATAATATTCCATAGGGATATGATTATAATGCATTTTATACTTTTCATAGGGTACTAGATCACACAACAAACATATGCATCAATTTGAAACACAAGATATGGGACTTGATAGATAACAATGTTATTGATTTTATCACTACAATTGAGCCTCCTCAGGTAAGGCAAACACAAGATAAAACTATGAAAATATTTTTAGATCTTTATTATAAACAAGAAAGATGGGATACATCCGGCATTCACCATGCATATCATGCACATCCCCCACTAGCTACATATCAAACACCTTCAATTGAGTTACACCCTTTAAACAACATGATTAGTGTGTATAATTCTAGAGTTATAGCTAGACCTTCCATCTCCTTCTCTAATTAGGAGATCATTAAGGATGATTTAGATTACCATGAACTCTTTATCAAAGCTTACATTCATAATCATCCCATTCATAGTGTTTTCATAGACAATAAATCTAGTGTGAACATGTGCACTATGACATTACTATAACATTTGAGATATTCAAAGTAGGCTATTACCCCAATGGACACAGTTATCAATGGATTTAGTAGTCACATATAGATTTCATTGGGTGATATTTTACTTCCTCTATAGGTTAGTCTGACACATATGGACACACCATTTAGTATTATTCCTAGTGCAAGAATATTTGATATGTTTCTTGGTCAATAATAGATTCAAAAACTTTGAGTAGTACCTTCTATAGTTCATAAATTCACAAAATTCATTCACACTAATTAGATTATTATAGTTGGTGGAGTTTTATATGAGTTACTACTCTCCACTTCAGATCCATCTACTTTGCAGTCACCATTTTTATCTTCTCCACTAGTTACCATTCTTCCTCCAATTTATATTCAGATATAGTTGAGGCCTTCCTCAATAACACAAATAGTTCACACACCTCCATAGAAGCTTATTTTATGGAAATCATAGTTTCAAAATTTTAGATAGATTCTATCTATAGTGTTCACACCCAAGGTAGTATCAGTGAGGTCTCACACCTATACACATAGAACACATGTTCATAGAGCTTCTCCTACTACTAGATGGGTCCCTAAGAGCCCTAAAATTGCATCTACTTCTCAGAGTTACAAGGGGGACCATGAAGTTAATTTCTACTATAGATATTTCAAGGCATTAATATCATACATAACTTTTAGACCCACAATTTCAGCCCTTCCATCATGCTTCATAATCATGCACAATCCCTCTCCTTGATATAAGACACCATGATAGGGAGTCTCCCATGAGACTCATCAGTTAGTATCATATCTCCTTAGCCTTACATATACATAGCTTATGTATTATTGATTGTACATATCTCAAAATATTAAAAATCCAAAAACATTCAAATATGTCAAAATACCAAAAACATTCAAATATTCCAAAATATCAAAAACAATACAAAATTTTAAAATCCAAAAATATTCAAATAATTTAAAAACATAAAAAACATTTCAATTGTATGCATACTCCATGCTTTACATTTTTACTACCATGCTAGACTTACATTCTACTGATCTATGTTATTGTTTGTCAATTTATCTACATTACCATGCTTCAATTGATCTTTTTGAGTGTGTGCAGTGAATCCAAACCCATGATTACTTCACTCTACCCATTGAGGGGGAATCATAATTCATACATTCAAGACACATATCAATATATCTATCCACTGGGGGCATTTTCTACTTGACTACACCATCCAAGTTATATCATTCCTACACCACACACTCTAGTTATCATGTTGATGTACATTACTTATTAGCTTACATAGATTACTCTATGGACATTCACTAGTATATAGCACTTATGTATTTCTTAGAATATACCTAGTATTTTACTCCATATATTTCATAATTTCACTTCTTTCTTTGATTAGTTAGGTGTGATTATATTTCTAGCTTATTACATACCTTCTTTTCTTGCTTTGTGTAGCTAGATGTGATTGCATTTCTTAGTTCTTATTTTTCCTCCTGTATGTGCCTTAGGACATTTTCCAATGTCCTTTGCTTATATTATTGTGTGTGCCTTAGGACATTTGATAATTTCATTTTATTGTACTCTTTTATGTGTTTGTGTCCCTCATGCCAACCTTGCTTATTTTTAATTGTGTGTATATGTGGCATTTGAACATGCCTTATATGTTTGCTTTCTATTTTGAGTGACATGTGCCCATGTACCTTATTTTCTTGGCCCCTTGGCCACTTTTATATGCTTCTTGCTTATTGCCTTATGTGGTTATTTATTTTTTTCTTTTCATTGTTTACAATGTCATGATCCACATCATGCATTTTCTTGCTATCTTGGATGCCATGATAGACATCATGCTTCATCCCTACTTGGCAACTAAAAACTAATATTTTCAATTTTAATTCAGTATACTACACATGATATTACATTATTATAGCTATCTAGGCATACCCCTATTGATCTAATAATCTCCAATACAAACTATATTATATCTTGAGACATATTTTTTATTATCATTATTATATCATGTATTTCACAGCATAACACACTTACAAGACTTTTTTTTCTGAGGATAATCATTGTAGGGTCTTCATTTCTACCCTCAGAAGAGGAGGAAATAAATAGGGGTTTTGTCATAGAGATCAGAGATCTTATTAGTCACAAAAATTATTTTTAGAACACTTAAAACGATAATCAGAGGTCAAACCAGGTAGAGTAGACCAAAAAAATAGTGATGATTATAGATTAGTCATTAATATTAGCAAAGGTTAACATCACCAAACATGGACAATGGTGTTAGATAGTAGGGTGTCTTATTTTCAATGCTCTTATCCAAACAACAAAAAACTTAGATATTCTACAAATATGCAAAAGGTCAGTTTAACTATAGTTTTGTCAGATACAAATAAGTCTAGATCTAATAGTTTCAATACAATTTTTCTTACAGAATCTAGATATAGGGGGCATCATGCACAACATGATGGAACTCACTTTTAGTTTTAGATTAGGTAGTTGGTATAAATTCTAGATAAAAGTCCCTGTTATAGACATTAGTGATTAGGGGTAATGTTCATGACACATTTGACTTCTTTTCTTTTTGAGTTTAGTATATTACCCAAGCATTCTTAGTAGTTACAAACCTTATTCCATCTACATGTGGTTGGCATCAATTCAAAGTTGATTTCCTACAAGCCTAACCTCCACATTCCTAAGTAGCTTCCACATAATCCTAATTTCTAGTTTCAAAGTGTATTTCATACAAGCTTAATCTCTTCCTTCTAGAGTAGCTAAGATTGGCCTAGTTTCTAGCACACATTCGACTATCCACACCATATTATTATATTTTAGAGCATTTATGGGCTTCAAAAGGCATCTCATATGACACATATTCATACCAGTATCATTACATATCTTCACTTAGTAAGCAATGATGGATCCAAAGGTCTAGCTAGCCTTTGTATTCTTTTGCCACCTACTTAGAGGGATTGGACATACAATCTAAACATCGATTAGTACACACATGATCATATAGCTTTACTTAGTGGGTGACAATGGAGCCAAAGGGCCAGCCTTTGCATTCTTGATCCACTATTAGGTAATTAAGTACTCAACTCCATTTGTGATATTACTTTTAGAATAAAACAAATCTAATATTACTTAGCATCATCCAACATCACTCAGTAGCACAATAATTTTTGTATTTGTCTATGTACTTAATGAGGTGTATTTTTTCCTTACTCTTCCTTTTTTGCTTACCTAGATTTTCATGTTCTTATTTTAGATATAGCATATCTAGTAAGAACTGATATACTCTTTATTTTCTTTTGCAAATTTACACTTCAAAATGTGCTTTCTCTATGCATACCTAATATCACATAGTTTCATGGGCTTCACCCTTGTTGATAAGTTTAGGTACGCTTTCTACTTTTCCTTTATCCTAGTATTTCAATTTGTTGCATCACTAGAATAAAGCGGGGGAGGGTAAATGTAGTCTTATAAAATGTCAAAATTGGTAGATTGAGTGTGGATTATGACACCCAACCCATAAGTATCTCTTGATTGATCTCATGACCCTTCTAGACACCTTTTTTATTATTCCCAATCATCTATAGACTTTTAGGACCTAATGTTAGCTCAACTAGGATACTTTTCCCATGCTCATTCCATCCCTCTAGGTCTTGTACTTATATGAAAATAGCACCTAACTTAGACTATAACACTAGACCTTATGGTGTCCCATTTATATCACTCCTATCCAATCACATTTTAATATGAAATGACCATTTCCTTTTGATTCCTCTTCTTCATTGTGTCAACCTAGCATGAATATATTTAACCCATGACTAATAGATATCTATAAAATCCCATTCAAATTTCATTTAGAAGGGGTTATAAAATATTAAAAAAGAAAGTAATAATACAAGTAAGACCACTAAGGCAAATTTCCCTATTCTCTACATAGAATAATCCAATATAGCCACTAACATATTCAAACCCTCACACCAGTCCTTAGTTATTTCAAGCACACCCATTTTTTCATTTTTGCATTTGCATAAAACTATTTCACAAAGTACATCAAGTGGGAGAACCACATATGGCTTGATTCCTCTTTGGGTATTGGTATGTAGGCAGCATACTCATACAAGGGGTGTGGATACATGTTTAGTGCATCTTACACACACTAATCCCCCTCTTTATCAATTTTTACTCAAGAACTATGAAAGTTTAGGGTCAGATATTAAATTATCTCTACAAAGAGCTCCATCGACATTCAAGATCTAAAATTTCATAGGTAGACTCACATAGGGATAATGAATAAAACCCAAAAAAATCAAATCTCTATAACTAGTTTAGATAATAGTGACAAGACCTATACTATAGCACTAGACCTTGAAGTGTCCTATTTTTATTTCTCCTATCTTTTCATCAAACAAAAGCTAGAACTAGATTTATAACAATATCTCAGTCTTGAAAAACTAGTATCAAACTTTGTCTCAGCCATCTTAGTCTAGTTTTAAGCTAAGTTACATTTCCCTCTTTCATTACTATTTTTAGAAAAATATGAAGATCAAATAAATTATACAAATTAGTAGTTAAATTCTTTCAATATTATTTACTAATTTAGTCAACTCAAACCTCTAACTAAATTAGGAATAATACTCCAATATTCCCAAATAGTTAAATCAATTAGGAAATGCATGCGCATGTTGAGGAAGTCAATCAAAAATATCCTAAAGAGCACTCTATTCAATTTTTTTTAGAAATATCCTCAATAATAACATAGGCATGATGAGGTACCATAGGATACAAGGACTCTTGTAGTTTCAAAACTTGCACGGAACATGAATAAAGTTAATCCTCCTAAGTTTGATGAAATCATGTTAGGGGATGATGTTAAAGCTTGGTTAAAAAAATGAAAAAAATATTTTAAGATTTGTAATTACTATGAAGTCATTAAGGTAGTTTAAGGAGTGTAACAACTTATTGGAAAAGTAGTAATGTGGTGGGAAAATTAAAATCTTGAGATGAACCTTGAATCCATTACCACCACATGGGAGTAATTCATGGTTTTGTTTATATCATGATGGTTTCCCCAGTTATATTTTTACTAGAAGCTAACATATTTTTAGAATCTAAAGTAGAGAGATATTTTAGTGAACAAATAATAGGAACAATTCACTAAGATCCTAACATATGTTCTTCAATATCCAGTAAATGAAAGGTTTCTCATTAAAATTTTCATTATGGTATTAAAACCCTAAATTAGATGTGAGCTAAATGTGCATGGGCCATTTATGATGGATCAAGTCTATGAGAAGGTAGTTAAGTAGTAATTAAAACTAAATTCTCTTATTCAAGTCAGAGAGAACTCCAAGAAGTTTGGAGGTTCCAAACCTACTCTTAAGAATAACTAACAAAGGAACAAAAATTTAAAATATTAGTTTAGTAATAAAAATCCTACATTCAGTAAATTCTCAAGTAGCAAGAAAGTAGAAGGTGAATTCCAGTTTGGTTTCAAGGGGAACCAATAGTTAGAAAAGAAAGGACCACCTAGAAGATGTTTCATCTATAGGGGTGATCACTATGTTAGGGAATGTACTCAAGGAATGTTTGAAGGTAAAGTTAAGTGTACTATGTAGCAAGGAACCTTTGAACAAAGAATCCATGTATTTGTTAACAATCATCAAGTTGGTTTTCAAATATCACCTATTGAGGTTACAGGTAATCTTTTTAGTCAACCTATTTCTATTTTGATTGACACTGGATCTATATAATGTTTTATTTATCCATGAATTCTTTCTAAGTTATATAGGAATGTTGGTTTAATGGAAAATGTGTGGTTAATGCAATATGGGAATGAAGCCAAGATCAAAATCATTAGTCCTTAATGGAAGCTAAGATTGAATTACTTGGATTCACCATAATAGTAGATATTTATACAATGCCAATAGGGTAATTTGATGTAATCCTATGGGTAAATTGGATTGATAAGCATAAATTTAAATTAGATTGTTATCTTAAGAAGGTAGAATGTTAGGATGATTTTTAGAATTATACTTAGATTCAGGGTGAGAAAAAGGAGTTAAAACTTGTAGATTTTTTTAATTTGGCTTAAAAAGGATAATAGGAAAGGATTCAAGATAGATAATGATGGTATTTTGAGGTATAATGGTAGAATGTATGTATCTAATAGAGAATATTTGAGGATCATGGTGATAAATGAATCTCATAATGCCCCTTATTCAGTTCACCCTAGAGTGACTAAGCTCATGGCTGAGCTAACACCTCTTTATTTCTAGAAAACAATTAAAAAGGATGCATCAGATTTTATGTCTCATTGTTTGGAGTGTCAGTGTGTGAAGCTTGAACATGTGTATCCATTAGGATTTTTGTATCCTCATGATATACTAAAATGGAAGTAGTAAGTAATTAGTATGAACTTTGTCCAAGGTTTATCATTATCATGAATCCACCATGACATGATCTTGGTGGTAGTTGACAAACTAACCAAGGTAGCTCACTTCATACTAGGTAATTTGACTGATGATGCACCAATGCTTATGAAAATATTTTTGAAAGAGGCATACCATTTAAATGGGTTTTTAGAGAAGATCATTTTTTATTAAGATCTAATGATGAAATATAAGTTTTGGTTAACTTTAAATTTAACTTTGGACAAACAGTTGAATTTTAGTACTACATATAATCCAAACATAGATGGATAAACAAAAAGAGTAAACCAAGATCTATAATATCTTTGAATGTATTGTATGGATCAACAATACAAGTGGGAAGAGAATCTTCCACTAGAATATTTTTTTTATAATAACTCTAACCAATCAACTTTAAATATGGCTCCATTTGAATCATTGTATGGAAGGAGGTGTTAAACACCAATCAGTTGGGACAAGCTTAAAGATAGGGTAGTATTTGGTCTTCAAATACTTATATAAATGGAGGATCAGGTCAAGTCAATCATACAAAGGTTGGTTTAACCTAATAATAGATAGAAAAGTTATTCTAATCTAAAAATGACAAAAAGATAGTTATTTTATTAGTGATAAACTATTTCTATAGGGTAAGCCTCAAAAAGAGCTTGATTAACTTTATTAAATCAACAAAGCTTTCACCAAGATATGTGGGACCCTTTGAGGTCTTGGAAGTAATAAATATTATGGTGTATAGGACTGATGATGCACTAATGCTTGTGCAAATATTTGTGAAAGAGGTGTACTAGTTAAATGGGTTTTCATAGAAGATCATTTTTGAATGAGATCTAATAATGACATCTAGGTTTTGGTTGACTCTAATTTCATCTTTAGACACACAGTTGAATTTTAGTAGTATTTATTTAACTTTTTGGGAATATTAGAGTTTTATTCCTATTTTAGTTAAGGGTCTAGATTAATAAATTGATATAGAATATAGTAATAATTACAATCTTGATTTATGCAATTTTTTAACCTTTTTCACCTTTCTAAAAATAGTAATAAATAAGAATAAATATAACTTAACTAGAAATAGACTGAGATAGTTGATACAGAGTTTGAAAATGGTTGTGTAGGAATGGGATAGTATTGTAAACCTAAATATAGATTTCATTTGGTAAAAGGATAGAGGCACCAAAATGTGGATGCTTTAGTGTCTGATGTTATTTTCCATTCCTAATGTTATTGTCTAAATTGATCATAGAGACCTGAAACTTTTTGGGTAGTTATGGTGTGCTTGTGTGTGAAACATCAAGTGTTAGTTATTAACAAAACTCATTGTATAGTTGATTTTGTCTTCAAACCCTAATCCTCCATCATGCTTGATAAAATGATATTTGAATCACTTGAGAAAGAGTCCGGGGGGGGGGGGGGGGGGGGGGGGGGGCAGTGTGTTAGTGTGTAAGATGAATTGAACATGTAATCCACACCCCTTATGTAGGCATGTTACCTACATACCAATACTTTGAAGAGGGAAAAATCCATATGTAGTTCTCCCACCTAGTGTGCTTTATGTAATAGTGTGATGTAGATGCAAAATGCCAATTGAATAGTGTTTGACATGGCTAGGGATTGGTATGAGAGTTTGGGTATGTTTGTAACTATGTTGGGTGACTATATGTAGAGAATAGGGAAGTTTGCCTTAGTGTTTTATTTATATTCTTGCTTGCTATGTAAGTTTTTGTCACCTCCCTTGTAAATGAAATTTGAGTGGGATTTTATAGGGAACAATTGGTCATGGGTCAGATGTATTCATGCTAAAAGAACAAAATTAATAATAAGGACTAGGTGTAAATGATCATTAGGGCTCAAAGTGCAAATGGATAGGAGCATCCAAAATAGGACACTCTAGGGTTTAGCATTGTAGTCCAAATTTAGTGTTCTTATATTATAGGTTTTAGCCCTAGGGGAATAAGACTGGCACAGGAAATACCACTTGTCTAAGGTGGAATTAAGATTTAGAAGCTTCTAGGTGATTTGTAATTATAAAAAGGTGTCTAACATGGTCAAAAGAGCATGCAAAAAGGACCTATAGATGGGGTGTCATAAGCCACACTCAAACTACCAATTTGGATATTTTATATGATTGAATTTACCCCCTTTATTTTATTAATACAACAAAGTGAAATACTAGGATAAACAAAAAATAGAAAGTGTATCTAAACTTACCTGTAAGGGTGAAGCCCATGAAGATGTGTGATGTTGAGTGTGCATAGAGGGAGCACAACATGAAGCATAAATATGCAAGAGAAAATAATTATATCAGTTCTTACTAGACACACTATGTCTAAAATAAGAATGTACAAAGGTTGGATAAAAGACAGAGGAAGAGAAAGGAATGAATACACCTCGTCAGGTACACAAACCAATAAAAAAAACCTTTGTGATGTTGACTGATGTTGAGTATGTGTTGTACCAAGATTAGTATCACGAATGGAGTTGAGTGCTCAATTCCCTAAGGGTGGCTCATGAATACAAAGGCTATACATTTGGATCCATCATCTCCTACCAAGTGAATCTATGTGATCATACATGTTTTAATAAATGTTTGGACTATGTGTCTAATCCCTCTAAGTAGGTGGCTCAAGAATATAAAGGCTAGCTAGTCTTTTGGCTCTATCATTGCCCATTAAATGTGAACTATGAACTAATATTGCTATGAATATGTGTCTTATGAGATGTCTCATGAAGCCCATGAATGCTCTATAATTTGACAATGTGACATGAATAGTGAAATGTGTAATGAGAACTAGGCCAATTTTGACCACTCTAAAAGGTGAAGATTAGGCTTTTATGAAAGCCACTCCAAAATGAAGAACTAGGCTTATATGAAAGCCACTCTAAAATGATGCCAACCACCTACATATATAATAAGACACATAACTATTGAGATTATGTGGGTAATGCAATGAAATTGGAAAGAAAATAAGGCAAATGTGTCATGCACATTGCCCCCAATCACTGGCACCTATAACATGGATTCTAATCTGAAAGTTGTACCAATTATCCAATCTAAAACTATAAGTGAGCTCCATCATGTCATGCATGATACCCCCTATATCTAGATACCCTAAGTAAAAATATACTAAAACTACCTAATCTAAACTAAATTATAGCTGATAAAATTGTAATTAACCTTACCTTTCTATATGTTTTTGAAAATTCTAGGTTTTTGGCTATTTAGACAAGAGCACTAAAAAGTGGACACTTTGGTGTCTGATGTTATTGTCCAATTCTAGTGATCTTGTCCTTTACTATTTTTTATGGTTATTCTATATTTATCACTATTTTTTGGTTTGTTCTACATGTTTTAAACTTTGATTATTGTTTTGAGTGTTCTAAAGACTAATTTTTTATCAGTATAAGGCTTTGATCTCTATGATAAAACTCTTGTTTATTGCCCCCTCTTCTGAGAGTAGAAATGAAGACCCTAAAATGACTACCCATATCCCTACAAGTGTGTTATGCTAAAAAATACATGATTTAATAAAGATAATCTAAAAAACATCTCAAGATATAGCATAGTTTGTATTGGATATTGTTAGATCAATAGGGGTATGCCTAGATAGGTGTGATAATGTAATATTATATGTAGTATACTAAAATAGAACTAGAAATTTGGTTAATTATTAGGTGTTAGCTATCAAGGAGGGATAGATCATGATGTCCATCATAGCATCCAAGAAGGCAAGATAATGCATGATGTGGATCATGACATTGTAAATAACTGAGAAGCAAATAAGTAAACAAACATACAAGGCAAGAAGCATACAAAAGAGGCCAAGGGGCTGAGAAAATAAGAGATATGGGCATATGTCACTCAAACTAGAAAAATAAGCATACAAGGCATGTTTAAATGCCCACATACACATACAATTGTAAACAAGGAAGATTGGCATGAAGGCCACAAGCACATACAAGAGTACAAGCAAAGGACATTGGCAAATGTCCTAAGACACACACAAGTAATCAAAACAAGAACTAAGAAGTAAAATCATATATATATACTCAAATCAAGAAAGGAAGACACGTAAATTCTATAAATACTATCACATCTAAATAATCAAAGAAATAAGTGAAAGTATGCAAACTATGTAGTGCAAGACTAGGTAGATGCTAATAAATACACAAGTGCTATATACTAGTGAGTGTCAATAGAATAATTTTATAAGCTAGTAAGTAATATATATCAACATAATAAATAGAGTGTGTGGTGTAGGAATGACATAACCTGGATGGTGTAGTCATGTAGAATATGTCTCTGATGGGTAAATATGTTGATGTATGTCTTGAATTTAAAAGTAGGATGCCCCCTTAATGGGTAGAGTGAAGCAATCAAGGATCTAGGTGTCACTACACACACTCAAATAATATCAAGTAAAGCATGGTAATGTAGATAAATTGATAAACAATAGCATAAAATAAAAAAATGTAAGTCTAGCATGGTAGTAGAAATGTAAAGCATAGATAATGCATATAATTGAAAAACAAAATTGGTGTTTGAGTTATTTAAATGTTTTTGTATTTGTATTTTGAAGTATTATATTATTTTTGGTATTTTGAAATATTATATTTTTTTTGTATTTTGAAATATTGATATGTACAAGTAATAAAAAAGATACTATGTACAAGTAAGTTGAGAAAAAATGATACTAACCGATGAGTCTCAGAAGAAAATCCCTGTCATGGTGTCTTGTATCAAATAAAGGATTTTTAAATGATTGTGAAGGATGAGGGAATGGTTATGAATATGAATTTCAATATTTGGATTCATTATTAGTTTCTTGGAAATCATAATAACTTGTATTGTTCCACTCATCATTATCATCTTAATTTTAAACTAATGGAATGCTAGTGTTGACTTTTGTTGTATCTGGATCTTTTCCTTTGATAAATTATGTCTATGAATGATTTTCCTTAGGATGTTCAATAAATCCCAAACCTTGGTAATAAACATTATCAACTACTAGAATAGGATTAGTGATGCTTTGAGCATGCTTACCCAACCCTTGATCTTGATAATCAAACTATTGTAGATTTTTTTGACCAAACTCATACTACTTTGAAAGTTGAGCCTCATTTTAGAGAGGTATCTTTAAATATTTTTCATGATTTACCTATGCTTGTGGTACTATTTCTTGCTATAATTTTTCTTTTTGATCCTTTTTTATTTTGATTTATGCTTTGGTGACCACTTTTATACTATTTCTAAATTGGATCCTTTGTGAATACATTCCTGTGTCACTATGGATTTCTTGATTGATTTACCTTGTATAGGGTCCTCATTAGTAATTATTTGTTGTCTATGTTTTTTCAATTCCAAACATGAATCTGTGTGATGCCAATGCATTCTATGATATGTAAAATAATATCTATGTCTTCTCACTGGATGTGGAGGAGGTAGTTTGATCAACTTAGATTTAATAATTTTCTTTATTACCTCACTTGAACTCTTATTTGATCTTTGAATTCTTTTTGAATCACTATTTTTAGAGTTTTTTTTTTGTGATTTCTTATCTTGATATGTAACATTACTTGTAACCAATTGACTAGGTGAAGGTGCATATACATGATTGGCACTAAGGTACCTTTGATGTTTTTGTATTATTATTTGATTTTCTAATGTTGTGATATTTTTATATAATAGTTGATTCAACATTTTTAAATCAAAAATTAACTTGATCATATTAATGATTTGATCCCTTAGAGTCTCACAAGTGAAAACCCTAATTGCTTGTGATTGAACATGTAAGCATATATGTTGAAGAGGGTTTAAAGAAGCTATAGGCTAAATGTATGCATTAGGAATAATAGTATAAGTTGCCTCACATTTTGGAGGGGTGATATCATGGACTTATTTAAAGGGAAAGTAGTTATCACCCTCTTGGGGGAGAAGGAAATTCTTTACTGTGCATACAATATGGCATTAAAACTTGACAGGTGGCTTTTACCTTATGTAATGAATCCTTTAAGTATGTAAGGATTTTATTATTAATTGAATAACATAATAGAGAGGTATCATGTTAAAGAAGTAATTAAATATGACATATATTTGAATTGGTCTTATATATATTTATGTCATTTTTGAATTCATGTCAAATGAAAGGAAACAACCATGCAAGAGAAACCAGAAAACTTTGTATAAGTAAACATAATTAATAAAATTGGAATATTTAGCCCAATGTGCAAAAAATTAAAATTTTAATTTTGAAATCCTAGGTTAGGGTTTTAAAATATCGAGACTTAGTATAGAAAACTAGGGTTTGAAATAAATAATTTGTAAAGTTATTATGGTAAATTTTAAAAATTAAATGTGAAATTCTAATTTATATATGCAATAAAAATTAGAAAAATACTTCTAAAATTAATAAAGAATTTTCCCTAGAGTTTTTATGGTTTTTTTGCAAAAATAAAGTAAGTCAGGTTCACCAAATGATTTAACCTTTTTTGGAGAATAATTAAGTTTTATTCCTATTTTAGTTAAGGGTTTGGATTAACAAATCAATACCAAATATAGCAATAATTATTGTCCTAATTTGTGCAATTTATTACCTTTTTCACCTTTCTAAAAATATCAATAAATAAGAAGAAATATAAATTAGTTGGAAATAGACTGAGATGATTGATACAGAGGTTGAAAATGGTTATATATGATTGGGATAGTGTCGTAAAAATAAATGTAACTTTCACTTAATGAAAGGATAGGATCACCAAAAAGTGGATGCTTTAGTATTTGACATTGTTTTCCATTCCTATCATTGTCTAAAATGATCATAGAGACCTAAAACTTTTTGGGTAGTTGTGTTGTACTTGTGTGAGCCTGCTATGAAAAATTGAGCATTGGTTGTCAACAAAACTCATTATAGAGTTGATTTTGTCTTCAAACCCTAATCCTCCATCATGCTTGATAAAAGGATATTTGAATCACTTAAGAAAGAGTGGGGTTAGTGTTTAATATTCATTGAATTTGCAATCCACACCCTTTATGTTAGCACGCTTCCTATATAATAATACTTTGAAAAGGGATCAAGCCATATGTAGTTCTTCCACCTAATGTGCTTTGTGAAATAGTGTAATTATGGATGATAAATTATAATTGGATAGTGTTTGAGGTGGATAGGGAATGGTTTGAGAGTTTGAGTATGTTTGCAACTGTGTTGGGTGACTGTATGCAAAAATAGGGAAGTTTGCTTTAGTGATTTGTTTCTATTCTTGTTTACTTCATAAGTTTTTGTCACCTTCCTTGTAAATGAACTTTGAGTGGGATTTTATAGGGAAAAATTGGTCATGGGTTAGATGTATTCATGATAAGTTGACCTAGTTAAGGATAAGGACTAGATGTAAATTACCATTGGGGCTTACAGTGCAAATGGAAAGGAGCATTAAAAATGGGATAGTTTAGGGTCTAGATTGCAGTCCAAATTTAGTGCTCTTATCATAAAATTTTGGGACCTAGGATAATAGGATTGGTATAGGATATACTACTTGGATAAGGTGGAATTAGGGTTTAGAAGGTTTTGGGTGACTGGTAATGAGCAAAAAATTATCTAGTAGGGTCATAAGAGCATGCACGAAGGACCTATGGATGGGGTGTTGTAAGCCACAATTAAAATACCAATTTGGATATTTTATATGACTACAACTATATATCATCTAAAAATAGATGGATAAACAAAGAGATTAAACCAAGTTCTAGAATATCTTCAAATCTACTGCATGGATCATCAATAGAAGTGGGAAGAGAATCTTCCAGTGGTAGAGTTTACTTATAATAACTCTAACCAATCAACTTTAAAGATATATCCATTTGAATCATTATATGGAAGGAGGTGTCAAACACTAATTATTTGGTACAATCTTGAATATATGGTAGTATTTGGTCTTTAAATGCCTATATAAATGGAGGAGTAGGTCAAGTCAATCATACAAAGGTTGGTTGAATCCAACGATAGTTAGAAAAGATATGTTGATCTAAAAAGGAAAAAAAGATAGTTTTTTGTTGGTGATAAAGTATTTCTATAAGTTAAGCCTCAAAAGAGCTTGATTAAGTTTTTTAAATTAGAAAATATTTCACCAAGATATGTGGGACCCTTTGAGGTCTTGGAAGTGATCAATATTATTGCATATAGGCTTGCCTTACCACCAAATATATCTCTCTTACATTATTTTTTCATGTGTATTATATTAAAAAGTATGTAATTGATCATTCTCATCTATTGGATTAGAATAATTTATAGGTTTTTGATCCCAGGGTGGTCACAGTAGAACTAGTCAGAATAATTGACACTCCCAAACTTAGTTTCTGTAATAGGAAAGTTTTACAGTGTAAGGTGATCCAAAACTCAGAAGTTTTGGTTGATAAATATCAAAATAACATAGAAATAACACAATAACAATGAATTCTCTGAGAAGAGATGTAGTATTACTCAAAATCGCAATACAAATATATGTTTATCTCTGGGAAGAGATGTCTATCTTCACATTTCAGGTTACCTCTTCTTTTATACACAATTTGAAAGCATGGGAAGGATGTGGAAGGTCACCAATCTCGAGGGAGATGAAGTGGTATGACTTCCAATATTTAAAAAAATACATAATTCGAGGAATTACTATTTTTAGAAACTTACTATTTTAGACAACACTATTAAAATTGAAATTTGAGGCACTTCTGTTGGGTTTCCGGGGGTCAAACTTCATCAAGCAGAGCGCCATGCCATTTCACAACATTTCCCTCATTCTTAGCTTTCCAACGGTTCAAACGGTGAGTCAATTGGAGCTACGGTGCAAAAGTTATGGCTCCCGGAAGTTCCATCATCAATTGGGGTGGAACTGTCACCCGAATTGTCGCCTGAATTGATGCCTGGATCATTCCTCCCTCCTTGAAAAGAAATGGTCCCCATTGTGTCAATACTCCCCATCAAGTGTGGTAGTTGTTTCTTGATTTGATTCTCTGTGAGCCACTCACCTTGATGGCTCAACTGACCCCTTTTGACCACTTGATAAAGCGGAATAGAACGTCCTCTGGTTGTCTTCATCCAAGTATCCACAATCTAATCCTCTTCCACTGGAGCAAAACTCTATGGATCAAGTTAATCAATGTCGAGTTGTTCTGCTACAACTGAAGTGTCTAAGAGAGGTGGATGATATGGCTTGAGGAGCTCCACATTGAATATTGGGTGCAGACCAAGGTAGGCTAGGAGGTTCAACTCAAAAGCATTTTCTCCAACTCTTCTGGTGATGGTGTATGGACCATATCGCAGAGGCCAAATTTTTCTGTGTGGGCCTGCAAGTTGTCCCTTCTGGAGCCACAACTAGACCTTTTCACCCACAGCAAAATGGTGTGTAATCCTGTGTTTATCATGGCGTTGCTTGTACTTTTGATTCATCTTCTCCAAGATGTCATGAACTTGTTGCTGGAGGTGTTGCATTTGTTCAATAAACTTGGTAGCTTTTGCTGCCTCAGATCTTCCATGAGGTGTGTATTCCATGGTGGAAAATGGAACTGCTATATCAACCGGTGCCATGGGTTGGAACCCAAAACATACTTGGAATGGACTGTGCTTGGTCGAGCTGTGCAGTGCCCGATTATATCCATGTTGTATGAAAAGAAGTCCCTCATCCCATGTGCATGGATGTTTGGAGTGGTACATCTGAATCATGTGAACAATCAAGTGGTTTACCACCTCTATTTGACCATTAGTCTGTGGATGGAAGGCTGTGGACTTCATCAGCTTAGTATCCATCATCTTCCATAGAGTGGACCAAAAGATGCTCAAGAACCTGTTATCTTGATTTGAGACAATGGACTTGGGAAGACCAAAATGGAGCCATACATGACCAAAATATAGTTGAGCAGTTTCCTCAATAGATATATTTTTTTATAGGCAATCGTGATAGCCATTTTTGAAAAATGATCAACTACCACAAAAATACAGTCCTTACCATGTTTGGAAGTGGGCAAGCCTGATAGAAACTCCATTGAGACAGATTCCCAAGGCCTGGTTGGTTCTGGCAATGGCATGTACAATCCTTGCTTCTTATTTGTCAGCTTGGCTATTGCACATGGGGTGTAGGATTTGAGATATCTTTCTACATCCTTTCACATATGGGGCTAGTAGAAGTGTTTTTGAAGAACTGCCAATGTTTTCTCAATACCAAAGTGTCCAGCTGTCCTACTGAAGTGTGCTTCCCATATCATATTTTGTTGCTCTGCAACTGGAACACAGATGTGTCCCATATGATAGAGGACATTATCTTGCAAATATAAATCAGAAACATGTGTACCTTTTTGAAGTGCTTGATATGTAGCAGCAAAGGTAGGATCTGCTTCATATAGGGTACCCCAAGTGGTAGTCTCATGTCCGCACAGGTCCAAAACTATTGTGAGTGCAGTAATTGGTGGGCGGCTCAAACAATTTACAGCTATATTTGAGCTCCCCTTTTTGTGTTTGATTATCAAGTGGAATTGTTGAAGATATGTGGCCCACTTCGGATGCCTCTCATTTCGGAGCTTGCTTTGTGTATGGATGAATTCCAATGGTCTGTGGTCAGTGTGAATGACCGTTTCTTTTCCCAAGATGTAGTGTTTCCATTGTTTGTAGGCTTGCACAATGGCATAGAGCTCCTTATCATATGTTGGATATTTCCTGACTATATCAGTCAAAGTTTCACTGTCATATGCAACAAGATGGCTATGTTGCATGATGACAGCTCCCATGGCATATTCAGATGCATCTGTCATCAACTCAAAAGGTTAATGCAAATCTGGCAAGGCAAGAACAGGGGCTAAGCAGAGTTTGTTCTTCAAATTCTCAAATGCCCTTTGTTGTATTTCACCCCACTAAAATGTAGCTTTTGCTCCTCCTTTATTGACTTGGGTTAGTGACCAAGCAACATGTGAAAATCCAAGAACAAACCTGCGGTAGAAATTTTCAAGACCCAAAAAGCTACGAAGCTCTGTGAGGGTCCTTGGTGTGGGCCATTCTCGAATAACCTGAATCTTTTCTGGATCAACATGGACCCCTTCTGCATTCACAACATACCCAAGGTACTAAATTGTTGTCATCCCGAATGTGCATTTGTCAAGATTTGCATATAACTTGTGCTCCTGAAGAAGTTTGAAGCACCTTACGAACATGTTGCAAATGTTCTTCCCACATTCTGCTATAGATGAGTATGTCATCGAAGTAGACAACCACAAATGAGTTGGTGAAGGGTCGTAAGATGTCATCCATCATACTCATGAAGGTTGCAGGTGTATTAGTTAAGCCAAAAGGCATAACCAACCATTCAAAGAGCCCCTCCTTAGATTTGAATGCAGTCTTCCAGACATCAATGGGATCGATGGGAATTTAGTGAGAACCAGATTTGAGATCAATTTTGGTGAAGAACTTCGCACCATGGAGCTGGTCCAGCAGGTCATGAATCCTGGGGAGAGGATAGCGATTCTTCACAGAGATTTTATTCAGGGCTCGATAGTCAATACAAAGCCTCCATGTTCCATCTTTCTTCGGTGCCAAGACAATTGGGCTACCACAAGGTGAAGAGCTTGGCCTGATGTGACCCTTTTGGATCAATTCTTGAATCTATCTTTTTATCTCATCATTCTCTAAAATTGATCTGTGATACACAGGACTGTTAGGCAAAGGTGATCCTAGGATCAAATCGATAGAATGTTTTACCTGGCAATGTAGCGAAACTCCTATAGGTGACTTGAATAAGTCATCATATTCTCCTATGATGTGTCCCATCTGCTTCTATTGTTGTGTTGATTGCATAGTCAGGACTGCAACATCGGCCTTTGTGGATTTCTACGGCTTGACCACCATGAGGACAAATAGCTTTATTTTCTCCACCAATCTCTTACATTGCTTCGCACTGATCAGGGAGACAGATGTGGGAGGTGGTACCTCTGGTACCCTATAACATTGTTTTCCAAGGGTGAGATTAATCCTCTGAGTTCGTGATTCATAGATGCCATGTCGCTCATACATGCATGGCTGACCAAGGAGTACATCACAAACATCTAGATTGACTACATCACACAAGACTTCATCTTGTAATGGTTTTATGGCATATGAAAGAAGACACTGATGGGTGACACGGAGGTCTCTCCCTGGGCTTAACCATCCAATACTATAGGGCTTTAGATGAGGCTTCACAGATAGATTGTTCCACTCCAAACTATGGGTAAAAGGTATGCCTTTACATTTCATTCTTGATAGTGGGAGTCAAAATATAGGCTTGCCTTACCACCAAATATATCTCTCTTACATTATTTTTTCATGTGTATTATATTAAAAAGTATGTAATTGATCATTCTCATCTATTGGATTAGAATAATTTATAGGTTTTGGATCCCAGGGTGGTCACAGTAGAACTAGTCAAAATAATTGACACTCCCAAACTTAGTTTCTGTAATAAGAAAGTTTTACAATGTAAGGTGATCCAAAACTCAGAAGTTTTGGTTGATAAATATCACAATAACATAGAAATAACACAATAACAATGAATTCTCTGAGAAGAGATGTAGTATTACTCAAAATCGCAATACAAATATATGCTTATCTCTGGGAAGAGATGCCTGTCTTCACATTTCAGGTTACCTCTTCTTTTATACACAATTTGAAAGCATGGGAAGGATGTGGAAGGTCACCAATCTCAAGGGAGATGAAGTGGTATGACTTTGATTATGTTTTTTAAATTAGAAAATATTTCACCAAGATATGTGGGACCCTTTGAGGTCTTGGAAGTGATCAATATTATTGCATATAGGCTTGCCTTACCACCAAATATATCTCTCTTACATTATTTTTTCATGTGTATTATATTAAAAATTATGTAATTGATCATTCTCATCTATTGGATTAGAATAATTTATAGGTTTTGGATCCCAGGGTGGTCACAGTAGAACTAGTCAGAATAATTGACACTCCCAAACTTAGTTTCTGTAATAGGGAAGTTTTACAGTGTAAGGTCCAGTGGGATAAATATTTTGAGGATAGTGCCATTTAGGAGGACTATCATGAGTTATATAGGCTATTTCAAAATTTATTTGTTTAGAGTATTTAATATTGTTTTTGTTAATTTAAGGCAGCAAAACTACGAGTCAAACCCTTAAAAACAACATAAAAACCATGAAGGCAATTAACACAAATGATGCCTTATAATAGGAACATCACATTCAGTGAACCAACAAACATAGCAAAACCAAAATTAAAACTAAAATAGGAATAAACGAGAGGTAGAGTATCAATAAAAACAAGAACTAAAGAGGCTAGATCTCTCCTTACTTAAACATAGATTTAATGAGGTCATCTAATTTCTTAGTGTTCTCCACATTGACAGCTGAAGCAGTAGCGCCCAAGTCCTGCAGCATGGACATATTTAGGAGAATAGAATTTTGGAGCCCGATAGAAATGTTTTTCTCTAGTTTTTGAATATGACCCTTTAGGATAGCAATTTTAGCTCTCAATCTAGTCTTAATTTCAGTTTCCTCATCAGCTTCTTCCATATACATCTTTCCCTCTTTGTCAGTAGTTCTTGCAAAGTCAGCAACATCTTCTGTGGTAGCCTCTAATTCTCTTGTCTCCTGCTTACCTTCACTATCCTTAGATATTTCTTGAACATCTAAGTCCTTGATCTCATCATCTTGAGTGGCTTCATTTGAGGCACTCTCAAAGTAGTCAATAAGCCTAGCCTTAGGAGCACGTTTGCCAACAATCCACCCCTATCATCTAACTCCTAAGGAGAGGCCCTCTTTACTAACCTTAGTGGACAAATGGGATTTACTACATTAACCCCTAGGGGTCCTACAAAGATTTTTAGGGGTCCCCATAGTAGTCCCCCCAGTACCTTCTTCACCAGCATATATCTTCCTCTTCTTGCCCTTCATACTCACAAAAGAGCCTAGAGTGTCTAATGGAGTCTCCTCAAGAGTAGAAAAGGAAACTTCTTTAGTTTTAGTAGAGATAGGGGAAGGACAGGGCTCTTCGATAGCATCATCAGCAATAGGGTTAGAAGAAATTTCCCCACTATCAATTCAAATGGCCTTGTATGGCTTGAGGGCATGGTGGAAATTATACAGATAGAAAATGAGGCCTTGATGAAGGGGGATAGGATTCATAACAGGTTTTTTTTGTCAATTTAGCTCTCACCGTAAGGACTAAATGCTCTAGGGAAGAAAGTAGATAAAAGGGAAAGCTGATAAGAGCATTATTCCTAAAACAATTTAGAAAGGGGAGATGATAATTGTAAAACTTGGTGAAATTTCCCTCCAGCGTGAAATACTTCATGAGGATAAAACAGACATCATCCCAAGGCTCAGGCAATTTGGCTCGATCAAATCCTCCCTAGTAAGGTGCAAGTTCTTTGCCTTCTCCAAGAAATAGCTTCTAGCTAGAAAGGTCCACAATTATTATTTTTTGTTATGGCTTCATCCCTTGTGTAGACATGCTAGTAGCCATAGCTATCACATTTTTTGAAATCTCAAAGCTAATTCCTCCAACAGAGACTCACTGGTTTAGCCAAGACCTAGTAAATTGTTTAGATAGGTTTTCATCAAATCCATTGAGCCTTTCTAGATAAGGACTAATACCACCCTCTTTGCAGTAGTGCCAGACCACTGGGTTGTCTTTGAACTCACAACAAGAAACTAGTTTCATTTGAATTTTGTCACCACCCATGTTGGACTTACATAGTAGACCAAGAGAATCCTAAATTTTTACCATCATAATTGAAGTAGCTTCAATCCCTTGCTCATAAATATGCATAATGATGATGAAATAGCACATAATTCAGAGCATCATGTAGAGATGACACTTACTCATCTCATGCTTAAACATAATTTCCTGATGATCTCCATAATGATGAAATAGTTTGCTCTCCTTAACAAAGTGGTATAATAAATTAGAAATGATTATCAAAAGAGTACAATAGGCCCCAAACTCTGAGATTCACATTGGCACCCTCTAAAAAGATTGACTAATAGAGTTATCCTTCTAATATATCTGACTCATCCTTAACACATCATTTCCTTTGGATGAGATCCCTAATATTTAAAGGGATGTGATCTATTTGGCACCAACATCACCAATTTGAAAATTGTTGGCTGAGATTGGCATAGGCATCAACTACACTATTTCCCTCCCTATAAATATGTGAAATATTAACTTTGGTAAGCTTCTGTAGGAGAATTTATATATCCTTAATGATATATTTTAACTTAATGCCCACACTCGATACTTTTTTAATTACATCGATAACCATTTTAGAGTCCCCCTAGATACTCAAATTCCTTATACCGAGGGATATAGCCAATTTTATCCCCCATAGAAGAGTAGTTGCTTCAGCATAGTTATTGCTCTAGTAGACTATTCCACTAGCATATACAACAATCATCCACCCTTTGTCATTTCTTATAATCCCTCCCCCACTAGCTTTACCATCAGACTTAGAGTCCCCATCAAAGTTAAGTTTCAACCAATTAAGCTTTGAGGGATTCCATCTAGTGTTAAGTCTCTATAGCATTTTAGAATTATTATAATTAGAAATATGATTTAGTACCTTCCATTTAGCCACAATTTATTCTTCTTGAGTTAGGGGTTTCTCTTTAGTGTGAATATGAGCAATAGTTACACTTTCCAATAGAGTCTTAACAAAAGTATGAAACACCTAAGAGGCATCTCTACTAGTATCCCTAAAAATTCTATGGTTGCGTTCTTTCCATAAAATCTAGCTCAAATAGGGTAGAGTTTGATTCCATAACTCAAGGAGGTAGGGATGAGAAATGGTAGGATTCTAGATGATAATGACTTCCTTGAGGTAAGAATTACAGACCCACTCAATTCCAAAATTATTTAGTATTATTCCCCAAAGTTCCCAGGCAAAATCATAGTATATGAAAAGATGAGAAACTGTTTCCTCTTTTGAATAACACAAATAGCATCTGTTGACCAGGGTAAATCCTCTCTTCTAAAGGTTTTCTTGGGTTAAAATTTTGTTATGAGAAGTAGCCCACTAAAACATGTTGATTTTTGGTATAATTTTATGGTTTCAAACCTTTTTCCATATCTCCTTATTCTGAGCCTCAAGAATCAGCAAATGATAAGAAGACTTGATAGATAACCATCCATTCTTATCTGGCCACCAATACTATTCATCTTCTGATGGGAAGAGAGGGAGTCTAACCCGTTGAATCAAATATTGAATATCTATAACTCTAGGGGAGAGATCAGGCTGATGAGCACAACAATCCAATAGATGTTTCTATCTCCTTATGCCATTGTTATTAACCATGTAATCACAAACTTTATCTCCAAAAAATTGAGTAGCAATGTTAGCAATTTCTCCATAGTCTCCTTATGTGATAAGAGCCTTATCCTTTGCCTAAATGTCATTTTAGAATTTAATATGCCTGTCATTTCCTAATTCCCATCTACTCCCTTGCTTAAGAAGGCTTCTACTTTTTAGCATTGTATTCCATATCATAGACCCTTGTGGTAGCCCTACCTATTGGAGAAAGTTGGAACCATCATAACTATGCATACATTTGGCATGCATGGTTTCCCCTTTAATCATTATGTTTATGAATCAGATTTCATTTGATTTTGGAGAGAAGGGCTTTGTTCATGTTCCTGATGGATCTAATATTGAGGCCACCATGTGATTTTGGAAGACACACTTTTTCCCAACTAACCAAAGACATTCTTTATTATCTTCTAGTTCCATCCATAAGAATTTTCTTTGAATCTATTCCAATTTGACAACAAAATATGAAGGTATTTTAAAGAGAGACAAGTAGGTAGGAATTCCTTGTAGAGAGACATGAAGAAGCTACAATTTGCCTGCACTGCTGAGTAGTTTCCCTTTCCAACCAAGTAGTTTCTTCTGAGTTCTTTCCAATATTCCATTCTAGAAACTTGGAGATACCTCTTTAACCATTAGGGGAAGGCCCAAATAGGTAGCTGGTAGATCAGCTTCAACACAGTCTAGAATGTCAATGATTTTTTGTTTAAGGTCATTAAGAGTATTAAAGAAGTACACATTGCTTTTTTGGAGATTTATGCTTTGCCCAAAATCTATGGCATAGTTATTTAAATTTTTTTTCCATCTCTGAGCTTCAATCACCGAAGAGATGCCAAAAAGAATGCTATCATCAACAAACTGTTACACCACCATAGGGGGAAGGGAAGAAGCAAGTTTGATGCCCACTAGATGTTTAGAGGCTATATTAGCTTGTATGTATCTCCCAAGTGCCTCTGCCATTATGATGAACAAGTAAGGGGAAAGAGGGTCCCCCTAATGGATTCCTCTCTAAGACGAGAAGAAACCTCTAGGGACCCCATTAACTAGGACCAAAAATTTAGCAGAAGAAACAATGTTCCATATAAGGCGAGACATTTTATCATTAAACCCAAACTTCCTGATGACTTGAAATAGAAAAGTACATGAGACCCTATCATATGATTTATACATGTCTAACTTAAGAGCCATACCAGGGATTCTACTCTTATCCATGGAATGAATAGTTTCATGAGTGGAGATCACAACATCAAGAATTTGCTGACTTGAGACAAAGCCTTTTTGAGCAAGGGAAATATTTTTTTCTAGAAAAGGTTGGATTCTCATAACCAGCACTTTAGTGCAAAGCTTATAAATAGTATTACATAGACTAATAGGTCTAAATTTTGAAAGGTTTGTAGGCTGGAACCTTTTAGGAACAATTACAATAAAGGTATTATTAACCTATTTTAAAAGTTTACCTATTATGAAGAAGTCACAGACAATGTAGTAAGATTTGTTCCCACTATATCCCAATATTCCTAAAAAAAATAGGAGGGAAGCCATCAAGATTCAGGGCTTTGAAGGAACCCATAGATAATAAAATATCATGGACTTCCTCCTTAGATATAGGCCTTAACATCTCCAAGTTGTCTTCCTCAGTTATCAAACAGGGAATTTTATCAATGAATTGATTCATAGTTCCACCATTCCCATCATCATTATTTTGTACAGTCATCAAATTTTGAAATAATATCCTAGCTTGTTCCCCTATCTCATTTTCTTCAATTATAATATTTCCATTTTCCAAACATAACTTCATTATGGAGTTGGCCTTCTTGTGTTTCATGGCTGAAAGATGAAAGAAGGCCATGTTCCTATCTCCCTCTTTGAGCCACTGAACTCTAGATTTCTATTTCCAAAAAACCTCTTCTCTATCCATAATATTCTTCTAGTCAAAAATTAGAACATTCTCTTCTTTAGAAGTGTCTTCTGAATCATCTCCTTGAGCAATCCATTGTTGGATATTTGCAATTTTTTTGGCTATGTTTTTCTTCTGATAAAGACTTGACTAAAGCTATATCTATTCCATCCATGAACTTCCTATTTGATATGCTAAAGTTTTTTTACTAATCTAAACATATGAGCACTCTAGATAGGAATTTTCCACCATTGGGCCACCAATTTTTTGAAATCTTTATGTTTAATCCACATGGCTTCAAATCGAAAGGGGAAAGGACCACATTGACTCTAATCTTTCCAACTGAGAAAGATAGGGCAATGATCTGACATGGTTCTAGGAAAATCCTACAAATGCATATTATGATAATCATCTCAATTACTAGAAATAAGAAATCTATCTAATTTAACTTGGATCATTTGATCTCCTCTTTTTCTGTTAGACTAGGTGAAATTTTGATTTTGCAATTCAACATCCAACAATCCCCAATCATTTATAAATTTTGCAAAGTCAAACATGCTATCAGAGTAATCAATAATCCCACCATATTTTTAGAAGGATATAATAGCGTGTTAAAGTCACTGGCTAGCATCCATCTAGTGTATGGGGTGTTAATCCTAAAGCTACTCAAATCGGTCCACAAATTTTGCCTTAATGCTATGTTATTTGGGCCATAGATATTGATCAATGACCAGTTTAAGGGAGACAGAGAAGTTAATAATCAAAAAATTCTTATTATAAACAATAAGAGATCCTTGAATTTTAGCACTGTTCCACATAGTTACAATCCCACCTGAAGCCCCTTCAGCTAGACTAATGCAAAAAGCAGCCTTAGGCCATATGTAGTCAGCTATTTTCTTAAAACTCTTCTCATTCATCTTGACCTCTTAGAGTAATAAAATATCTAATTTATTATCTAAAATATAGTTTTTAACCTTAAACTATTTGGAGGGACTATTAAAGCCCTCAGATTCTAAGATAAAATTCTCATTTAGAAGATTTAAGGGAATGGGTCTCCAGTGTTTTCTATTTACCCCTGGCAATCTCTCATTGTCTTGTTTCTCTTAGGGTTAGTCTCCCTTGTTTGGAGTTGGTGCCAACATCCTTAGATTTTTTTACCTTTGCAATTCTTTTTATTTGGGGTAATCCATTCTTCCTACTCATTACCACTACCATTTTGTCCTATTTCACCTATCAATGAATAATTGGCTGATTGGTCACCTACTTCCAGAGCATGGAAAGTATTTATGTTTGAATATAAGGTTGTTTCTCCCTTAGTATCTACTATTTCTAGAGGTAGATCCAACTTATAATCTATTAAAATTTTTCCTTCTACATCATCCCCATCTATCAGTTGGGCACATATTTCCCCTTCCTCAAACATATTGGTCTATTGATGTAAAGAGTTATCTGTGTTTATTGTAACATTTTGACTATCATTGTCCATAACCTTCTTGTTATTTTCCTCTAGGACAACTTTTTACACATTACCAAAGACCTCCTCCTAAACAACTTTTTCCCTAACCTTCTCAGTATTATTGGCATTTTCTGCATTACCCCCCATTCCCTGACTACCAGGGTTTCTAGATTTGTGAGACTGATCCTCACCTTTAATAGGGGAATCATCTTTCCTTCCCATTTTCTTCACCTTACATTGGGTCATTATATGTCCCTTTTTCCTACATATTTGATAGAAGGTGGTAGCATTTTCATAGATGATCGGTTGAGTCCAAATCCCATATTTAGAGTTTAACTTTATAGACATGGGAAGGGTTTTATTAATCTCTACATTGACACAAAATTGAGCATAAAATCATCTAGATTTAGTTTTGGTGGTATGATCTATAGTGACGTACTAGCCAATAGAGTTGCCAATAGCCGTAAATATTTTTTCATCCCAAAATTCCAATGGGAACCCTGGCAATCTTACCCAAGTAAGAGTAGACTTGTTGAGGTTTGAGTTAGGGTCAAACCCTAGTTTCCAAGAGCACAAGGCAAGTGAATGTGGACCATAAATCCATGGTCCTCCAAAAATAATACCTATCATATCCTCCTTATTCATAAATCTAAATAGGAATAAGCCTCTTGCCATAGCAGTGATCGAGACACTACCTTTAGTTCTCCACTGAGAAATTACCCATTTCCTAACCATCTCAATATTAGGATAGAAGGAGAAAAACTACCTACCAATGCAAGATCCATCGTCACCATGAATTTCTCAACTAGATCATCTGGGATAGTCAGGGTCGTACCCTTAGTGGAATTCTTTTTGATAGGAAGGCTCAACATGCTTTTAGCAGAACACATCTTTTCCCCCATTAACACTTTCTTCCATCTATTGGAGGGGACATCCTCTAACAAATTCAGGTCCCCAGAGGCACTGCCAAAGGAATTAGCCTTCATTGGATCAGTAAGCACTCAGAGGGCCCTACAAGGCAGGAAAAAACTAGTTTCAAATCTAAAAATAAATAAATGTTCCATGATAATATTGATATGAATTCTTAAAATAATATTTAATATTTTTATTTAATTTACTATTATGTGTTATTTGATTTTAAAACTTTGGTTTGAAATAAGTGTCATCAAGATGATGACCAATTTTGGGGGGGAAGGATGTTACATCCTAATTTCTTCACTAAAATTGATTTATTTATTAAAAAATATTAATGGGGTTAATATTGTTTAATTATTGTTTTAGTAAACTATTTTTATTATGTTGATGTTATAGAGACCTAAATTTGGCCATTGATAACCTCCAATTAGGCTTTTGACCAATGTCTACCCAAAATGCACAATTTGGCCTAAAAACACTAAAACATGCTAAATGATGTGAAAATGACATATTCAAGTGTTGATTTTGTCTAGGGTATCCCTAAATAGGTCAATGCAATGTATGGGCTAGCTAACTTTGATCAAATTATTTTGAGTCAAAATGCCAATTTTGCACCGAGGTGCTCTAGATTGCTCTTTCCTATCAAATCTTTTGCACAAGACATGCGCCTTTATTATTTGTTTTTGGTAACATCCTAAATGGTAATATGGATCTAATTCATTTTACATTGCCTTCCAATTCTAATCTAGTCAAATTTTGGACCAATAATAAGGCATTTTGATCTGTTTGAGTAATTTGTGCACAAAGTGCTTAAACATGATTAAGAGCTAATTACCCCAAATCAAGGACTAATCAAGAATTATATGGAAACTTGTTGAATAATTATTTTTATAAATTAATATTGAATATCTGCATCATCAGGTGACCTAATTTCTCGAGAAGACATCCCTAGGCCATAAATGCCACAAATATCAGGATTCATGCCCTCCATGCCTTTCATGATGCCCTCCATGCCTCTTAATTTCCACTTCTTCCAATTTCATAATGAGGATAATTATAAACTTAATTCCAAAAATTTAATTAATCCTTAACCACACATCTTAATCTCAAGATGGATGGTTCAGGTTGCTTCTAGACATTCTCAAAAATCTATAAATAGAGAGGCCATGAACATAATTTCTAAGCTATTTTGGTACAAAGATATAATGCACAAATATCTTCAAGAAGCCATTGATATTAGTGTTACCATGCCAAATTGATTCCAAACCAAGCTAAGTCCATAAGCCAAAGGTGCCAAGGAGAGATGGAGGTAGCTAAGCTTCCATTGTGAAGGAGTTCATGAGGACAAGCTAAGTAAGCCACTACAACAAGCATTTTGAAGTATCCAAGGAAGGTAAAAGGGGTTTATTTTTAATTTTATTGGTGTTTTTTATTCATGTTTGCTAACTAATTTCTCCCTAGAGTCTAGGCCTAGAGATGTTATGCTAGTTAGTGTGTTTCTTTTCTTTTATTTTAATTTTGAAACTAACATTATACTAACCATCCTCTCTTGAGTCAAATTCATAGATTACATTATGGCATTCTCGGTGGGAATAGATGCATCTCACACCTGAAAAGATCATTTTTCAACTTTAAAATATTTATTTGGACCCTTAAAACTCTTGTAAATTTATTTTCTAACTTTATTTTGTCATTTTTATTTACCATAGTTTTACTTAGTAATTGACGTCGACAGGTAAGACCAACATCAGTTACATAGCTTAACTAATGTCAGTTAGCAAAACATACATCAGTTATATACCTATCAATATGGTCATAGTGGTATAACTGATGTCGATTAAATAATCAACATTGGTTATCCAAAGTAACTATCATTGGTTGTATATAACTGACGTTGGTCACTATGTTTTTCCTAAAACACAAACCTGAGAGCTCTTTTTCTAAAGCTTATTGTTTCAAACCAAAAAGAGATTCAAAGATAAAGGACATGCTAACATTTTTTCTATAGTACCAAACTTGACATTTTCTAAAAACATGTTTTAGATCACCTTTTGCATGCTTAAAAATCAATTAGGAACCTTGTTTTGGTGTTTAACAATAGAATTTAGATGTTTATGGTGAATGTTTTTCAAAGTTACAACTAAGACCAAGGGGTAAAATAAACACCACCTCACTTTCCCTTTGTAATTGAAAATTAACTCACCTTTTCAAAGCTTTTTGTATTTAGTTGTTTAGATTTAAAAAAATTTGGCAAAAAGAGGGATGTTGCATGTATGCTCTTCCACTTGTCCCCTTTAGGGAATCCTTGGAATCAAAAGTGCCATTCCTATTGTAAGTAGCATAGTCTAAATATTAGAAAGAAATTCATCTGAATCACTCCCCAAAAACTCATCAAAGTTTAGGTGACCTTGAAAATGACCCTAAAGTATTTCTACTTTCATGCTTTATTTATTTTTATGCAAACTTAGCTTGTGAGGGGGACTTCATCACCTCTCATGAGTTGTTTAGGGAAGCTTTGACCCAGGGTTTCACCTCCCAATATTGAATAAATTTGGATCCTAATTGTAATTACACATGGGATGTAGTGTCACTTTAGACATTGCACTACACTAAGCGAATAACAGGATGTAGTGGTTGCAAAAAGGACTAGACCTTTTTGTAACAAGCCAAGTGATATGACATGAAAGTAATTGTGTAATTGATTCCACTAGATCATTCAAAAACTTGTTAGATCTTAGACAAATTCACACTTGCCATGGGATTATTGTTGGTATAAGGTTCACCTCAAGGTCCATGTCATAGTACTATCATTTGAGAGAAGGGGGGTGTAAAAACCCTACTATATAATGTGTATTTACTTTAGGATGGACACTTAAAAGCCTCTAAAATGATGTATATTTATGGATTTTGATAATACCAAGCAACCGTGTCATTTTAGGATCTAAAAGAGATCAATTAGTTGGTCTTGTCCTAGATTAAAGTCTTGTTTGGAGTCAAAACTTGGTGTAAACAAACAATCCAAACCAAACACATATTCCAAATTTTCCTTTGAACAAAGTGGTGTTATGTTGCCCATGTGAGACCATCAATTTTCCTTGTTTAAAAGTTTATCAAAAGTTTTAGAGTCATATCATCCACCTTGACATAGTTATGCTACCCAATTGATTCTAGACCTTTACCAAAGTTGTTTAAGTACTTCACTTATAATGTAAATTCAAAATTACACCTTTATAAATTCATAGAGTTGATGTGTTAAGTGGGTTTTCCATTTTTACTAAAATTGAGGTAACTTAGGTTCAATTTCCAATTTGGGTTGAAGGCCATTTAAGACTCATAATCATTATCATCATTTGATAGACTTAAGCCATTTTATGCTAACCACTTTCACTTTGAGTCTATGTACCACAACATTTTGAATCAAGAAAACTAGTGTTATGCTATCAAAATTATAGGAAAATGTCTCTGCCTTAGAGAGATTTTGAAACAAACCTTTTTGTCACACCTTTTGGGTAGTATAGCATTGTTACACTACCCAAAACATTTCAAATATTATTTCATAAACCCTCTTACATAGATTTCCAAATTTGTTCCTACATTTTCAGACCAATCCAAGTGTAATTGTGTGATCCTTTGTCTAAAATAATTATACTATTCACTTTTGTCTAGCCTATTTTCCAAAATAACTAAGTTTTATACCATTATTTATGAGAAAATAAACTATTTCTAAAGTGCCTTTTGTTTCATACCTTAGATCTAGTTGATCAAGTTCATGACCAAGAATCAAATACCTAGTGTTTGTTAGAAGTGTTTCAAATCTATTAGGTTTAACACTTTCATCTATTTCAAAGTCTATCTTTTGATGTCGTTCGGCCAAGAGTCCTAGCGCATGCCTTGTTTGAGCTTAGATTTTGATGTCATGTTTGGCCAAAATATCTAACAATTTTTAAATTCCTAGATTAGACTGATTTGAAACACTTTGACTTTAGAGTTTAGCATTTTGATTTTTGGTCCATTTACTTGCATATCTTTATGTGAACAATGAAACATTAGATACATCACGCTATCTTGTTTCCTCTTAAATATTTGCATAAACCTTTTAATACTTTTGACAAATCTAGACCAAGCTAGAACATCATCTATTTTAGGCATTATCCTTTTTAGAGTTTGTATAACTCTTTGACCTTTTATCATAAAACATTGACTATGGATCCCAACATATATTCCTACACTCGTAGTGGACTCATGTACAATCCAAGGATTAGTAATGTAGTTATGCAGGAAGAAATGGTGAAAGACTCCTATGCAAATTATATTGCTTATGAGATGGATTCTTATCCCTCTTATAATACTCAATTAGGGGTGCAAAGCCAAGATCTATTAGATAACTATCTAGTTAACACACCACCTTATTTATAATAAGACCAAGAGCAAATTGCATAATACCTAGCTACAATACCTATAGTGGATGAACCCATACTTCAATTGTCATATTCTACTAATACCATTTCCATGTATGATCCATTTTTATTTGAGTGACATTTGTTAGAGAACAAATATGAGATTTTGGTTAGAGCCATAAAGGTAGGGACCAAGTTTCCAATAGACTTCCACCATGAAAATCTACCAAGTCTAGTAAGAGTTCCCCACAATATCATTTATGATCAATAGGCTTCTTCTAGAAATCCTATGGATCTAGTACAAACAACATACCAAGATCCTAATATATCTGATCAAGAAAAAAACATCATGGAAGATCACTTTAACCAAATTCAAATAGCATATCAAACCTACCTTAATCTAGCACATGATTTCAATCAGATGAACATGGTAAGCCTCTTATTAACCTAGTTCCTTTAACAAGAGTGTTGATAGAGTTAACTGGACAAGAGAATCTAAATTTTGACCCATTCATACAAACCACTTTGATAGATAACATGATTCATATGCCTATTATTGAAGAAGTGTCTTTGGCCTATTCATAGAATAATGAGCCAAACTTAGTAGATAATGTGTAAATAATGTCCAGTCCTGATCAAAGTGGTACTAATGTGCAAATAATTAGCTAAAAACATGTACCTATAGTTAATCCTATGAATAGGTCATCATACTAGGGAATAGGAGTTTCTACACCCCAACCTCAATTAGTTTCTTCCTCAAGTGTATAACCTATGGGATTAGGTAACCAAAAAATGGCTAATGTCATGCCTCAATGAAAAAATGTGATGAACCATACTCCTCCTCAATAGGTAATGAGTAGTATTCCATAACAATAGGTACAATCTAGTATATCAATGTAACAGAGGACAAATACATTTCCACCTCAATCAAGGGAAACTAATGTTCTACCTCACCAAGTAATGATGAACATACCTCTTTAGTCATAGACTAATATGCCAATCCAAACCAAGTAATGACTAGTCAACAATGCACAAATTTGGGTCAACGGCAGATGCCTAATTTATATCCTGCTTTCATTTCTTCATAGGGATTCATACAAGTAGGTCCCCATGTTTCTTAGGTACCTACTAGAAAACTATTAGTTCAAAATGTGCCACAAATCTAGAGATATGGTCTTGGTCCACAAATTCTCACTCAACAACAAGGTTTGATTAGTCGATAGTATAGTTATATCCCTCCATTTCAACCACAAAATCCTCTAAGTCAAGCCTTTATCACCAGACCAAAATATTTCACAACCAATTATGTAATTTCAAGTACATCCCAATCCATGTATGTATATTCCTGGTCTATTCCCCAACCAAACCAATGTACCCAAATAGATATATCCATCTTACCCTGGTCAAAGTGTCTCACTTGTGACCTCCCAACCATCTACCCAAATTCTCCCTCAAACCAATATTCCTTTCAATTTATTATCCCAAGAATTGTAATAGATGAAGGATGTAATTGCTACCATTCAAACTGGTAAACAAACTAAAAATTTCAAATTGGATGAAATATGTTCCTATCCATTCAACATTGATTATTTATAGATACCATTTCCTCCAGGATACAAACCACCAAAATTTGACGAATACAAAGGGAAAGGTGACCCTAAGGCTCATTTGACCAAATTCTTTGTCGCATGTCAACTAGTGGCATATAAAAACATATACCTTTTGCTTTTGTTTCCAAGAAGCTTGGCTAAACAAGCTTTGGAGTGGTTTTTATAGTTGCCCAAAAATTTAGTAGAAGATTTTGATGATCTTGCTGATAAGTTTGAGTAGAACTTTTCCTATAATCACGAGCATGAGATTTCATTAATGGACTTAATGTAAGAAAAAAAAATTATTGAGAGTTTTGCAAGTTATTTATAGTGATGGAGAGCCCTTGCAATCCATTTCACCCATAATTTACCAAATAAACAATTAGTTGTTGTGTTTACCAAAAATTTGCATAGTGAGATAGCTTATCATTTAGAACTACAATGTGTGCATACTTTCAAGGAAATCATCGATAAAGGTTTGTTGATTGAGTAGGTGCTCATCAATAAAGGAACCATCAGGCTTAATTCAAATAATCAAAATCAAGGTACCAATCAGGGAAATGACCAACATCCTATTTGAGTACTAGCATCATAATTAGCACAAGCCAATAACCATAAAAGACTGAAGTAATTCAATCATAATAAGAATGTTGTGGGAAATGGAGTAGATTAATCTCATCATGTCCAAATGGTGCAAACATCATTTGTGTCACCCTTTTAGCTTACTGTTACTCAACAACCTCTCCAACCAATGCTGTAAGCACAATAACCAAGACCTGTATAACAAATATAGTAGCCTTTACCATTTCAAACCCTTCCTCCTAGGAGAATTGTGCATGCACATCATATCTTTAGTGACCTAGGAGAACCTATTGATTCTATATTTTTTAAGCTTACTACCACTAATCTAATTAGTTTGCCTATACCAAAGCATTTTCTGTAAGGCATTCCTTATCTTGATTAGTACTATGAAAATGAATTCAATAAGCATAATCTATGAAGATCTATCCAAATCAAGCATTTAATTAAGAATATGTTGGAGAATGGGGAGATAAAATTAGATAATGGTGCTTCCACTTCCAATCAAACTCTTGGAATTTATCAAAACCCCTTTCCCTATCATAATAATCAGTAGCAGCAAAATAATTACCAATAGCAACAATAATGACCAGTGCAATAGTAAAATAGACAATATCAAAATTAAAGGCCAAACAAGCAAAATCAAAAAAAATAGTAGCAAAACCCATAATGAAAAAATAATGGATAAAACCAAGGTCAGAATGATAACAACCAACAAACCTTCCATGTAGTTGTAATTGAATACAATAGGGTTATAGGTCATATTGTAGGGGGTATCATTAATACCATGTCAATTAGTCCTAGACCAGACACTAATCAACCTAGACCATTGCTAAACAAAAACATTTAGCCAAATTATAAGGATAATCCTTCTTTGGCCTGGGAGTGCATATATGCAAACCAACAAACTAGGACTTCCCACTTTGGACCTTATATCAATAACCCACCCTTTCCATGTGACCACATACAAGTGCACTAATAACTGAGACTTGTCTTATTTCGTCCCACACCATTCCCAATATTTATTAGCAATAATGGTCTAGTATTTAATCTTGACTATGCAATCATAATTGAAAGGTCAAAGATTACTATCTGAAGCCCACAACCATTTACCACTTTGATTGTCATCCAACCAACTATTTAGCCTTGAAATAAACCATTCCCTACTAACCAAGACAAGAAATTTGATATTGAGGAACAATCATATAAGACACCAACACAAATTTCTATTTTAGATTTGCTGAAAACATCAATAATCCAAAAGAACATCTTGAATGAGTTTTTGACCCAATCCACTATTTCTAGTGACATATCCCCTAACAAATTTCAAGCTTTCATTTGACACCTAACTCTAGCCCAATAAGTCACATTCAGTGAAAGTGATATGTCTTCCCTTGGCCCACTCCATAATAACCCATTATATATATATATATATATATATATATATATATATATATATATATATATATATATATATATATATATATATATATATATATATATATATATATAAGTTTGTATTGGATGGCATAAAATGAAATGTGTCCTTATAGACAATGAATCTAGCCTCAACATATTGTCTCTAAATCTCATCAAGCTTCTTGGGTACAAAATGGCAGATCTTCAACTAGAAAAAATAACCATCAAAGCCTATGATAATCAAGAAAAATAATTACAAGGCACTATTAGTTTGCTAGTTATCATTGGGCCTTTGATCCATGATACACTTTGCCATGTGCTTGATCTTGAGATATTATATAATATGATTCTAGGTAGGCCTTGGTTACATGAGATTTGTGCAGTCTCATTAAAGCTACACCAATGTATCAAGTTTTCCCACTCAGGGATGGAAGTGAATATTATAGGAGTTTTACACCCATAGGAGTTTTAAGTATCTTAGGCCAAATTTCAAAGCTGTAATTATTAGTATGACATGAATCCAAGTTCCAAACAAGATAAAGGAAAGGTTATACTTATTGATCCTTTACCAGATAATTGCATAGATCCTAATACCTTGGATTCCCTTTCCCATATGCCACCTCCTGAAGCTTCCAATCATTTCACCATTTCATATAATGGATCAAGAGAGTATGTGACCCATGATACATTTTATATTGACAATATTCCTCAAAATATAAAAACCTTTAGGCAAACTAAAGTCATCCCACATATACATTGTCAATAAAAGAATAAAGATAAGGGGCTTATCACATTTGTACTAGCATCTGGCCTAGGACATAGCCCTCTTGAAGGGGAAGAATCATGGTTATACAATGACAACCAAGCTAATTATTATAAAAATACAAAGTATCATATTCCCAATAGGATCATGGAGTGTCACAATTATAAAGGAAGAGGCCTCATATCAAATTAGTAAGGAACCATCGAGCCAATTTCTATGACTAAGTATGAAAGACCTTATGAACTTGGATTTAAACCATTTTGGGGTGACCCCACATAGCTTATTTAAAATCCATCACCAATGACTAGTGATGATGATGTTGACAATGAAGTAGAGTCTGATCATAGCCTCACCTTTGATAACCTAGCTAAAACCAACCTATTTGATAACAATGCCATTTTTACCCTTACCTTGGCCATTCATCATAACCCTTTGCCATTATATTATCCCCAATTGATAGACTGGGACCAAAAGGAATCTAGTCTACCAATTGATGAGTTCCAAAATGATGAGGCATTATGTGACTTTTTAGGCCTTAGAGACAACGTTCTATTGGGAGATCACAAATTTGGATTTTCAATCACATTAGATCCTGTAGCCTATTGTAGAGATTGAGGAAACACCCTTAGCCAAAAACCAATAAGTAAAACATTGGGGTCCCAAAGTGAAAGCCTCTATGAGGCACCTTTTGACTAGGGAAAAAGTAAAGATAAAGGCCAGTCTAGTGGTGAAAACTTGTTTAAGGTGCCATTAGATGAGGGTGTTCATTCTTCTTTAAATTTAGACTAGGAGACCACCAATGATGAACTTGCCTATGGATCTGAGTTTAGTTTTGAGAAACAATAAGTATTTGATAAAATTCTTCAAGAATTTTTGACTATTTTTATTACATGGCTAGATCTCCCATTAGGGGACTAAGATTCATCATGCCTAGGATAAGTTGAAGAGCAAGTCCTAATAAAGGACCCTAACATAATTCAAGTCATTGCCTACTATCTTATAAGATGGTTCAACCCTTCTATTTTAAAATACAATAGAGGTAAATATCAAAACTCCATCAGACCTAAAATAGATAAAATTAGGGGCATCCCTCACTGAGGAGGAACATGACGTCTTTACAGCTCTGTTGAGAGAATTTGTAGATATCTTTACATGGGCCTATTCTAGCATGCCAAGTCTAGGCCCTACCTTAGTTTTGCACCACCTTATGGTTAATCCTGATTCCAAACTAGTAAAATAAAAGTTACGTAAGATGTATCTTCGCATTGTTATATTGGTGAAGAAAGAGATGGAAAACCTCTTAGAAGTAGGATGTATATGATATATTGACAACTCAAATTGGATCTCTAATGTGGTACCTATTATTAAAAATCCTAAAGGGATCATAATTTATACTAATTTTCAAGACATAAACAAATTTTGTCTTAAATATGATTTTCCCTTACCTAATATTGACATGATCATTGACTCCATGGCAGGTTATGAAATGCTTTCACTCATAAATGGTTTTTAGGATACAACTAGATTAGAATAACACTAGAAGACCAACATAAAATAGAATTCACCACTCCATGGGGAACATTATATTATTAGGTAATTCCATTTGGCCTTAAGAATGCTAGAGCTACATATCAAAGGGTCATGACTATCATATTCCATGATATGATGCATGATATTGTTGAAGACTATGTTGATGATATATTTAGAAAATCCAAAACTAGGGCCGACCATCTAGTAGTGTTACATAAGATATTTGAAAGATTATAGGAGTACAAAGGCATACTCAATCCAAATAAATGTGTATTTGATATAACTTTAGGCAAATTACATGGCTTCATCATGTCTCATAAAGGTATTAAAGTTGATCTGGCTAAAGTCCATGCTATAACTGAGATGTCACCACTAACCAATTTGAAGCAACTTCATAGTTTTTAGGGTAAGATCTAGTCAATATGATGCTTCATCTCTTAATTAGTAGATAAGTTTCATCCATTTACATACCTTTTGTAAAAGGGAGTTACATTTCACTGGGATGATCACTGCCAAATAGATTTTCAACAACTCAGACTATCTTGTTAATCCACATGTTCTATTACCTCCTATACCAAGAAGCCCTTCTTGTTATACCTGTTAGCTATCAACCATGCTCTAGGGGCACTCTTGGATCAACATGATGACAATGGGAAATAACATTCCATATACTACCTAAGTTATACCTTGGTTACATATGAACATAATTATGCACCTATTGAAAAAGCTTATCCGGCCATGGTTTTTGTAGCTCAAAAACTATGCCATTGCATGTTGAATAATAAGACCATGGTCATTTCAAAAGTAGATCCAATCACGTATCTACTATTTAAAATATATTTCCAAGGTAGAAAGGATAAATAAATCATGCTTCTCAATGAGTTTGACATATATTATGTCAATCAAAAGGTAATTAAGGGACAAGTTCTTGTAGATCAACTTGTTGAAGCACCTCTTCTAGAGACATAGCCACTCACATTTCAATTTTTTGATGAATCCATATTGATCATCATTAACACACCCCTTGAGGAGCATCCATAGAAGATATATTTTGATGGTTAATTTGTTGCACATGGATCAGGGGTAGGCCTATTATTTATTACACCATAGGGAGATAATATCCCTAAATCATTTAGAATCAATTTTTCTTGTATAAACAACATGGCTGAGTATGAAGCACTTGTTGTAGGACTTTGATATGTAGTACATTGGAATATATCTCATCTCCAAGTTTATGGTGATTCTCAATTAATCATCAATCAGATTATAAATCATTTTTAGACCAAAGATGATAAGTTGGTTCTATATAAATCCATGGTCGACAGTCTTAAGTTACAAATTACCAATATTTAGTTTGAGCACATACTAAGGGCTAGTAATAAAACTATAGATGTCATGGCTACTATTGGCTCTCTAATTCAACAAATAGATAAAGCTAGAGAGTATCAATTTGTCATCAATAATTTATCAACACCAGCTCATGAACCTTCAACCATTGCCATGATTTGTGATATTTTTGGTCTTAATTTTATCTAGTACTTAGACCTTTACAACTACCTTCATGACCAAGTTATACCACCTAACCTATCTCAAAAACAAACCAAAGTCTTCATTCATCATTCCACTCATTATACTCTACTTGGATCTATCCTTTACCATCATTGTTTTGATGGAACCCTACTTCATTGTTTAAATTTGATTGAGTCTACACTAGCATTAAGAGAAGTTCACAAGGAAGTATGTGGAACTCATTCTAGTAGGGCAGTTCTATCTAAAAATCTCTTGTGTACGAGTTATTATTGTACCACAATGGATGTAGATGCCATTGCATATGTAAAAAAGTGTGACAAATGTCAATGGCATGCTAATCTAATTCATGCCCCAATAAAAACTTTAAAACTAATGTTGACACCATGGCCCTTTACTACATGGGGACTTGACCTCATTGGGAAGATTAACCCCACTTCATCTTATGGCCATAAACATATCCTTACCACCATCAAGTTTTCACTAAGTGGGTTGAAGCTATACCCCTCACATGACTAAAAATCAAAATTTCAAATTCATTTTCAACCATCTCATTTGCAGCTACGATATGCCCTCTGACATTATATATAATAATGGAAGATCATTCAAGAATAAGGATGTAGGCCAATTATGTACTGAATATAACATCACACAACATTTTATATCATATTACCCTCAAGGTAATGTCTAATTTGAGGCATCCAACAAAACCATTGTCAATATTCTAAAAAACATTATCAATGATGTCATCATGATTGGCACTTATAGATATTCCCTGACCTTTGGGCATATCATAGCAATCATCGTACTCCCATAAGAGCCACTCCATACTCATTTGTTTATGGTACTGAAGATATCCTTCCCATTGAGGTCAAATTTCCTTCACTGCACATCTCTTTCAAGCATGTTCTAGATGATCATGACTAACGAGTATCCCACCTATAATAACTAGACCTACTTGATGAGAAACACACAATCATGCTCAATAATATTCAAGCATATCAAAACCAACTCAAAGGCCACTATAATCAATGTGTTAAGTATAGAACATTTAAACTTGGTTATCTTGTTCTTAAAGAAAACCAAAAGAATACTATGGCTAAGAATAAGCATAAAGGGAAATTCAAACCAAAATGGATAGGGCCTTTCATCATCACTATAGATTATGGATCATAATCATACCAAAATTACCACACTAAATAGAGAATAATTTCTTAAGATGATAAATATTATTCATCTCAAGTTGTACTATACTTGAGCGCTAAGGTGTATTGTCTGTAAGGACCATTTTAGGTATGCCATTTTATCACTATTCTTATATATATAAATACCATCCTTATCTATCCTATTAATCATATCCAAATTTTTTTTCCATTCTATCAACCCAATGTGTTCTAAATCCTAACCCATTTAACCTGGTTTTTTCCATTCATTACATAGTTTTAGCATTAAGGTATCTGATCAATTTCATCATTTGGTTCAAGTACTTTAGATAGAGATCATATTCTTGGATAGTGTGATAGAAGTTTTTTTAGTTTCATCCTTTGTTTTTTATTCCTTTCTTACCATCAATCTTACTACTAATTATAACCACCTTTGTGAAAATTAGTACCATCGATCTATGTTGTTGTGTCCTAGTTATAACTACCTATGAGTAAACTAGGGGTAAAATTAAACCTTGATGTACCAACTCACCACTTCTTATGTCATATTATACCTTTTTACCATTTATGCCTATTTTTTTTGAATTGACTACTACACTCATCGAATTCCTCTATTGTAAGGGTATAACTATAATGACTTGAGGTCCTACTCTTGGACTATGTAGGCAATGCTCAATACTTTTTAAGGTCAGTTCAATCACCCTTTCCACCATGCTCTCACCATTTTGTGATAAACTTAAGCCATGCTCTCACTATTTTATGATCAACCTTAATTTAAATGCTCTCATCATTTTGTGAGCTTGAACCATTTAGTGTCTCATCATTCTTGATCAGGTTGAGATACTTCAAAAAATTCCAAAAACATTTTAAAAAATCATTAGAAAAGAACAAAAACATTGACCACTTCTTTGTCTTAAGGATTTTGAGAACCCTTACTAAGTTACAAGAAAATCACTTGTCATTTAGTTTCTCCATTTTTTTTGGCCTTTTCTCTCATGCACTTGCCATTTTTCAAGACCATTTCTCTTCTTCTATCACATCCATTCTATTTGTTTTCTCACTTATCACATTCTTCCTATTACCTAGGAGAACTACATTTGGCTTAAAGTTTTTTATTGGATATTACATCCATGGAACTATGTAGGTAGTGTCCACTTGCCTAGTGCATATGGAGATAGCTCAGCCACCCCCTTCATTTACTTTTATTCCCCCATTTTGTTCATTTGTTAAGTTGTCACCTATTTTCTAGGGGCAATGTTCATAGGGTTTCTATTGAGTGTTTCTTTATTATTTATTTATCTTTTTTTATTAACACTATTGCCTTGATTTAGTTTATGTGTGTTCATTGGGTGATTCCTTGCCCACACTTACACTTGAATCCATCCATATTCATATGTTTACATTGTCATCATTGTTTATAGCATTAGTGAATTATTTTATATTGAGTATTGGATTATCGGAGTCAATCCTTATGCATATTTTGACAAAGTATTCATGATGTTATACCATGATGCCTACTAACATGTGCTAAAAAAACCTTAGCTTCAAGAAGTCTATTTAGAAATGGTGGCATCTCTTCAGCATTAACATCTTGATTTAATCCTAATCATATCCCAAATGGAGTAATTAAACATGAAATAATTTCAACTTTTATTATTTCAAATGAGGATCTCCCTACTAGTAAGTTGTTTTAATTCATCATTACATTCTGTGTTAATTTATCATCATCCTCGGCCAAGTTTATCATGTTTACCACTATCGAGGTACAATGCTTATAACCACCTTTGGGAAAATAATTGCACACCATCCCACTTGCATTTCTCAATAAGTATAACTACCTTTGGGAAAATCATTGTGTTGTTACCACTGTAATTTTTATACCTATATAAGGGCATGTTATTATCTTGTTTGTATGCCGTAACTAGGCAACTCCATCTTCTCAATGATTATAACTACCTTTGGACAAATCATTATGTTATGATAACACATTGACACTATTAGGGTATAATGATTATAACCACTTTTGGGCAAACTATTGTACACCATCCCACTTGCATTCTCAATAATTTTGACTACTTTTTCACTATAATTGTGTTTTCACCCCATCATCTTTCCTTTCTTTGGTCCTCTTATTTCACTTCCTATCGAGGGACCATTTGCTAACCTACTTATGCCAACCATTCCCTTGAGGGGGAATCATACAATTAGTTTATCATCATTCTATTTGTAGGCATACAAGACCTTTTCCTTATTTGAGAAGATGTTACTATGATTATAGTTTGTAATTCCTTCCCAAATAGGGGCAAACTGTAGACACCTAAATTTGGCCACCGATAACTTCTAATCAAGATTTTGACCAATTTCTACTCAAAACACATAATTTGGCATAAAATATTCTAAATGATGTGAAATTGACATAGTCAAGTGCCAATTTTGGCTAGGTTATCCCTAAATGGGGCAATACAATTTATGGGCTTGCTAACTCTAATCAGATCATTCTGAGTCAAAATGTCAATTTTGCACCTAGGTGATCTAGATTGCTCTTTCCTATCAAATATTTTTCACAAGACATGTGCATTTATTATTTGTTATTGGTAATATCCTAAATGAGAATATAGATCCAATGTATTTAACATTGCCTTCCAATTCTAATCAAGTTGAATTTTGGACCAATAATAAGGCTTTTTGATAAATTTGAGTAATTTGTGCACAAAGTGCTTAAACATGCTTAAGAGATAATTAACCCAAATCAAGACCTAATCAAAAATTCCATGGAAACTTTTTGAATAGTTATTTTTAGAAATTAATATTGAATATTTGCATCATTAGGTGACCTCATTTCTTGGGAAGACATCTCTAGGCCATAAATGCCACAAATATTAGGATTCATACACTCCATGCCTCATCAATGCATTCTATGATGCCCTCCTTGTCTCTTAATTACCCCTTCTTCCAATTTCATGATGAGGATAATTATAAACTTAATTCTAAAAATTGAATTAATCCTCAACCACACATCCCAATCTCAAAATGGACAGTTCAGGTTGATTCTAGACATTCTCAAAAATATATAAATAGAGAGGCCATGAACATCATTTCTAAGCTATTTTAATGAAAATTTATAATGCACAAATATTTTCAAGAAGCCATTTTAGTTAGTGTTACCATGCCAAATTGATTCCAAGCTAACCCAAACCACAAGCCAAAGGTGTCAAGGAGAGATAGAGGCTGTCAAGCTTCCATTACCAAGGACTTCATGAGCACAAGCCGAATAAGCCACTACAATAAGAATTTTGGAGCATCTAAGGAAGGTAAAATAGGTTTCTTTTGCATTTTAGTTGTTTGTTTTATTCATGTTTTTTAACTAAGATCTCCCTAGTGTCTAGGCCTAGAGATGTTATGCTAGTTAATGTGTTTCTTTCATTTTGTTTTCATTTTGGAACTAACACTATACTAACCATCCTCTCTTGAGTCAAACTCCTATATCACATATTTATGGATAGACATATAATGATTTTTTTTTTGTGACTCATTACTTAATTGATTAGTTGTACATGAATTTCATATGTATGTGGATTATGCTCATTCAATATTATTGTGCTTTAGAAATATTTTTATTGATTATCATTATTATGGGATAACTACCATTTACATTTGTGAGGTGGATGTAGGTGAAAGTCCACTCTCCATATAAATATGGAGGGAGAGTATCATCAAGGAAGGTGTTGTAGATGAATATGTTGGAGGTATATAGATTCAACAAGGAACCTTGTGCACACAACATAGTACAAATAAATATAATTATTGTAATTTCATTATATTTGGTTACTTTGTGCTTGGTCATGTTGATTTGGTTTAGATCCATGTTTAGATGCTATTTTTTGGTCTTGGTTATAGCTATTACTATTTTCTAAGATTATGATGTTATTTCCATTATGGAGTATGATAGTTATATATTTGTATTTAGATGACTATACTTATGAATTGTTGACTACATAACTCCATATAAGTGTATACCTACAAGCATTCAAAAAAAAGTATCATTATTAAATATTATACATGGTATATAAATAAATTACATTTTAGATTTTATAACCAAATGATTTTTTTTACATTATCTAACCTAAACCTATGTGAAAGTGAATATGGTGGTACATAGGGTGACATAGTTTTTAAATACCAAAAATTTAACTAGGTATGAAGTTTTGATTGTTTAATGTTTAAAGTTTTAGATAGGCATTCACATTTTTGTTAAACATAATTATTATGTTTGTTGACATAACATGATATCAACCCTAATTTGGGATTCAGCATTTGGTTTTTTTTTTTTTTTGTTTTAACCATGCAAAACTTAGAATGTCTAGGGTTTGACTATGAACTATGAGGAAATATATAGGAGACTATGTTGTTTGGCAGTTGAGTTGTAAATTGTTGGAAGCATGCTTGGAATTTTTGGTGTAATGGCGAGTCATTCCTATAAAAATTATGATGAAGAAGGGTTCAACATGAAATTAAGGGTTTTCATATGGAATGTAGATAACTATGAAAATAATAAAGGAGGATGGATTTTTGGAGAAATGGATTGGGGTCGGTGTCAATAGAGAAGAAAAATAAGGAAAAAGGGACATTTATTTGCATACCAAAGGAGAAAATCTACTTCAAGGGCACTAAAGTGGTAGGGTTTGTTCTTTGTATTACTCTAAAACTTTATATACATGTTATACAATCTGTAAATGAAATGTTTATCAGGTTTTTTTTTAAATGATTATTTTGTAATTGTAAACCCTTGTGATAATCAAGGACTCAACCCTGTGGGAGGAAGAATCCACCCCATAGAATCAAAACAATTATTTAATTAAGTATGACATAAGTATGGAAGGTTAGGATAAATTTAAATGAGATCTTTATGTGATTTTATTTACATGATTGTGTGTTATTTTGGGTTTTATTAAAATGGTTGAGTGTTAATGAAATGACTTGAGACATTGTTTTGATAGGGGGTTAAAAACTAGGTTTTATGATGGTCAATAATATGACTATGTTTTCACTTAGCTCATTTATATTTAAAAATGGATGTGTAACCATTTAGCTATACAACTTAGGGGTATTGTTCTAGATTTTAGTTCTAATTTTGTAATATAAATTGGATTTTGTTGGATGTTATTTGACTAAGTTTACATTTCATTTCAATTTTAAAATGATTGTGTGATAATAATTTGATAATACATATGTATGATTATTTGTATGGGATGGCTAGAAGTTGTTATCCAATTTAACCTAGGTTAGTTTATCAATTGTTTATAAATGATTATTATTGACTGTGTGTAAATTTTAGTTGATTTCTATATGACAGGATTAAGTTTATTTTGCATTAGATATATACAAGTGTTATATTATTGTAGGCTCATAAGTTTGATAAACATAATAAGTCTAAGTATATATAAACCATAGTTAGTTTGTATAAAATGGCTAGATTTTTATTTATGATAAATTTCTTTGCATATAATTTTTATTGTTGAGTAGTCATGATGATTATATGTTGAGTAACATAAATATCTATTCAATGGATTGGCTGAGTACTATACAAATTACTATAGGTCACATCATCATAATAATATATACATAAATGAGTATGAATATAGGGATAGAGAAGAAAATAAGGGAAAAGGGACTTTTAATCATAGAACAAAGGAGAAAATCTATTTTAGGGGCACTAAAGATGTAGGTTTTGTTCTTTGGTTAACTCTAAAATTTTGTATTCATGTTATACAGTCTATATATGAAATGTTTATGAGTTTTTTTCAAAAAAATGGTTTTTTTAGAATTATAAACCCATGTGAGAATAAAGGATTTGAACTTATGGGAAGATGAATTTCTCCACAATCAAATCAATGATTCGATTAAGTATAACATAAGTATGGAAGGTTAGGGTAATTGGTAAATGAGATCATTATGTGATTTTATTTACATGGTTGTGTGTTATTTTCTATGTTAATAAAATGACTAAGTGTTAATGAAATGACTTGAGACATTATTTTGATAGGGGGTTTGAAACTGGGTTTTCTAATGGTCAATAATATGACCATGTTTTTCCTTATCTCATTTATATAATAAAATGGTTGTGTAACCATTTAGATATATGGCTTAGGAATGTTGTTCTAGATTTTGGTTACAATTTTGGAATATAAATTGGGTATTGTTGGATGTTATTTGACTATGTTTTCATTTTAATTCAATTTCAACATGGTTGTGTGATACTACTTTGATAATACATGTGTATGATTATTTGTATGGAATGGCTAGAAGTTGTTATCCAACTTAACCTAGATTAGTTTTTCAATTGTATATAAATGATTATTATTGACCATGTGTAAATTTTAGTTGATTTCCATACTTTAGGATTAAGTTTATTTTACATTGGATATATATGAGTGTTATATTATTGTAAGCTCATGGGTTTGATAAACATAATAAGTCTGAGTCAATATAAACCACAATTAGTTTATATAAAATGATTGGGTTATTATTTATGATAATTTTCTTTGAATATAATTGTTATTGTTGAGTAGTCACAATGATTATATGTTGAGTAACATAAATATCTATTCAATGGATTCGCTGAGTACTATAAAAATTACTATAGGTCACATCATTATAAGTATATATACATAGATGAGTATGAAGATAGGGATAGAAAATAAAATAATGAAAAAGTGAATTTTATTTATAGTCCAACAGAGAAAATCTATTTTGAGGGCACTTAAGATGTAGGGTTTGTTCTTTGGTTCACTCTAAAATTTTGTATTCATGTTATACAGTCTATATATGAAATGTTTATGATTTTTTTTTTAAAAATGGTTGTTTTAGAATTATAAACCCATGTGAGAATAAAGGATTTGACCTTATGGGAGGATGAATTCCTCCACATAATCAAATCAATGATTCGATTAAGTATAACATAAGTATGGAAGGTTAGGGTAAATGGTAAATGAGATCTTTATGTGATTTTATTTACATGTTTGTGTGTTATTTTGTGTGTTAATAAAACAACTAAGTGTTAATGAAATGACTTGAGGCATTATTTTGATAGGGGGTTTGAAACTGGGTTTTCTAATGGTCAATAATATGACCATATTTTTCCTTATCTCATTTATATAATAAAATGGTTGTGTAACCATTTAGATATATGGCTTAGGAATGTTGTTCTAGATTTTTGTAACAATTTTCGAATATAAATTGGGTTTTGTTGGATGTTACTTGACTATGTTTTCATTTCAATTTAATTTCAAAATGGTTGTGTGATACTACTTTGATAATACATGTGTATGATTATTTGTATGGAATGGCTAGAAGTTGTTATCCAACTTAACCTAGATTAGTTTGCCAATTGTATATAAAGGATTATTATTGACCATGTGTAAATTTTAGTTGATTACTATACTTTAGGATTAAGTTTATTTTACATTGGATATATATGAGTATTATATTATTGTAGGCTCATGGGTTTGATATACATAATAAGTTTGAGTCAATATAAACCACAATTAGTTTGTATAAAATGATTGGGTTATTATTTATGATAATTTTCTTTGAATGTAATTATTATTGTTGAGTAGTCACAATGATTATATGTTGAGTAACATAAATATCTATTCAACGGATTGGTTGAGTAGTATAAAATTTACTATAGGTCACATCATCATAAGCATATAGACACAAATGAGTATGAAAATAGGGATATGCATTATAAATTGAATTATTTTCTTTACAGGCTATGTGTAATATGGTTAGATGAATGATTGATTGATGTTTTTAAGTAGTATTAGATATATAGTCCAGATTGAGTTTAAAAATTTGTAAAATGGTTGAATTTGAACTATTTTGAGGACATGGATGTTTAATTTAGGGTTTAAACTTATGTTAAATTATTTCATTAAGCTATGTCCCATATGGCACACACAAAAAAATTCATATTTTGTGTTTGTGTTTCAATGCATTTAATTAGGTTTTAAGTGTTGTGTGGTGTTAATGTGATTAATATGTTAGTTTTAAATTGAGTTAATATTTTTTTAAGTTGGGAGCTTAGGATATGAGAATAACCTAAAACATATATAAATATGTATATATGTAGTTATGGATTATATGTAAAGACACTATAATATTGTTTATGAATACTTCATAAAAACACACACACACACATAATACTTACAAATTATACACATAGGTATATATATTACATATATATTAAGTATGTCCATTTATATTCACATATTTTAAAAACATTTAGCCACTTGTTTGCTTATAGAATGATATATATATATATATATATATACATACATACATACATACATATATATATATATATATATATATATGTATGTGTATATATATATATATATATATATATATATATATATGTATGTATATATATATATATATATATATATGTATGTATATATATATATATATATGTATATATATATATATATATATATATATATATATGGTCATAAAAAGTAACACAATTTAAGAATTTACATTAATTTTGAAGCTAACCAACAAATAATAACCACCACAACATTCATTTTTTCTAATCAACATTTAATCATTTTATTTATAAATTATAACTGAATCAACCTATTCTAAATCAATGATATACATACTAGTTTGCCTATGAATATATTTGTTCATCATATACAAACAACTATTTACATACCAAATTATCTGCATATACATATATATAAAGTATGTCAATTTATATTCATATATTTTAAAATCCTTTAGCCAATTGTTTCCTTATAGAATGATATATATAAGGAAACAAGTGGCTAAAGGTTTTTAAAATATATGAATATAAATAGACATAATTTATAACTGAATCAACCTATTATAAATTAATGATATACATACTAGTTTGCATATGAATATATTTTTTCATTATATACAAACAACTAATTACATACCCGATTATCTGCATATACATATATATTAAGTATGTCCATTTATATTCATATATTTTAAAACCCTTTAGCCAATTGTTTCCTTATAGAATTGTATATATAAGGAAACAAATGGCTAAAGGTTTTTAAAATATATGAATATAAATAGACATAATATATATATATATATATATATATATATATATATATATATATATATATATATATATATATATATATAATGTCTATTTATATTCATATATTTCAAAAACCTTTATCCACTTTTTTCCGTATATATATCATTCTATAAGGAAACAAGTGGCTAAAGGTTTTTTTAAATATATGAATATAAATGGACATACTTAATATATATGTATATGCAGATAATTTGGTATGTAAATAGTTGTTTGTATATAATGAACAAATATATTCATATACAAACTAGTATGTATATCATTAATTTATAATAGGTTGATTCAATTATAAATTATGACTAAAATGATTAAATGTTGATAAGAACAAATGAATGTTGTGGTTATTATTATTTGTTGGTTAGCTTCACAATTAATGTAAATTTTTAATTTGTTTTACTTTTATCATAATACCTGTGAAAAGGGGTGTTTTATATGAAATTGGTAAATACATAAATTGTGTGTGTGTGTGTGTGTGTGTGTGTGTGTGTGTGTGTGTGTGTGTGTGTGTGTGTGTGTGTGTGTGTGTGTGTGTGTGTGTGTGTGTGTATGTATGTATATATATATATATATATATATATATATATATATATATATATATATATATATATATATATATATATATATATATATATATATATATATATTGTTATAAAATAATTTGTCTGTAGTATTGCCTTAATTAAAATGAACTTTGGGTTGTATTGGAAATTAGCAAGTGTGATAGTAGATAATAAGCTATTATATACATAATGTAATTATTTCAAGTTATTTCTTTGTATTTAATTACATGGTATTAATAATTAATCTATATGGAATTTTTGTGTAAATATTTTATATGAATTATTTTGTAATTTTGGTATTAATGACACTAAGGAAATATTATTGTGTGAAGGTTCTCATGAATATATTTAAAGTCATTAATACATGGAATAAATGAAATCTAATTGATTTTGTATGTAAATATGATTGATTTTTGAGATCATTAAACCATATAAAAACTTTGGCCAAAGTAATTTTTATAGTTAAAAATTATTATTTCACCTATTTGATTAATATGCATGTACACATGATGTCATGTTATAACAAAATTCTTTATGATATTATGCATATAGTTAAAATATTACAACACATGGGTTCTAGCTAAATTATCAATACCTGCATCATTATCATCTTCTCATTCATGAATGGAGGGTCATTCCCTAGTTTGGAAATTGTGTGGGGGATCTATGGTATGTGCTTGGTGTGGAAAAGCATTTTGATGATGATCTCCTCCTTCAATAGTCAGCCAATAGGGACTTTTACTCGTGATTACATTTTATATACATATGATGAGGTTTTGGATACTCATTAATTCCATAGAACAAAGTATTTATTTATATACACTCTAATGTAAAAACTTTGTATTATTGTACTTTGATAACCTACAGTTTCTACTCCTATTTATAATATTATTGTATAAACTTTCAATAGTTCGCTAATTTATTATTTATTAGATATACTTTTGTGATGGATAGAATTTTTAATTATGTTGCATGTGTTAATTTTATCATTATCTAAATGAATCATTATTGGTTAATTTTACAAGATGGATTTAGTTAAAGATAAATTAACTTATCTTAAACAAGAACAATCTAGATTGGATTATTAAAGTATATTTTTAAAAAATAATTACCATTTTCAAGTTAAACCTAGTGAATTTTTCAACAAATTTGTACCCTTTAAAGGTTGATTCAGTCCCTCTCAATTGATCTATACAATTTGATTGGTCCTAGTATATGGGTGACCTTTAAGTGGACCAAACCTCTAAATTATAGGGATAGCTCCCTTTAATGTATCAATTAGGATCCAATACTAAATTAAAAAGGAAAAAAGAGAGGAAGAACATGAAAAAAACTAAGGGGGTGTGTAGACACTAAAGATCTGCACACCCCTGGACCACCTTAGGACCCCCTTGGGATCAATCTGACCCTTAGACCCCTAACCAAGCCTAACCATAGTCACTTTGACTAAACTAGCTTAACCAATCTTTTACCCACTTTTACCCTTCACCTTCAACCGTCAATGGTCAGGATGACCACTAACATTCAAGGTACACCTCTCCAACCACCAACATGCAAGCCACTAGCCTTGCTTTTCTAAATACAACTCATCTAAATCTAGTTGTGATCCATTGCATAGAAAAGTTAAAATTAGGAAGCCTAGTTCACATCTTGTTACAAATATTTGTCTTGCCTATAAGAAGAGAGGAGCAGGAAGGTGAGATCCATCTACAATTGTTATCAAGAGATTATGCATCTAGAATTATATTTTTATAGGTCAATCATCATCAAAAATCCAATAAATCAAATACTGTATCAAAGAATCAGCTTGTTATTGTAGCTTCATCAAAACACCAAGTACTATTATTTTGTTATAATCATGCCAAACTCCACCAATAGGTCAATCATCTCAATCAATCACTTGATCAACATTCTATAAGATAAGTACTTGATTTCTAACATTTAATTTCTCTATTTTCCTTTTGCACTTATCCCAACATCAAATCATCTCTCAAAATCCCATCTTATGATCCCATTAATTAACAATTCACCAACCTAGATCTAAACAAAGTAACCATCGATGGTTGTCTCAACTACCAATGATTTGTCTAACTACCAATGATCACCTTGACCACCAACGATCACTTTAACCATTGATGGTCAACCTAACTACTTATGGTCACTGTGGTAGTAAATTCTAGCAAGTTAATTCCACCTACCTTCCCCAAATTAAATCTAATTTTCTATGTCCCTACCTATTCATAGACCCCTACCTAATTTTCTAAAGTAGACCCCAATCACCTAACATTAGTATTAATTATCTTATTGCTATTTTAATCATTTCTAGTCTATTTCTTGGTATCTCTTTTGTTCGATTTTAGTACCTTTGATTATTGATGCAAGTACTTTCTATTCTATTTATAAACTTAATTTTTTAAAACATGTAAATTGATAGCCACCAAGGAGGCTCTTTCTTTTAGGATCTAGCTATCTCTAGGCAATCCATTCAACTATCTATCTAACCATCAATTTTTTTTAGTACTTTCTTATATGTATGTTAACTTCCCAAGCCAAAGAGGATTTCTTCATAATATTTTGATTCAATGCATGCACAATCAAACAAGTTTTTCAACCATACACGTACTTAATTTCTTTTTTTCCCTTTTCAAAATAATAAGCTAAAATTCACTGAAACATTTTGGCATGCTCGGCGAGACATTGAGTCTTTACTTTGGGTTTCCTTTCTTTGCATCTGTATGCTCTTCTCTCTATCAATTCTCATTAATAAAACTAAAATCTCTTTTGAGTTTAAAATTAAGTGCATCCATTGCTTTCTTCTAATTTTAGCTCACTTTGAATTAAGGCATGGTAATTTTATCATAACATCACTTTTGTTGCACACACTAAACCAAACCACTTTCACTAATTAAATATAAAACAAGATTGAGACAAGGCTTGACTAGGATTTTATCACCTAGTGGTAACCTTACCCCTTCCCAGTGATCCTACTTGGATGTCATTACCAAGAAGAGAACCAACTAAACTCTCTGGTTGAGTATAAACTCTAGAAATCAATATATCTTGGCTAAGCACTTGACACCTTTATCATTGTGGTGTGTGAAGTGAATGGGTAGGCCATAATACCAAGCTATGTATTTATTTCAATCCAAATTATTTTTTTTCACCTAAATGACCTGAAACCAACCTTAGACTTCCTTTTTAGTACCTAATCTACAAGCCAACTTCTATTGCACATTCTCATAACTTAAGGCACAAGCCAAAATTGATATTAAAATTAACCACATGATTTTAACATACTCTACTATGTGTTGGATTTCTTTAATCATTTTCTTTTTCTCTCTATTTAAGTTGTAAGATTCTTTATGTTTTCTTCTTATCCTACTTGCATGGTTCTTACTCACCAAAAATGAAGGGACTTAGCAATTCAAGACCCATATACAGATTATCCAGTCTCCTCTACCTCTTTATCCATGGAGTATATCCTAGATTCTAAGAGTTATCCTCATCATTCCAATGCCTCTAATGTGTCTCGAGTAGTTTCCCAAGGCAACCAAATTTTGCTAACTTTTTAGATAATAACCTAGTAGCCTTAAAACATTACCTTAACATAGTAGATCATCATTTTCTCATTTTATCACCACTTACTAAACCACCTTATGTCATTCCATTATAATTTTAAGAAACTCTTATGTTTCCATTATCACCACCCAACCCTTAGCTACTCAGGCATCTACCTCAACTGGAAATCCATATGACACAACCATGTAGAACCAACTAGTTCAACCTTATAACACCTAAACACCTCCTAGTCTGGATAATAATTATTATAACATAGGAACCACCCAAAATTTACCTACCCATACTCCAATTACTATTGGAGTACCTACTACCATCACCACTACCATTCCTCTAGTTACTTCCACTCTGCTTCCAAACATAGTGTCACCCATACCTTCTACCTTATGACCTATCACCACCAAGGTTATCACTTATACCTTACCTCTGAATCAACCATCCATTCCCACTCAATGATGCATACCCTCTACCCAACCACTAATAACCACATATTCACATATGGCTTTGATACAACCACCTATAACAACTTACCCATATGTGGAAACTTCTCAACCTCTGATAAATTACCAATATGTCACTCAACCCCAATCACAATATGCACCTTATAACCCTTTAGGTACACAACCCCAAGTGGACCTAATGAATATGATTATGTACAAGATGGCCACCTTAGAGTCATCCATCTTGGGTGCTCATAACATCTTGTCATATGACCAAATCTATAATGAGCCCATCCATCCATCTATACCTATTTGGCCATATCCTCCCCAATGGGAATTACCTAACTTATCTAAATTCCAAAGTAAGGAGGATCCCCAAAAGCACCTTAGGGTGTTTAGGAATTATTTTTATCTAATTACCTATGATGATGTCCTCCTTATATTTACCTTCCCCATGTCTCTAGTTGGTTTAGCATTGGATTGGCATAATGTCATACCCAAGCATTCCATCTTCTCCTTCACCCAACTGGCTCAAAATTTATTGGACCACTATTGGATCAATATCTCCAAGAAATTTTATATCACTAACCTCTACTCTATCTAGTACTTTGAGGATGAATCTATTGCTGATTTTTTAGTTCATTGGAGGAGCTTAATTAACCAACTTTCTTTTTTCTTACCTCAACCCAAACTCATAGATCTTTTTGATTAGACATGTGCCAAGAATATCTCCTCTACACTACATGTCCAAAGATTCCACACCTTTGATGAAGCTTTTACCATGGTGCCTAAGTTAGAGAATAGATCCATTGATGAAGGAAAGCTAAAATTGAAGAACAAAAACTCCACCTACAAAACCAATGAGGCTTCTTCTTCCAAACCAAACAACCAGTCCAATACCAATACTAGGGGAAAGGGAACCACAAATGTAGTTGTTCTTAAATCCACTCCTCCACTATCCATTGACCAATGAAATTCCTATAGTTCTAAAAATTAAAACATGAAGAACCAAAACCGTAACAACTAAAACCAATTCACTCCACTTAGAGAATCTTATGCTTCAATATTGGAGAAGCTATTGAAATCAAATATCATTCAACATCCTCCTATCAAACCACCCCAGTAATTTGAATCTTCTCATATTACACCTAGTTGGTACAATGAGAATTATCTATGTGCCTTATAAAAAGTGATAGGGTATGATGTTAGTAGGTGCAATACCTTCCAGAGCCTTGTCTAATCCCTCATTGACAAGGGGGAGCTCACATTGGATAACCCAAATGCACCATCAAATAAAGCCTTTGACACCTTTAGGTAACCTTTTTCCAACCATCCACCTGATAATAATGAGATCAACATGGTTGAATGTTCACATGATGCCCATACTATTAACATGGTTCTTGACACACTCACTAGGAAAGAACCTATTAACCAACCTATCTATCCCTCACCCTCTTTACTTATTAACGTATCAAAGTTACCTTATCCTCTTTTGGAAACCTAAATCAAGGAAACCCCCCTTTTTCCTCCTCCAATTATCAAGGTAGTAGAGCCATCAAACCCTCCCTTAGCTAACATACCAAATAAAGTACCCATTTTACCTTTCTTATCAACCACTGAGAAACCTACTCCCCTTTTGGAAATAATTATCAAGGAGGAAATCCCCATGTTTAATCCTCCCATAGAGGAGACACCTATCTCAACCGTACATCCTTTGATTGAGGAAGAGGATGAGGTTACCATCTCTATGTCTCAATTTATGGGCTTATCTTTCAGGTCCACTATTCAAAGAATAAAACCAACCTACAAACCATTCTCTAGGTTAATGAAAAAATTAGAATTTATCTCCATCCCTAATATGGATCAAGATACCTCCTAATATTAACTAGGTATACCTTATATAACCAAGCAAGAGTCTCCAACCAAACCTTTAGTAGGTCAACCCACCACTTTTGCTAACTAAACTCTTACCCTATAAACCAAACTAATAATAACTTTTACCAATCCAAAAATCCCTCAACCATCTAAGTCACCTAAAACCCAAGTGACCAAACCACCTTCTCAAACCGAACTGATTAAGAACCTTGGCACCTTCCCTACACATAGTCTTAACTACCCATTTGTGAAGGTAGAGCTTGCCTCACTGAAACCAATAACTAAGTGTCAAACTAAAGAAACCAAAGAGGTAAAACCATCAAAAGGCCCTAATTTTACGTCCCTCAACCTTTCCCTCCATTTTGGGACCTCATCCCTCTACCTTGATCAGAAAGCCCATTATCTCTACTAAAACCCCACCACTTCTTTTGGTTACACCTTCGTAGTTGCTTTCTAATGCACCTCTCTTCACCACACTAGAAATACCAAAGATACCTAACTTGAAATATTCCACCTATAGCTCATTAACCACCTTGTCTAAACCAAAAACATCAACCAAGTACACCACCTTTCCTAAGACACTTATCACCAAACTTGCTTCCAAACAACCTTTCACTTCAACAACCAAATCCAAGATTACTAAACCTTTATCGCCTTTAGTTGAATCTTACTCGACCATCTTCCATAGGTTATTACAAACTTCTTGTCTAGAATTACCTCCCATCAAGGCTTTTGACACTCTTGATTCAAAACCCACTTGGTACAATGACCACCAAGTATATTCTTATCATAGGACACCCAGTCATGACATAGAGAACTTCAAATATATCCAAACCGTTATCCATTCGATTTATGATGAGGATTATCTATTAACATATGAAACTCCCATGAGCCCTATACCAATCCCATAAATAACCACACCTACCCAACACTTACCCAATCCTTCACTCTCACCTCAGAGTAAAGATGAGTCTACCCAATATCCTACCCTAACTTATCCTATCCAAAATATCAATGTGGTCATTAGATCACAATAGAAGGATAAAGGAAAGGCTAAGGTGTCCATTCTATAAGCATTTCCATCTTCAACCTCCCAACTAGCTCAAACCCATCCATCTCTATTTTTGATCAAACTCAAGGTATCTATTTTAGGTGCCTCCCAATCTAACCCCTTAGAATCCATTACGAGATTTATCCTCAAGTAGCTTCACTAAACCCTGGTGAAGATGAGATTGTATGAGTTGATCTCTACCTCTCCCCATCACCAACAAGCACTAATAGAAGATTTTCAATTCATAGAGTTCCAGCCTGAAAATACCCAACCTCTAGCATCCTTTATTAGTGTCCTTCAAATTTCCAACCTTCTTACCTTTAGGGATTAGGAAATACCTTTCATCCATCTAGATGACCCAGTTCCCCCTCTCTTTATTACTATTTACATCAACCAAACCTGCATCAAATAGGTCATGATTGATGGGGGAGCTAGTATTAACATCATCTCCTCCCATGCCTATAACCAAGTTAACCTATCAGACAATATCATGTCCAAAACCTCAACCATCCTTTTTATCATTCAATGATACCATGGCCATTACCTTAGGGCCTTTTGTCCTTCATATCTGTTTAGGACCCCACATGCTCCTCAAACTCTTTTATGTAGTGAAAGGTGAATTTCAATACAACATTTTGTTAAGATAACCCTCGATCTGCTCTATGAGTTGCATCCCCTCTACCCTTCATCATTACATCAAGTTTGAGCATGAAGGATAGCTCATCACCATCCAAGTTATACTAAGTCCTTTCTTGGCATTCAATATAACCTATCACCCCAATGATGCCCTCATACCCCCATCTAACATACCCTTAACAACCAGAGACCAACCTTTAAACATAAAAGTGGATGTCATATCCCCTTCCACCAATGAGGCATCTACTAATTCCTCTATCCCTTCAAACCAAATCCCTACCATGAACCCTTTGGAATCAACATTCCACCATCTCTCACTAGGAGAATATCACTTTTTAGACCTTAACACTTTCCCTAATCTTCATGAGTATGGGTAGCTTACTAACCAACTAGGATATGACCCCAACATCAGAGCTATTATTTCCTTTGAACCTTCCTTATATTAGAAACATTTTATTTATGGGAGATCAAACAAACCCTTGGTGCTTCTACCACATCTCTTTCACCTTGACCATTTACCATTGGTTTCTCCTAGCTAGATAAAGTAAGTTTTGCCAAGACATACCTCCATCGATGTGATTGGAAAGGATTTGGCCTTGGGTGATATGATCATGGCCCACATGAATTGGTCACCATTGAAACCAAAAATCCCCATGAGAAACACAACCTCAGTTTCATCCTACCCAACAAGAAACAAGCCAAACCACCTACCATTACCATTATTGAAGAAGACACTCCTTCCTCACTAAACTCTTCCTGACTTGTGTGTGAGGATGATGATATCATCCCACCTAAATTTTCTTTGTCAACATAATTAGCCTCAGACCCCTAACTTATCAAAAGGAAGGGACAAGTATAACCATCCCTTTAACCCATCTTGAGATGATAGGAGAAGACTCTCCTACCATTAACACTAATCAATATTAGGATGATGACTCTATTCTCACCTATCTTGGTGTCCCAAATTATTCCATCCATAAATCCATTCCTCTTGAGACCTAAACAATGTTGAATGAATACATAATGGATATCAAGTTGGGCACTCTAAACAACCCCTACATTATCAAACTTGGCTAGTTGCTAAATATCAAAGAACTTAGAGACTTCCCCTTTTTCCTCCAAGACCATAGCATAACATTCACTTGGTCTTATAGAGACATGCCTGGAGTTGATCCCACCATTGCTACCCTTAAATAGTCACCCACTATGATGCCAAAACCATCAAGTAGAAACTTTTATGCATGCACCCTCGTATAGCCCTTCTCATCAAAGAAGAGCTTCAATGTCTTCTATCTATCAACTTCATCCAACCCATTGACTACCCCTAATGGGTATTGAATGTTATACATTTCAAAAAATCCATAGGGAGACTATGAATTTGTGTGGAATTTCATGACCTAAACCTCATTTTCCCCAAAGATGACTTTCCTCTACCAAGCATTGACCAGCTAGTTGATCTTACATCCAACCAAGATATATTATCTCTCATGGATGGATTCTTGAGGTACAATCATATCTTAATTTCTCCTAAATATTAACATGTCACCAATATGGAGAAAATCAATTAGGTCAAGTTTTATTTTAATTGGCTTGGACCTTATATCATAACTCATAAGTATGAATTAGGAGCTTATTGATTGTCTTCTCTTGAAGGCCACCCAAAACCTGATCACCTCAATGCTTCACATCTACATCCATTATTTTGTTAATAAATATCAATTTCACCTTTTGTTTAAATTAATCTCATCCTTTTCTATCCACCCACATTCCCTCTATCTCTATTAGGGGCAACCAATTAAAACTACATAATGTGATATTCCATCACAATCATGGCCTATATCTTGAATGATGGGTACCATGGCCCTACCCATGGTATTATTCTCATAGTACTTTTTTCCCCTCTAGGGATAGATTCCCATGATCACTGTCACTTAAACCTCTTCACACCTAATCAAACTTTGTGTGATTTTAGTTTTGACCTCATAAAGGTAAACCCCTAAGCCTATATAATCAACTCTATGTCTAGAAAAATCAAATAAGAAAAAATCAAAATCCACACCAATAGAAAACATGGGTCATTCTTAGCATTCATAGACTAATCCCTTGAAGGATAGTTGTAAAAGCATATCTATAAATGCACAAATATAAGGTAGACTGTGCCCTTGAAGGATAGCTATCACAAAGCCTTGAACAAAGAACATAAACCTAGACCACTCCCTTGAAGGATGGTTGAGTAAAGCATTTTGTCAAAAGCATATAAATTTCTAGGAATATTATCACATCAATCAACTTACCATATATAGAAACAAAGAAAAAGACTCATTATCACAATCACAACAAAAACAAACTAATCTTGAACGTCACAATCATCTCTCAAGCAACATAATAAGGTGGAAGTCATAATCAACTCTCATAGGCAGATTTAACACATCAATCAGTCTACACAATTTGGCATAGACTTATTTATACTGACTCTTTGGACACCTATAAATGAGGTATACTAGTCTCACAACAATGTTCCATTTTCACCCATCTCCCCTTTACTCACTATAAGAAATGGATTTTGAAGCTTACTTAACATTATGTGGCCAAGATACCTTTTTAACCAATGACCAAACACTAATGCAAAACATTCAAAGGGTTTATGTTTATTAATCCAATCCAACTTTGGTTCTATTGTTTGAATCCTTGTAAAAAAAAGAAGCATCATGCCCTCTTCTTATATTATCATGACTAGTTGATATTTTCATTACAAATTTTATCTCTTGATTATATTCTCTATTCTCCCATCTAGTGTTGGTAGTTAGCTTACCTCATACACTTTACCTTAAGAAAGATATCAACAACCATAATCATAACAGGGGTATTCATGTTTGTCATAAGCAATATCATAATCAAAACCATAACAAGCATAATAAAATCATAACATCCACAAGCAATTAAAATAATCAACCATTTTCCACCACATATTTGAAATTTAACTGATGAAATCCAAATAATCATTAAGATTTAGCATGTCATAAGCAACCATGAAGCATAACTATATTGAAACCATGCCATGCCTAGCTAAGCCTATATCAATGTCTAGTATCCATAACATAAACATCATCCATAATCAATATAAATATCACATCATAAGCATTAAATATCAACACAAACCATAAACCATGAACATGAGCATAAACAAAGATCATATATATATATATATATATGATCTTTGTTTATGCTCATGTTCATGGTTTATGGTTTGTGTTGATATTTAAATATATATATATATATATATATATTTATATATATATATATATATATATATATATATATCATGAGTCAAATATCATAATATGTACAAATAGTAGATAGACATGTCTCTCTCTCAAAATGTACATCTCATCACATTGACTCATAGGCGAGAATCAAATGATATACAATATAAATATCACAAGTCATATCATGTCTATGCCCTAGGGAACCACTATCTCCTAGAGCACCACTAGATAATGGTGCCTTTCCACCTATTATACCTACTAATCCCCCAATTGTACCCATTTATCTAGCTATATATGCTTCCCACTATCTTAGTGTTACCCCATCTAGATTTTTACTCACCCCATCAGGGCTCCTATGGACATTATGTCAAAATTATGGCCTCATAATACCATATATCCTCCACTATAGCTAGGTATCTGCCATGGGGATGGTGATCAGTGGCCCTATCTATGCTACAACCAATCCTCCTCCTCTCTATCTTAGAGATTCCCTCTCCTATGTAACCAAGGTAAGTGAAGACCATGCCTAGTCCTTATTACCTATGAGAGTAGAAACCTAACCATATAAGGTAGTAATTTGACCATATAAGGTGTCCACCTACCCCTATTACACTATAATATAACCCTATGTAGTGGCTAAATTTGCTCCTACCTATCCATTGAGGCCAACCATATCTACAACCATTGGCCTCATGCCTCCATCATCTCCACCAATATATGTAGCTACATATATAGGTTGGTACCATACCATGTACCCATATACAAACCAGACATCATCTATCTATGATTTAGCTGATATCTCCTTATAGTTTAGCAAAGTAGGCACATGATGCAACTCTGGTAATAAAAACTCTGAGTCCTCTCTCTTATACTTGGGGAATGGACCAAGAATTCCCTATATTAGGCCAAAATGTTGGCATACCCTATCAAAAGGGATGAACTCCACCTCCCCATCCTACATGCTAAGTATCCATATATAACTCTAAAGGGAGAGTGTCTAGCTCCTATAGCTAGGACATACTATAAAGTGGACATAAGGTCTCTAGGTAACATCTCCTATCACTAGTGCACCTAGTGCACCCTTGAACCACTCCACATCATGTGTACTACATCTTACACTTGATGAATCAACATCTCACCTCCATCACATAAAGTTGATTAGGAAATCAATCTATGTATATCCTACCCATGGCAATCCTATTGGCCTCAACACCCTAATCTGTTCATAGGCCCAATAATGTAGAATCAGGTCAACACTAATGCCATACCTCCTATGGGACCTAAACCCCCACATATCCCTATCTATCTATACTAGAAGAATAGGCACCCACCTAAATACCGTCTAACCTAATAATATCTCAATTGACACCCCCAATATCAAGTATGGGAACCTCCCAATGCTTGAGTCAAGAAGTACAAAGCATGAAATGAAAATCATAAGCATGGTCATAATTTTCTTCTTGCCTAGAGCCCTCTAATATAAGGAAATATACTTAAACCCCCCAACATGACATCTAACTTGATCATTGTCATATCCATACAAAAGTGTCATAAGGTCCACCCACTCCTCTCACTCTATATGATAGATTAGATCACCCCAGAGTGGAATTTATGTGATCTTATGAACATCCTCAAATAAGATCATCATCTCACTAATTGATAATAAGAAGGTGTTTTTAATGAGATCCCATCTCTTGATGAGTGCTACAACTATGGATGCATCATGAGGCACATACTGATAATGCCTCATCACCCCCAAACCAACCTCTTTCATATGGGCTCAATTAACTGGGTTCATCCCCTACTAGATCTCTATAAAGATATGCAATAATTAACCATGCATCTATATCTATTCCCTAGCCTACACTAATTCAAAAACATGGCTTAGTCACCATTATCACCTACCCTACTCTACCTTATCCTTTAAGCAACTGACCTATTTTTCTAACCCCTCCTACCCATTTACCCAATTTCCCCTAAATTTTCCCTCTAAAACTACAAAAGCCAGCCTAATACCTAGCAAGCAAACATTTAATTTACCTTCACTTGTAAACACTTATTAAATAAGATTTTTTGTCCTAGTCAACCATTGATGGTCACTATGGGTATTTTTCTAACATAACACCTAAAAACCTTGAGCTACCCTAGCACCTTTCATGACCCCTTAATCTTTCCTTAAAACTCACCTGACACCTACCCCTACCCCAATGCCCCTACCCTACCCATCAAATTCCAAATTTACCTACTAATTTACCTAAATTCCCCAAAAAACTTAACTAGGGTGTACCATTTCAAACCCACCCATTCAAACCTACCCTAATCTCTAAACCCAATGCAAATGCATAAAATAAAGATAATCTATCAAATTTAAGACACACCTTACCTCATTTCATGACCTCCATCAAGGAGTTAAATGAAGACCCAACCATCCTTCTCCATGCCTATATACTCCCTACACCCTCATTGGTCTACTAGGTCAACTCTCCACCTCAGCTAAAAACCTCCCACCTTAGTAGTCATTGTTATCTCACTGTTTACCCGAATTACCAGATTCTAGAGCTCTTAAGTCAATAGTAAAAGTGCACAAAATGATTTTCACTTTTACTTTTTACTTGTCAGGGTTTTTAAGGTTTTTACCTTGACCATCGATGGTTAGGTGGCCCCAATTTTTTGTTCTTAACTTGAGCAATCCCTCTTTACGTAGACTCAAAATCAATTCACCCACTCATATAGACTACCTTCTCCACCCACTCCAACCACCTCATCACCTCATCATTGGTCTATTTCAACCCAACTAGTGCATAATTTGTTATACCTTTTACATGGTCCTTTGACCATAGTAACAACATTTCCATATTTATCACCTTATAAACTTATGATACCTCATGCTTACCTAACCTACTTGTGTCTTCTTAAGATCACTTCATACCTCAGATACCCATGACACTTGACCTATTTGTGTTTTCATTAGGAGCACTTCCTACCTTAGATACCCACTAAAACATAGATACCATTTAGGATACTTACGAGTGTACCCAAATTCCATACCTAATTATGATCACATAGTCCACATGTATCTTATCCTTATAGCACCAACCTTTATTGTTACCAATTATGGTATCTTAGTCTACATATAATCTTGGCTATTGCATATTTTATCACTCTTTGTGCACTTTTTTGTGTTTCAATTCCCAATCTCTCACACACCTTCATGATGTCCACCTTCATCATCACCTTCATCCACCTTATGAAACTTTTACCTGATTCTATTTTCTTTCATCAGCTCTCAATTTGATGGGGAACACCTCTTCTCATACTCAAGGTAGTCAGACCTTCGACTAGTAATCTATTTTTGTTTTACATCTTGTTGATTTAAATATATTTAAAAAAAAGGGGCAAAATGTAGACACCAAACATCCACACACCATGATTCTAAGTGTCAAAATACCATTAGAATGCCTTAGGACCCCCTTAGGACCAATTTAGCCCTTTGACCCCTAACCAAGCCTAACCATAGTCACATTGACCAAACTGGCTTAACCAACCTTTTACCCACTTTTACCCTTCACCTTAGATCATTGATGGTTAGGATGATCATCGATGATCACCTTGACTATCAATGGTTAGGGTGCACCTCCTTAACCACCAACATGTAAGCCACCCACCTTGATTTTCTAAATATAACTCATCTAAATTTGATTACAAACCATTACATGGGCAAGTTAAAATTAGGAAGCTCAGTTCATATCTTGTTGTAAATCTCTTACCTTGCCTATAAGAATGGAGGAGAAAAAATGTGAGATACATCTATAATTGTTGTCAATATCTTATGCATCAATAATTCTCTTTTTATAACTCAATCATCATCAATAATCTAGTGAACCAACTACTATGTCAGAGAGCCAACTTTCCACCATAGCTCTGCCAAAGAACCAAGTACCGTTACTCTTAAAAATAATGCCAAACTCTACCAATGGGTCAATCACCTCAATAAATAACTTGTTCAACTTTTTCAAAGATAAGTACTTGATTTATAACATTTAATTACTCTATTTTCCTTTTACACTCAGGCCAACATCAAACCATCTCCTAGAACCCCACCTTGTGATCTTGTCAATCAACCATTCACCAACCTAGATTTACACATAATAACCATCAATGGTTTTCTCAACCATTAATGATCTGTCCAATCACTAATGGTCACCGTAACTATTGAGCGTCACCTTAACCATTGATGATCATCCTAACTATTGATGATCACTGTGGTAATAAATTATAACAATCTATTTCCACCTACCTACCCCTAATAAAAACTAATTTTCTATGTCCTTGCCTGTTCATAGATCCCTACTTGATTTTTTGAAGTAGACCCCAATCACCTAACACTAGTATTAATTAGCTTATCACTATTTTAATCATTTCTAGTCTATTTCTTAGCAAGGATCTCTTGTGTTCAATTTTAGTACATTTGATTATTAATTCAAGTACTTTATATTTAATTTTAAACTTAATTGTTTAAAACATGTGGATTGATAGCACTCGAGGAAGCTATTGTTTCCAAGATCTAGCTATCGCTGGGCAATCCACTCAATTATCTATCTAACAAACAAATTTTATTTAGCACTTTCTTATGTACAGTTCATCCTCCCAAGCCAAAACATAGTTCTTCAAAATCTTCCAATTCAACATGCATATAATCAAATAGGTTTTTCAACCATACACATACTTAGTTTCTTCTTTTCCCTTTCTAAAATAATAATTTGAAATTCACTAAAATAAGTGATACACCAAATCAATTGATCACTAACAATCAGCTACATGTGTACATGTAGACCATGAGATTAACTAGAACATACACTACTCCTAATATGACTATCTCACATCAAAATTTCAATGTGAAGGTTGTGATGGATGCTTAGGCTAGGAGGACTAATCAAGATTTCTAGGATGACACAAATGAATAGACAAACTCACTCAACCCTTATACTACACTTCACATGACCTTCAAAATAATATTTCAAACTACATATAGGTGTTAGAATAGGATAACATATGAAGGAAGACTAAGTAAATCATTTAACAAGATTAAATATATATGCACACACACTAAATACAATCATATAAGGAGATAGAACCAATAGTATTTATTGATCCAAGGCATACAAATTATTAGGGCCTCACCATACTTAGGTAAAGGATCTTTACAAATCCAAACAAGGTTATATATACATATATACATATATATATATATATATATATATATATATATATATATATATAGAGAGAGAGAGAGAGAGAGAGAGAGAGAGAGATGTTGGGTAAACTAAAATGACAAGTGTATTCTACTTCAATTTAATTACAAGTACAAATATAAGAGTCTAAGATCAGTTCCATCCATTTCATTGGCATGTGTTGGATCAACTTGATGAGAATCTTCATCATGTGGTGTAGGAGATCTTGTTTGGAGAGTTACAAACACTTCTTGAAAGAGAAGTTATCATTTGATAGCTTAACACATGTCATATTAGCCTCATAAAACAACTTATATGACATTATAGGCTTATCAAAGCTTCCTCCATCTCCCATTTGCAACTTTTATTCACTCCTTTTCATGGTGGAGATCTCCTTCATTATCCCTATAAGCATATTAGTTCATTAAGTCTAAATTACTTAGTGTTAGACATTGGAATGGAAATAATACCTCTATGATAACCTATGTCAAGTTGATAGACTTTTTTTAGATCATATAAAACCATATTTTGATATGACCCATGTCTTTCAAGTGATTTGACCCTATTGCTCCATCTCTCTTAGGTGACTACATCACTTTTTCACAAGCATTTTTACACTATCTTATGAAGTTGGAAATGTATAAATACTTTTAAAATAAAAAGTGGGTTTTTGAGGTCTAATAATATATTAGTCTCTCTAGACCAATCTCTCCAATGGTCTTCATCATCTCAAGTGTCTAAAAACCCTGCTTTAAGCCCAAAACCTTACAAAAATATGACATTCAATGCATCTGTACATGTGCAATTGCAATAAAATCCAATGTTAAGGATCTTATTAGAGTGAGGAATGATGTTCAGATGTCTTCAAGGGCAATTTAATTCATTAGGAGGACTATCTTTCACTTTCTTCTCCATCAATCTCCTAGAAGGCTTTTAGGAGGGTTTATACATGTTTGGGTTCTTAATAATAGTTATTAAAGGTTGGGGCCTTAACCTCTAACTAATGCCACTATATTTTATTGGAAAAGTGTCCCCAAATATCCATAAGATCTTGAGGTCCCATGAACCTTTTCCATATAGTTTCAAGAAAATCTTTGAGGCTCTTGAGTGGCTAGTAAGCATTTTGTGCACCTTAGAGAGAGTTTTAGGCCAAAATGGCTAATTTTGAGCCTTTTTCTACAAACTAGTACCTAAATCACATCAAAAAATCCATTATAAAATATTTAAATTTTCTTTCAACTCTTATTCAATCTCCTTTCACCATCTAGGCTAAGCTTTCCAAAAGTAGGGTTTGAGAAGGGCATTAGGCCTAAAGACCTAATTGTTATGTTTCCTACATTTTTCCACCAATGTGGAATTAATCATTACTTTTTAACCTCTACTAGTATTATCTTCACTCATCATGACCCTATTGATCATTTTTTCTATCTTGAGAAGGCCTTTTGACTCCCCTTTTTCCAACTATGCATAATCAACAACAAAACATGAAGACACTATTATAATCACTTATTTGCATTTTGGGACTCTTGTGCCACTTGAGTAGATAAATTAAACTTATCCACCTAATAAATTATATATTTAGGACCAATTTAATACCTCTATGGAGTAACTATAGCTTTAGGAACCTTGAATTCTTCTATTCATGTAAGGTTCTCACCTTGTTCAAAAGTGTAGACCTATAGGTTTATAGACTTGTAGGTCTACACTTACCTTTAATTATGTCATAAATGGAAATATTATGAGTTTTCATACTTTTCAATCATCTTATCTACCCATTATACTTGTTTACAATCTTAACAACATTGCTAACACATCAGAATGCGCTCAAACATTTGTATATGCTTCAATAGTCTTGATGAGTTTTCTTAACTATGTTTTATGTTTTATGGACCCTATGAGATTATTTTGAGAATTAAAATAGTATAGAAAGTGTATGGGATCCATTGGAATGTTTTTTTAGGTCTCCTTAAGGTCCTATAAATCCATTTGGTAAATACCCTTCTATAATACATAGTCTATTGATGAAGTTTTTATAAGGAGTTATAGGTGGTGTTATCACTTGGATTTTCACCCTTTGAGGATATGTATTATATATCCTCATTAAATTTTAACAATTGAACACCTCTAAGCTTATGGGTATCCTAAGGATGAGATGCATCTCTAGATAGGGCTAGCTACCTTGATGTACCACTTTAGATCACTACTACACCTAAACTTTTTGGGGGGAAAAGGGAGAAAGAAAATTGAAAGAAAACTATCTTAAGGAGGTGATACACCAAATAATTTTATGACTTCCAACTAGATGCATGTTACACATGAGAACAAAGGACTAACAAAACAAACACTTCTCTAATCTACATCTTCTCACATCAATGTTACATTATGAGGTTATGGATGAATGTTTAGGCTAGAAGGACTATACAAGAGAAATTTAATGGCACTAATGAATATAATAACTCAATCAACCTTGAAACTTCCTTGAACACTCCACATTCCCTAAAAGAAGAAGCTTTCTAACTATAAATAGAATTAAAGAATGAGACAAAATGTTAAAGAAATCATAGTTATCAATAAGCAAGATAAATCATTCAATTAGAAAACACTATGAATAGTCATGAAGAGGTAAAAATAAGTTTTATTATTTATAAAATGGTATACAATTGATCAAGGCTTCACCATATTTAGGTGGAGCATAAGTTACAATGGCCAAAATGGTTATTTCTTATAGAACTTGAGAGAGAGAGGAGAAGAGAGAAGTCCAAGGGTGATAAGGAAAATTTTAAATATGATAAAAATAGATAATTATGACTTATAAAATTATGTGGGATGAACCATGTAAGGTTAGGAAGTAAAAGTGTCCATACAAGTCAAGAAACTCATGAAAAGTGGCATGAAAGTTCTCATTCTAGCTCAGAAAACTACCTTCATGATTTAGACCTATTTTAACATTATAAAAATAATTATGGATATGTATTATGAATTTAATTAAGGTTAAGGAGTTTATAAATTCATTTCAATGCTTTGGTTGTAGTCTTGGTCATTTGAAATCTTCCCAAAATGAGCTATCACCATTTGTAGTCTAAATAACTCATCTTTCCACAAATTTCACACTTGGCTTAAAATTTGGCTTAAATTTACCATTAAAATACATAAAATGGAGTTTATGACACATTTAAATATCCTCCATGTCCTTAAAATCATCAAGGACACCTTAAAATCACTTTTACTTGGAGTTTTCACACTTCTCACTAGCTTGGTCACTATGTCAGTTTTGGCTGGCTAAGGTGAATCTATATGTTTTAACACTTAGGATTTGTTATAAAGAATTAAATTTAAATTATGGGTTGTCCCAAGTCTTAATACTTATCCTAAAGTTTTTTTCATATTTAGACTCCTCTTGGAAACTATAAAATACATAAAATAGTCAAAAGTACCCTATTTTGTACCCTATACATAAAATTTCGTATAGTTAAAAAGAATGAGTAGTATCCTAATATAGTATCATAAAATTTTAAATCATCATCATAGGAAAAATATTCCATTATATCAGCTCTCCAATCTCATTTCCTCAAACTGGTCACTAGCAAGCGTTTACAGGGGCTTTAGCCTATTTTGACCTCTTAGGATTTGTTCATAAAAAAATGATGTTAAACCCTAAAAAACAAAATACACAAAATGTATGTTTATGACCATATATAACTCTTTAAAAATTCCTTAACCTCCATGCAAAGAATCAAAAAAGATGTGAGCTTCCAAAACTCCTATCAAGTTTGTTTTCACATTTTGCACAAGTCTGAGTTATCTTTGGGTTAAAAATGGATCCCCTAAAAATTCTATACCTTTAAAATATTAAAAAAATATTTCTTCATCATATAAAAAAAATTCAATATGGGATAAATCTTATCTCAAGGTGAAAGTGACCATGACTTTCCTTTTGGTTTATAGACCTAAACCTTGTTTAATAGGCCTGAGTTGGTTTAAGACCCAAAATGATCTTATTATGGTTTATCACGCACTAAAATATATTTAAAACCTATTAATTCACCCTTAAAACATCTTCCAATAATTCATAAGGCTCAACAAGAGATATATGTAAAAGTAGCCTACCATTTGGCTTATAGGCCTTAATTCTGCCTACTAGGTTTGACTGTAACATTAACATTTTAGACCTCCCTATTTAGTTCCATCCTTATATTAGATGTTTTGAATATTTTCCTAGGTGATATAACACTACAAAATCCTCTTTTCAAGTTATATTTATCTTCTGGTCTCATATTTCTACCTTATTCTCCAAAATTGTAGGTTTTATGCCTAAGGGGAGTGCCCTCTGTTTGAGATAAAATAGAAGGCATTTCCCCTATTTTTCTAGACCAAGTAGGTATTGTAAATTATTATAAATGTGGTTATGATTTTATATACAATTTTTTTCTCCTTTATTAGGTCTCTATACCCCCTAACCCCCTCAAGATCCAAGATAGACTCTTTAAAAGGTAGACTATGTGTGCAGGGTTTTTATAAGGGCCATGAGTTACTTATTTGGGTCTCCTTCTTTACATAATTTCCCATATGAGATTTAAATTATAATATTAATTATTATTATTTTTTAACTTTAAAACTATTTGAACCTCCAATTCTCTCACCTCACACTTTGACTGGTCAAGTCTGTGTGTGTCTTTCATTGTGACTTGCTCCTTGGAACCCTAACTGCAGGTGACCTTACATAGTTTAGATGGAATACAATACTAATAGAATTATTTGAAAAATCATAATATTATTTAAATTTTATTTAATTTATTATTTAATTCTTAACACTCACACACTCTCAATCACCAAGCTTACTTACTGTCTGACTGAGTTATAATAGACTGTGTTTGTGTGTTGGAGGGGCACTTTTAGGTGCATATGTATGGATTAGGTATTGAAACATTTATATATCCATCTTGAGACATTTCCATGGTAATTTATAATCTTTTTTGGATCTATGTTCACAATTTATAGGCTCAAACATCACTTAGAAACCATATTTTTCTCATTATCTACTTAGTTACAGTTGTAGGTGACTATTTTGAATGCTAGGACACTTGTAGGTGAACATGGGATATGGAGTACATAATTAAAACATTATATACATGACCATTGTATCAATAACACTATTAAATTATATATTCATGCTTTGGTGGTTCTATTTCACACCTCCATCTTGTATTATGTGTTGCCTTATAGTCAGTTGTAGGTGTGGATAGGAATAAAAACACCACATATCATCTCCTCTTTATGGTATTTTAGATCATAAATTTCATATTCACCATATAGTACCATCCTACATTTTGGATTGTTCTATTTTTCAACCTAAGGGGAAGAGGTTTATTCAAGCTCAGACCTATTAGTAATCACTACTTGTTTTCAGAGCATAAGCAAGCAACTTTGTACTTTCTAACAATCATCCTCCCTTTGTCATATATCTTCTATATCTTTTAAATTTATATAACTATGTAGGGGATTAAAAAATCACAATATGATGCATCAAAATCATTGAAAACCCTACCATATGGCTCTATCAAAATGGCCTTGGGCCTCTATTTTGCTTTTTTTGGGGAATTAAGTCCCTAAATTGGTCATTTGATATTTTGAAGGTTCCCACTTCCTATTTTTCCAACATATCATTCCAAATGGATATACAATGCTATAACTACATACTATAACTCCAAAAAAATTATTTACCATGATTTTATTTCTCTATGCAGATACTTTTATATCTATGTGATCCCACCTATAGGTGGTTATTCTAGTGTATAGGCAGAGAATACAAAATTGTGGGCATACTAATGAGTTTGAATAATTTACTATTTTTATTTTACCTTTCATGAGTTTATAAATATCTTAAGTATTGGTAATATACTCTCTACATTATCATTACTCCCTTCCCACATGGTGGCATTATGAGATACCTATAGGTAGATGTTCATGGTAAGAGATTGTTATGAAGGTAGTAAGCATGAATTGGAGAAATGTACCAAATAATATGCTTATATCATCACTTAATATCCAATAAATATAATTTAAATGAAAAACCTAGGATGTTTCAAACTCAAAATAAGATCTTAGACTTCTTTTTCAATATTGAACCCTCCATGAGAGCACTTGCTCATGATAGTTAGAAAGTAAACTGGCTATATGATGTTTATGACTACATCATATGGCATACTACTTTGGAAAATATACCTGAATTAAATGAGATAAAAATAACATTTGAAACATGATAATTAACTTATCACCACCCCCTATATCCATTATCAAAGCATGAAAATCCTGAACATGGTGGAAAACTACCTACAACATAGAATGATGCTCCTCTTGAAAATTTGATGTAATTGAATTATATAAAGACCCTAAAACATAAATATAAGAATTATAATCATTTTAGGATGTATTTAAAATTATCTAAAAACAAAATCAACAAGTGGATTATATAGGCCTACCCAAATCAAGGTAAAACCTATAGGGTGCACAGATTAGTAGGCACACTAGATAGTCTAACTTCTTAGGAATGGTTAATAAATAACATGACACTATTCCTATATAACCAAACATAAAATATAATATAAATAAGTTTATAATACACCCCCAAGATAATATTTCTTGAAACCTCTCTTGTTGATCGTACCAAGTACAAACTTAAAGACCACTTTTGCTTGCTAAGGCTAGTAAAAAGAGAGATAAGTAGGTTGCTTCATTTCTTGGAGCTTATAATCAAAATAATCACCTAAAAAAAAATTATAATACCAAGGGACACTATTGAAACATTTTTATCTATGGGAGGCTGTAAAAGTCTATACACCTCATTAAATGCTCATGTTTTCAAGAAAACTTCATCTTTTTATAAATAACCTACCCCTTTTTAGTTATTAATAGTTAATTAAGACATAATAAGACACATGGGGCATGAAATCATCCATTTAAACCTTCACATTTCTATATGAAGTTGTACAACTCATTAAATACCCCTTTTTGGCCTTAAAATGACTCCTAAGACTAAAGGGATTAAAATAACTAAGGAAGAAGGCCAATATAACATTAAATGACATAATTAACCTATAATACACCTCATGAAATAAATTTATACCCATAATAAACCTCTAAAGTTAAATTTTTTTCTTATAAGGGTTCCAACTTGACCTATAAGGTTAAAAATGGTCAACAAATTATTGACTCATAGGGGTAGTATGCCTGATATACTAACTATACTAGTAGCCTTATCTCTCCATTGGTATTAGGGAGTCATCTGAAGTCTAAAACAAAACAAGGAGACCTTTGACCACTTGAAAACCATACTTTGATCAAGATAAGACGACTTAACTACCTCAACCACACAAAAAAAGACACACACAAAGTAAAGCAAACACACTAACAAGACACACATGTGCTCAAAGAACTTAGTAAAACTAGGAAGAAAACAACTATATGCAACTAACAATAAAGCATACCTCCCTTTCCAATATCAAAAGGAAATTTTCTTTCATCTTCTTCTTGGTGAGATGAATCATGGTGGCAAGCATGTTGCTCTTTGGATTGAACACTTAATACATCAAACCTACTTTTTGTCACTTCACTTATTATGCTCTCAAGTAGACCATATTCAAATATGTCTCCAATGTAAATGTAGTCCTCTTGGTCTTGCATGCATACCTCATATTACTACCCACTCTTCATCTCATGATCAAATTTTATCTTATTTGTAGGCATGGTTTCAAGAGGAATGGTTTCTTGTTCTTTGGGAGATTGAGGCCAATAAAAGCTTGTTTTGATGTCCAAAGGCTGATTTGAACTTTTATCTTTCTCATATATTAAATTTTGAACAATGTCATCTTGCTTACCATCACTTGTAATCAGCTCTAAAAAATATGTAGATCCTTTGAGAGACTCAAACTGATTATAAATGTTTTCAAACTACTACCATAAATAATCATCCTCTCTTTGATCAACATCATAAAATGGAACAAAAAGGGAAGATCCTTAATCATCTTCTTTATAATCCAAAAGGACTTTATCGAATAATTATTCTTTGACACAAAGAAGGCATTCTTCATTATCAACCAAATAAGAAGACTCAAAATAAGGACATACCTCTTCTTCAACACTTAGGACCTCTTAAGGGATCTCAAATTTCATAATCTAATCTTTATTTTCAAGGGATAAAATATATTCCATTTCCTTCTCCTTTTTGGTGATGCCAAGACTAGGCATCTTGAAATCTAGTGACCTATCCCAATGAGGTTGCCAAGGAGTTACACTTTCTTCAAGAAAGAGTTCTAAATTTTCCTCAACCAAATGATCCTATTTAGGTTCCCATACCACAATTCCATTAAGGTAAATGGTGATGGGATGAGGACAAGATGAACTAGTTGGTGGAGGTGGAACATAAGTCTCAAAATCAGATTGAAAATACATTACAAGGGATTCTTTTGGGAGTACTTAAATAAGGGGAGGCAGACCTTGGGCTAAGATATTGTGGTTATTTTCCTTCCACCTTAAAATCACTTCATTTATATCTAATTTATCTTGAACACTTTCTTAAGGGATGTTATATGGGGTGTGTTTAGGCATATGATCTTCTTTTGGGTCTAAACCTTCCATCCAACCTTGACTTAACAACTTCATTCTTGACTCTAACTCTTCAATTTTATTGTCTAGGTTCTCTTGGAAAAGTCTCTATTGAATTTTATAGGCATCATCATGAGGATGAGGAGTATAATATGGCTAATATGTGACTTAAGAGGTCTCTTGAGGAAGGGTGTGTGGGACTTGCATAGGCTTAAGCTCTTCCTCAACTTCACACTCCTTATCAAGGATTCTATCCTCTTTCTTTCCCCATTATTCCACTATCTTAATCCATCTTATGATGTTAGGATTATAATCATTATCTTGAGGTAGTGATGTAATTTTAAGAGTTTTTGAAGTGTTCAAGAAACTTGGAATCTCCTTAGGCTTGGATTCTCCACCTTGTCTCCAACTTGGAATCTCATATCTAGAGGTCACTTCTTGAGGTGGGGATGTAATTGGAAAGATAAATGATGGCTTAGATTTCAATTATTTTTTTTATGACATGGATTGATGCATATTCATATTATCTAACTTAATATACCTATAAATATTAGCTTTAAAATCAAGGTTTCTCTTTTCAAATTTCTCTTTCAACTGATTGGAAAAAGGGTGATTTTGATAAGCTTGATTGGGCTTATGATTAGGGTTCAAATAGGACTGATATAAATCTTGGTGAAGTGGATATGAAGGCTGATAGGTTTGGTGAGGCTACCTTTAATAAATTCTTGGCCTATCCTCTAAGGAAGAAACCAAGCCACTCACATCTAGCGTCTCACTTATGATCCTTTACCAATTGGATTTCTCAATAGGTGCCCACTCTCATTTGACCATCTCTAATGCATCTCTCACCTTATGGATAAGATTACTAGTAAACTCTCGACTACATCCCCTTAGGGTATCATGATCCAACATGTACCTCTCATAGCCTAAAAGAGTTTGTTTTAAAGTGGAAATGAAATGATTAGATAAGTGACTATGCTGACTAAGAATAAGATATGGAGAAGGTTGATTGTAGGGCTGATACACTTCATGAATGGGCTGATACACTTCAAGTTAGAGATGTTAAGGATCATGATAGGACTGATATGGAATGCCATAGGTTAGATATACCTCACCAACTTGTGTAAAATAAAACTCAACACCAAATTCATCTATGAAACCTCATTAGGAAGCAAGAACACAAGGAATGATCATTAATAATCTTCAAAAAGAATACCAGGTGCTTAACTAGTTGATGTAACTTAGGATTCATCATTGATGCTTGGATAGATGCCTTCAAAGGCTAATTGTTGAAAGACAACACCAAAAATATTTCAACTTCTTGGACTAAGAGTCCCACTAGGCATGCTAAAAACTATTGTCACTTAGATTTTCTCTATTTGAGGAGATGTATTATCTCTCCTCATCCAAGTGGTATAATTGAAATAACTCTAGGTTTGTGGTTATCCTAAGGATGAGGTGAATCTCTAGATAGGGATATCTCCCTTGATGTACCACTTTGGATCACTACTACACCTAAACTTTTAGGGGTGGGGAAAGGGAGAGAAAAAATTGAAATCAAACTATCCTAAGGGAGGTGATACACCAAATAATTTGATGACTTCCAACCATCTACATGTTACACATGAGAACAAAGGAATAACCAAACATACACTTCCTTCTAATCTACATCTTCTCACATTAATGTTACATTAATGAGGTTATGGATGAATGTGAAAATGCTAGGAGGACTAGACAAGAGGCATTTAATATGGAATAAATTAATAGAATAACTCACTCAATCCTTGACACTTATCCTATAAAACTTCACATGCCCTATAAGAAGAAGCTTTCCAATTGTAAATATAATGACATAATGAGATAACATGTTAAGGAAATCATAGTTATCACTAAGAAAGATCAATCATCTAAGTTTAAAACACTATTAATAGTCATGAATAGGTGAAAAAAATATTATTATTGATCAAATGGTATACAAATGATCAAGGATTTCCATACTCAAGTGGAGCATAAGTTACAATGGCCAAAATGGCTAGTTCTTATAGAACTTGAGAGAGAAGGAAGAAGAGAGAATTCTAAGGGTCACAAGGACACTTTTCAAGCCAAGAAAAGGATTAAATTATGGATTAAAAAAGGATATGAGATGAACCATGTAATTTTAGGAAGTAAAAGTGTCCATACAAGGCAATAAACTCATGAAAAATAGCATGAAACTTCTCATTCTAGCTCACAAAACTACCTTCATGATTTAGAATTGTTTGAGCATCATAAAAATAATTAGAGATATGTCTAATGATTTTAATGAAGGGTAAGTCTTTCATACATTCCTATCTATTAATTTTTTGTAGTCCTGGTCATTTGAAACCTCCCAAAATGAGCTATCACCATCTTTAGTCTAAAAAACTCTTCTTTCCCACACCTTGCACACTGAGATTCAAATTTGGCTTTAGTTTCCCATTAAAATAAATAAAATGGAGTGTATGACACCTATCAAGATCCTCCATGTCCTTATAAACATCAACAACACCTTTAAATCACTTCCACTTGGAGTTTTCACACTTCTCATTAGCTTGGTCACTATGCCATTTTCGACTGGCTGAGATGAAGCTATTTTTTTGAATACTTAGGAGTTATTCTAAATAAATAAATGGATATTATGGGTTATCCAAAGTCCTAATTCTTTTCCCAAAGTTTTTTTTCATCTTTAGAATCCTCTTACAACCTGTAAAGCACATAAAATAGCCAAAATTACCCTATTTTATACCCTATCCATATAATTATGTATATTCCAAAAGCATGGAGAGTATCCTGAGAGAGTCTCCTACAATTTAAATCATCATCTTTGACAAACTATGCCATTAGAGTATATCTCCAACCTCATTTCCTCAAACTGGTCACCAATAAGGGTTTGTAAGGGTTTTAGCCTATTTTAACCTCTTAGGCTTTATTTATAAAAAATTTACATTTAACCTACAAAAAAATTACATAAAATTTATTTTCAAGACCATATATTACTCTTTCAAACTTCCTTGACATCCCTGTAAAGCATCAAAAGATATGTGAGCTTCCAAACTTCTCTTATCAAGCTTGTTTTCACATTTTGCATAAGTTTGAGTTGTCTTTGGGCCAAAAATGGATTCCCCTAAAAATTATTTTCCTTTCAAAGATTTAAAAAACTTGCCTCCATCCTATAAACATGTTTTAATATGGTATAAATCTCATCTCAAGATGAAAGTGACCATGACTCTCCTTTTGGCTTCTAGGCCTAAACCTTGTTTAATAGGCCTAAGTTGGTTTAAGACCCAAAATGACATTCTTATGGTTTATCATGTACTCAAAGAGTTAAAACCTTTTAATTCTCCCTTTTAACATGTTTCAATCATTCAAAAGGCTCACTAAGATCTAAAAGTAAAAGTGACCTGCCATTTGGCTTTTAGGCCTTGAATCTACTTATTAGGTCTAACTGTAACCTTAACATTTTAGACCTCCCTATTTAGTTCCCTCCTTATATGATATGTTATTAATATTTTCCTAGGTTTTATACAACTCCAAACAACTATTTTCAAGGTATATTTCACTTTTGGTCTCATATTTCTACCTTATTCTCCAAAATTTTAGGTTTTGTGCCTAAGGGGAGTGCCCTCTATCTGATACAAAATAGAGGGAACTTATCATATTTTTATAGACCAAGTAGGTATTGGAGAGGATTATCTAGGTGTTTATTATGTTTTATTTAATTTTTTTCTCCTTTATAAGGTCTCTATACCCCCTAACCCCCTCAATATCTGAGATAGACTCTTTAAAAGGTAGACTATGTGTATAGGGTTTTTATAAGGGCTGTGAGTTACTTATTTGGGGATCCTTCTTTGAATAATTTCCAATATGATATTTAAATGAGAATATTTATTCATTATTAATGTGTTTTTTAATTTAAAATCACTTCAACCTCTAATTCTCTCACCTCACACTTAGACTAGTCAAGTCTGACCAGTCTAAGTGTGCCTTTGACTGTGACTAGCTCCATAGAACCCTACCTATAGGTGACCTTATGAAATCTATCTATAATAAAATAAATATAATATTATTTTTAAACCCCTAATATTACTAACATTGTATTTAACCTTTATTTTCATCCCTAACACTCCTACACTCTTAATCACCAAGCTTACTCACTATCTGACTTAGTTACAATAGACTATGTGTTTGTGTGTTGGAAGGGCACTTATAGGTGCATATGTATGGATTAGTAAGTAAAACATTGAGATAAACCTCCAAATACATTTCCATGTTAATTTAAAATATTTTTTTTAGCTATTTTTACCCTTTATAGGCTCAAACATCACTTAGTCACCATATTTTTCTCACTGTCTGCTTAGTTACAGTTGTAGCTGAGTATTTTGAATGCTAAGACACCTATAGGTGATCATGGGATATGGAGTATATAATTAAAACCTTATATAAATGACCCTTAAATCAATAAAAATATTTAATCATAGAGGCATGATTTTGTGATTCCATCTCACACCTTTATCTTGGACCATGTCTTACCTTATAGTCAGTTGTAAGTGTGCATTTAGGCTATTTATACAGACTGTAGGTGTGGATAAGAAGCAAAACACCACTTATAATCTCATATTGATGTTATTTTGGATCATCAATTTCACATTCACCATATATAACTATTATAAATGGTGGTGTGATCTATTTTTTAACATAAGGGGAAGAGTTCTATTTGGGCTCAAACTTGTAGGTGGTCACTGCTTATTTTCAGAGCATAAGCAAACAACTTTGGACTATCTAACAACCATCCTCCCTTTGTCATTTGTACTTTATATCTTTAAAAGTGATATAAATATCTAGGGGATTTAAAATAAACATAATAAGATTCATTAAAATCATTGAAAACCCTACCATATGGCTTTGCCAAAATGGCCTTAGGCCTCTATTTTGCTTTTTTGGGGAATTAGGTCCCTAAATTGGTCATTTGATCTTTTGGAGTTTCTAACTTCTTATATTTCCAACCTATAATTACAAATTGATATGAAATTTTATAACTACATATTGGAACACCGAAAAAAGGATTTACCATGATTTTATTTCTCTATGCAGATACCTTTATATCTATGTGATCCCACCTATAGGTGGTTATGCTAGTGTATAGGCAAATAATGCAAAATTGTGGGTAGACTGATGAGTGTGAACAATGTACTATTTTTATTTAGAATTTCATGAGTTTATACCTATCCCAAGGATTGGTCATAGGCTCTCTACATTTTCAACACTCCCTTCCCATATAATGGCATTATGAGATAATTATAGGTAGATGTTAATGGCAGGAGACTGTTATGCAAGCAATATGCATGAATTAGAGAAATGTACCAAAGAATATTATTATATCATAGCTTAATATCTCATTAATTTCATTTAAATTAAAACCAAAATATGTTTCAAACTCAAAAAAATCTCTTACACTTCCTTTTCAATGTTAAACCCTCCATGAGTGCACATGCTCATGACAATTAGAAAGTAAACTGAATGTATGATGTTTATGACTACATCTTATGGGATAATTATTTGGATAATATACCTGAAATTAAATGAGATAAAAATTACATTTGAAACATGAGAATTAACTTATCAAAACCACCTAGATCCATTGTCAAAGCATGAAAATCTTGAACATGGTGAAAAATTGCCTACAACATAAAATGATTCTCCTCTTGCAAATTTGATGTACTTGACTTATCCAAACAACTTGAAACATTAAAATAATCATGGGAATAATTTTAGGATGTATTGAACATCATCTAAAAACATCATTAGTAAGTGGATTGTACAAACCTACCCAAACCAAGGCAAAACCTATTGGGTGCATAAATTAGTAGGTAAACTAGATAGTCTAACTTCTTAGGAATGGTTCATAAATCATAAGACACAATTAATCTATAAAAAAACATAAAATTGAAGATAACTAATTTTATAATACATCCCCAAGAGCATTTTACCTAAAACCTCTCCTGTTGGCTGTACCAAGTACAGACTTGAGGACCACTTTTATTTGCCAAGCCTAGTGAAAAGAGATATAAATTTTTTTATTCATTTAGTGGATATTATAATAAAAATGATAAAATTAACAAGTGTGTAGAATACCAAGGGACACTCTTAAAATTTCCGTAGTTGTGGGAGACTATACAAGTCTGTACACCTCATTAAATTCTCATGTTTTCAAGAAAACTTCCTCTTTTTCTGCATAACTTACCACTTTTCAGTTAGTGAAAATTAATTAAGACATAATAGGACACAAGGGTCATTAAATAATCCCTTAAAACATTCAAATTTCCCTAAGAGGTCATAAAACTTATTGAATTCCCCCTTTTGACCTCAAAATGACTCTGAGGACTAAAAGGATTAAAATAACTAAGGACCAAGGATAATATAACATTAAATGACATAAATTAACCTATATTACACCTTTTTAAATAAAATTAGACCCATAATAAACCTCTAACTATTATTTTTTTCCTATAGGGGTCCCAATTTGACCTACAGGGTCAAATTTTGTGAATAGGTGGTTTTCTCACCTTTCTATTGTGATTTTCTTATCCATAAGAGGTTTTAACCTTATTTTAAAATTTTATATGATTAATAAAACAATATTAAACATATAATATTAATTAATTGTATAAAATATATATCCTTATCTCATGTCTATGCTACACTCTCTTTTGGATGTAGGTATTTATGAGACTTAGATCTCTCTTGACTATGACTTATCTCTTTGAACCAAGTCAATCCATCATACTCTTGTAGATAATTTAGCTACCATTTAAATGTATTTATAGGTTTATAAAAGACTCAATTTTAAGTATATGTTCCTTTTCTTATTATGGAATGAAAAACCTTTGCAGACTCAATTGACTACTCCTTAGCCTGAGTAGATTCTTTTTGTTGGATTTTGTAAAATTTATGGGGTTTATCAAGAGAATAAGTTCTAGAAATATTTCCATTTAATTTTAAATATTTAATTATACCATTTTATGGTTTTGACCATGAAAATCTACCTTATAAAATAACTTGTCTTTCAACTAAGCACATAGTCCTTCATCAGGTCTAGTGGGTCTAGGACTAGTTGTAGGTACTTTGATGATATTGAGATCCTTGATCAAGTATATCCAATAATTTAAGGTTTCCAAAATATTCTCCACATCCTATAATTACCATAACTCACTTTGAGGTTTCCTTACACCTTTAATTTTCTCAAGAGCTATGAACAACATGACTTGTTTTGTAATTTCACCTTGTATATGTATGTGGATAGTAGAGTTAAAAAACTAATAATGATTTAACCTAAAATGGTAAAAATTATTATTACATATCATTTACTAATTATTAAAGGTTTTTATGAGGTGATCATGTTTCTCATTACATGGAAACTTTAAGAAAATAGTAAGCAATATGAAGTCTTGATTGTATTATGAAGGATACTCCTTAAGGTGACTTCAAATGAGATCAAGATTTGGAAGAGTTATCAGAGTCCTTTGGAAAGCACATTCACCTATTTTATTAATAATTCAAGGGCTATTTATTCATTAGTAACATTTATTTCATTTGAAATATCATAAGAAAAAAATTTAGTGATTGCATATCATCTATTTAAACAAGTTTATTATCACTTGTGGCTACCAATAACTCATTTGATGACTTAGTTTGAGTAAAATACTAGTCAAGGGATATTATATGTTGATAATGGTTCATTTATATTAAATATTAAACATTCAAATATTTATATCATTGACACATCCAAAAACCATTAGAAACCATGAAGATGACACCTTTCTTCAAGCTGCAACCTATCTCTCATGGGGATCTATTAATACTTGATTGTTTACATGTGCCACCTTCCTATAAAAAGGTTTTATAAGGTTTATTATACATATGAGATACTCATAAGATATTTAACCTTCTTTAAATAACCCCAAAACTCATGCATTTTGCTCAAAACTGAGCCTCAAGGGTTTAGCTAGGGTTTAAAACCACATTAAACTCCTAATGATTGTTCATAAAGGAGGATACTTCTTCCTAAAAACCAATTCCATAAAATTTAAGGCCACTATTTCCTCTATATATTTATAATATTTTATTATCTAACTCTTTCTCTATGATGTACAAACTAAGCATGTGAATGTGGCCTTTGTGAGCTTGCCAAGAGATCGATAGAGGTTCTAATGCAACATTTGCCCTTTTTGGGCCTTTTCAAGCTTGATGAGGATGTAAATTACTTAAAATGGGTGAATATACACTATTCAAACATTTTCACCTGAAGTTGGATCCTTTCTTCCCATACAAGTGCCTAAAACTACCTATAAAAGAGGGATTTACACTCTCTTTTACATTGAACCTATAAAAACTAACCATGATTTGACTTGTACTAACTTTAATAACATGTATTCATGATATATATCCTCTTTATATTCTTTTTAAATAAAAAATTTACATACAAAACTTCATATTAGCTTAAGGAGTGACTTGGTAGGCCTTGGAATGCATTGATAAGTGCAAAAGAAGGCTAATGCATGTTATATGGCTCTTTTAGGTGAACATAAAAGTTTTTAGGAACACCTTTGAACTAAATTCACTTCTTCACCATTGATATTAATGAATCATGCAATAATTAAACCTTTGGAAGGCTTAAATTGACCAAAATGAAAACCTTAATTTTGTCAAAAACCTTAACAAATGCCAAGTTACCTTAACTTTTCCAAAAAAATGTCATTTTCCACTTTATACCTCTTGAGACACTTATTTATTTTCCAATCAATCAAGGAAAATATATGAATACCTAATGCCTCATTTTATGACCTAATATATTATCTCATATGGTGAGTCTATAGGCCAACTTTAATGTGTATAATGAAACCTTAAAATCTAATAAAAAGGTCTAAAAAGATCATTCTAAAACATCACAAGACTACAAGATGGATATCAACAGAGTTAAAAAGAATGAAAAATTAAGTTTCAAACTATAGGGGTTAACCTTTCTAACCAAGGGGTCCAAATTGGTCAATAAAAGTTAAATCTAAAGCCAAAACTAAAGCTAAGTTAAGGCTAAGGTGAAAGCCAAAACCAAAGTTGAATCTAAGGTTAAGGATAACGACGAGGAGAAATCCAAATACCAAGCTGAGGTAGATGTTAATCTTAAGGTTAAATCTAAGGCCCAAGTGAGAAAATAAAAAGAATTTAAAGACAAAGAAGAAGTAGAGTACACATCACAACATAAGCTAGTGACATAAGTAAGTGAACATAAGGAGGCTTTGTAGACAAAACCTAAAACCACTAGCCATTGGTTGTGAGATATTGCCACATCATCCACCTAGTACACCACTTTCTCACTTCCTTTGGCTCAAATCATGATACCTCCTAAAATGCTTCTAGCCATATCCATGACACTTACTACCACTATGCTAGAAACATATCTAGGTGTTGCCCAACTGTCACTAACCAAATAGATTAAAGGTGAAGATGGATTCTAATAATCCATTTCATAAAGGCTTCAACACTAAAATAAGAAGTTTTCCAATGATAGGGTGATAATGTAGACTTAAATTGATAGATTACCATTGTGTGATAATTAATTGATAATAGTTTCCCAATGTTAGTCGCACAAATATTAGGTAACTAGGTAATGTTTGAGGAAAAATAGCTCATAAAGTTATTGAAATAGCTCACTAAGGAGTGGTTGGCTACATAACAATTTCAAGAATTGTGATCACAAGGTTAGAACTTAAAGTTAGAGATAGAGAAAAATTTTGAACTACTTGAGGAATATGAAAAGGTTTTAGACACTAATATTCATCAAGAAAAAAAATCACACAAGGGATGTTGAATTAGAAGAAACACCTTCACAACTCATTAGACACTACTCAAATAGAGTTTTTAATATTAGATAAATCTAAAGTGGTAATGGATGATCAGATAGCTACTTCATATGCAATGATAAATTACCTCAATAAATGTCTAGATTTGAGGGATTCCACCATCCAAAAACTTTAATATAAGCACAATAAAACTTTGTGCACTAAATTTATAGGCTTACAAGCCCAAATTCATGCAAATTGATTCAATTATTTGATTTTGGATATTTATGGTTTGATTAAATGAGTTGATTTTAGATATTCAAGTCAAGGTGTCCAGTGCTAAAGCACTCATTACCATCACAAAGGATGAATATGTGTAGAACTTGATGGTAACATAGATCTTGTCATGCATAATGCTTACTATGGTGTGAGAAGTGATAGTAGACTAGAAGATGCTTAAGCAAGATCTTTCACATATAGATCCTTCTATTGATTAACTTGTGGATGAACCCTAATTGATTCCATCTTAAAAACTTCAATACATCCTATAGTATAAAAATATTATTATGAATCCAAAAGCACACACTCAATAGAAATAGCCTCCATCACCAAACACCGCATAACTAAGTGGGTCATCAGTAGACCAACCAAAGAAAGCACATTATCAAATAACTAGGCAACCATTTTATAGTTCACTGCCACCTACTTAGTAGGTAATATGCACCTCAAATTTTTAGTTTCATAAATTTTTACATAATTTTTTTAGATAGCTTAAGAATTAGAAGTGTGGCTAGTCTAATTAAAAACCTATCAATGGAAGCCACCTAGTTATGTTAGTCTATTAAAAACCCAAGAGGGAGATAGGATAGTATGCTACATGGTTAAAACTTGTAAGTGTGGATAAGTAGTGTGTAAAGGGTGAAAAATGATAAATGGCATCTGGAGTGATAACTACAACTCTTGTTTATGTCTCATCTCCTCAACTTCAGATCAGATTTCATTTTTGGGACTTTGTCTTGGGATGAGACAATGATTTAAGTCCAGGAAAGTGTTAGGTAAAGAAAAGGGATTTATAAAATCACAAGGTATAATGGATGGACACGTGCAAATTGTATGATTTTATCTTATGTATAATACTTTATATGTATTCAACCTTGTAAGCATAAGCAATAGATGGAATAATGTGAAGATTCTTTCCTTTTAGCATATCAAAGGTTAGAATATGAAGAGACAACACTTTGTAATACTCTATTTATAATGTTCATTTGTAATAGAATATGGTTCTAATGTGTGATAGAGATTAATACAATGTTTTGAATGGTTTTACTATATGTATTTTACTTATGATCTATGTGTAGTGAGTATTATGAATGTCTTGATCTATTATTCATGTAGTTTATGCCAACTTTTTTATATTCATTAACCTTCTATGTTATCCATATAATGAGCTTGATTTTTTAATTAATGGTTTCATTTAGTATATTTTTTTATAACTATCATGTTTCTTTTATTCGCTACATAAATTGTCCCTATAATTATCATGTTGCAGAGTTTTATAGGAACCTCTACTAACAATGATTTCTGACAATATCAAGGTTGTAAAGAAGGAGGTAATTGAGCGATTATGTTAGGAAAGAGATCAGAAGTTTTGATTATTAAACTTATCTCATTTGATTCATCATCATCTAAATCTAAAAGGTTAGTTGTTATGTTTCCTATTAATTCAAAATGACCTTTATAACCTTTAGTAAAGTTGATGAGATAATCAAAACATTGTGACTCATGAAATGGGATGCTAAGTAAGGGTTCAAGGGTGGGTATTTCAAAAACATCACTTTCTTTGAATTGTTCAAAATCCCAAGGATTTGTGTCTTCTTGAATATTATATATAGAACCATTATAGGGAAATTTAACACATTGGTAAGTTGACAAGGCCACTGATCTCATGCAATGTGTCTAGGGTCAGTTGAGTGAGATATTGTAAGAGTGGAAAGTTAAATATCATGACTCTCACATGTACCATGATTGGGCAAACCATGATAAGAATCTAACATAACCTAACATGGGCATTTGTCTTTGGCCATATCCTTGTACTTTTCATGGATTTAATATTACATTCAAAGTATATAAGTGTTTTAATAAAATAAAGGCAAGCAACATAAGAGATTGATCTTTAATCAATTAAAGCATGTTTTACTTGAATATATCTTATTCATACATTAATGAATAATGGTGGGTCATCCAAATGAAGCAATATCTCATGGATAATCATGGAAGAGATAGTAAATTTGAGAAAAAGAGAAGTGCTCACTATTTTGTCAATGTAAATAGATATTTCTTCTCACTATTTAAGGACTATATCTTCAAATCTTGATAATATAGCTTTTTGCCCCATGGATGGAGAATGAGGGATATTCATTTCAAATAATAATTGTGTTAGTTGATTACAATGATGAGGAGAATTTTTCATAAGTTATAAGAAAGCAATTTGAGATGGGATATGTAAAAGTTATGCTATGGGATCTAATTTATCATAACATGTTAGGGTAGTATTAGATAAATGTGAATAATGTTGTAATAAATACTTTGAAGGTGGGTTGGAATTGCATTGAACTTTATGTTAATAAGTTATGTTTTCTTAAGGTTTGGTTGAGATAGGTTGAATATCTATAAGTACTTGTGATATCTTAGGTGATGTGATTGTATCTTTGGTAATTTCTTGTGTTTGAGTGGAAGAAATACCGATTTATTGACATTTTTGAGGTAACCACTTGAGGTATCTTAGTTGTAGGTGGAGTAGATATTATATCAATGGTGTGATAGGTATTTTTGATTTACTTTGTTTGAGTTGATAATTGCATGTTTGTTGGTTCCACATGCCCCAATTACATGATATGGTAGGGTTAAGAGTCTTAAACAATGTGAAACTTTGAAAACAAATTATATTTGGAGACTAGATATTGATCAATACAATAAACTACTCTCTTCATGTTATTAATGTTAATAAAAATCTTATCATTGATGTTAGGATCTATAGTACTTTCAATATTGTTAGTAGTAGGAGGTTGATCAGTTTTATCTTAGCAGTTAGGAAGAGGATCCTTTTAAATTACTAAGTGAGCATTAGCTTGATTTAAAGATTCATTTATTTTAGTTTCATGATCCTTAACTAATATTTTGTAAGCTTGTTGACATTTACATATAAGTGATTCATGATCAAAGTTGGGTCCAAGGAGATAATCCATAGAAAAATTTCATAATTGGGTAAGTGCGAAATGTTTGGGGATAAAAATTGGCCTACCCGTCGATATGATTTTCCTAAAATTTCAAAAATCTGAACTTCTATAGATAATTTTAGATATCTACACTCCAAAATTGAAGATGGTGTAAGAACATGAAATGTAGAATTTTGAGTCTAGTTTCCAAAACACTATTTATTTAAAAATTGTTAAGCATAACTAGCTAGAACATCTAAAATTTGAAGAGGAGCTCCTATTTTTTTAAGAAAATAGAGTAGATAGATGGTCATACAATGCACCATTTTTTTAACACCATTTAATATTGTTTTAAACCCTTTAGCAAAAAATTAGATAAGATCTTCTAGTTTGTGACCTATTTTTTATTTTTTTCAATGAATACCTTTTTTAATGAATTTTTCAAGTAAATAGATCTTGAAAATTGAAAAAAAAGGATAGGCATCCGTGCGACATTCCTACCTACCTCAAAAAGAAGTTAGTTTTTTTTTTAATGTGTGTATAATTAGGCCTAATTTTTGACCATATAACTTATTTTTCACTTGTATCAATGAAATACAAATTAGATGAACATGTATAGGCATGTATGTTTGTGACATGTAGTGGTCTAAAAAAGGTATAGTTAGAAATCAACATAGTTTGAAACCTTAAATTAGTCCAAAAACTATAAAAATCATATTATGGAAAGAGTCAAGTATGCTTCTCATGATGATATTAAGTTTTTTAATTCTACCATTTAAATTTGTAGTGTATTTGGTGATCTAAGTTCAATTTTATTGTCTTTTATCAATACTTTCAGACTCAGCTATAGATTGACAGGTCTAAACCTTTGGCTCAGGAATCCAAGCCATTCTCAAGCTAAAAGGCTTAGTGTTTAAATTCAAATTCAAAAAAACATGATCATGTTAATAAAATTATTGAATTATTAACCATGTTATTAACTTGATCATTTTAGTTAATAATGCAATAATGTTAATAACATAATCATGTTATATATTCATAGTGCCCAAAAACCCAAATTTGATCTTGATCTCAAATTTTATATATGATCTTATATTTTATTGAGATCCTTAATAGTGGTGTTATTTCATGTGATATAGTAAAGTTACCTAACCTTTAATAGTGAATTAAGGTGTCATGGAATCACATTAGACTTCAAACAATTTATGGGCATTTTAATATGTTGACTTAACTACATATAATTACTTGGTTTTAAGGTGTAACTCATTATATATTTTACAATATAATTAATTTTATCATGAGATGTTATAAAATACATTTTTTAAACCTATGGCTAAAACTTAGCCTTTGGAGTACAAATCTAGATGTGCATCTGAAGTAAATTGGGGTTATTTTGAGCCCCTTCAACCTAATTACATGACTAAAAAATGTGATTTGGGGGTTGATCACCTCTAATTTCATTAGATAAATTGAAGTAAAGAAACATTATTTATTTCTATGTAATTTATACATGTATAGAATGTGGTTTTGAGCTCAATAAACTTGAAGTCATCATCTAATGAATGCAAATGTTGATTAGTTCAATTATAGAGGTAATTAAGGTCAAAATGAGCCAAATGAACCTATTTTAAATTATATATTTTATTTGATTTGGATTGAAATTAACCCTAATGTTATGTCATATATACTTAGCCAAAGAGTTGATCCATCTAATCAAGGCATTTGATGCCAATTTGAACCCCTTCAAGAGCAATATATGATTTGGGGAAAAATTAAGTTTGATTCTATCATGAATTGATCTAATTAGTCAATTTATGCAATTAGGGGCATGATTTGGGAAAAATTGAGCCCCTAAACCAAATTTATGGCTCAATTAATTATATAATGTATGAAACATGTATGGCTTAATTGCCTACTTTTATTAGAAATGCAAACATGATGGTAATTATCACAAATAGGTGAACAAGCAACTCATATGTTATTTAATTACCTTAGTGATTAGACCTTATATTTGATATCTTAAACCTTGATACCTATATCATTTAACTTAAACTCTAAACCCTTTACCATTTACCTTAAACCCTAAGCCATAATCCCTAAACTCCATACCTTTTAAATTGTATACCATAAACCCCAAATCAATAAATTTAGTCGTAATTAACATCATATATATATATAGTAAGAATTAGGTTCACAGGGAAGAACTTGGCTAAAATTACATCAATCATTAAACCATAATTGACTTAATTGGCTCAATATATGATGATGTGGGGCTTAATTGAGCCTAAAATCACATTCTTTACTCACAAATCTAGGTTGAAGGAGCTCAAATTTGCCCTAATCACCTTCATGATTGTACCTTATATACCCTAAAACCTATAACTTAAGCCATGATCCATAAATTTCCTAATCCCTAAACTCTAAACCATAAATATAAACTCTTTAAACCCTAAACCAATCATTTTAGCCTAAATTACCATCATTTAAACTAAGAATTAAGCTCGCAGGGCTAAGTTTAGCCTCAATCACATGCCTGATTATCCCATTTGACTAATTCACTCAATCTGCACAATTACATCAGGTATAATGACAACTCAAAAAACTATTCTATAGTCATAAATGGGTCTAATTAATTCTAATTGTCCTTAATTATCTTTGTGATTTACCCTATATACTCTAGATGATATATACCTTAAAACTTAAGCCCTAAACCATAAACCCTAAACACTATACCCTAAATTGTAAACCATAAAATTTATGTATTTACCAATCACTTTAGTCCCAGTTAACATCATTTATAGTAAGAATTAATTTCACGTGGCATAGAGTGATTAGACCTTATATAAACCCTTAAACCTAAACCCTACATACTCTAATCCCTAATCCCTAAACCTTAAAAAATAAATTATAAGCCATATGCCCTAATGCCCTAATACCTAATCCTTAAACATTATGCACTAATACCTTAATATTTAATCCCTAATCTATATTAATAATAAAGCAATTATGTTATTAAATAATGTGATCACATTATTCTTGATATATAAAAAACTTGCTTCTCAATGTCTATGTTTAACCCAAACTGATTATTAAGAATAATGTGATCATGTTATTTTATAATGAAATCACATTATTCTTAATATAGAAAAAACTTGATTCTCAATGTCTATGTTTAACCCCAACTGAGTGTGACCTAGGAATTTGATGTAGAGGAGATGTTAGTCTTGTGTTAGTCTCATAAAACTAATGAAATGGAAACACTAAATTGCTAACACCTCTAGCCTAGACACTAGGGAGAGCTTAGGTAATAAAAACTAAATGAAATCACAATAAAAACATAAAATACATAAGTCTTTTACCTTATTTATGAGCTCCAAATGGTTTTATTGAATGTCTTGCTCAGCTTGTGCATCAATAAGTCTTTGATAATAGAGGTTTCTTGGCTTCTTCTCTCCTTGGCACCTTGGGTTTGATTACTTGGCTTAAGATTTGAGTATGATAAAGCTACTTTCTAGGCAATTTAGGAATTATAACACTACTATTATTAAATATTTGAAATCATTTGTATATAACAAACTTTACACCAAAATAGCTTATAGTTCAATAGGAAAGGCCTTGTATTTATAGCCTTAAGAATTAACTCTCACCAAAGGCGAGTCAAGGTTGAGTTTAGGATTGGAATGGGTTCAAATTATTTCCAATTGAGTTAATAGTTGTCAAGTAATTATGATTTGTAAATACTAGGCATGGATCTCAAAATTAGATATTTTAAGATATTTTCAAAGATCTTTGCAACTCATAAAGGCAATAATGAAAGGCTAGGATATTTTTAATTTTAGAATTTCCATTTAAGAATATTAACTAATTTTAAATGGATAATTCAACTAAGCTTTTAATCATGTTTAATTTGTTAATTTATTTTGATTAGCCTTTTAGATTTTTCAATATTTGATTAAGTGTGCAAGTGTCCCACTTAATAGGTTCATAGGCCAAATTGATAGTTGTGCTCCCACAATGTGACTAGGGATGAATCCATGAGAGGTTATCTTTTTATATGATATAATACCCTAAATAGGAATGTCTCAACATGGTTATGAGATTTGATTAATGATGCATAATTTTTTTTGGGACATTTAGTGATGCTTAAGCTTAATTTGTAATGGTTGGTAGGAATTGATATGAAATCTGGTTGAAATCCAATTGTGGCCAATTTTAGGTGTCTACAATTTTCCCCTATTTGGAAAGGCATTAAAAACTATAGGCACAATAACATCTTCTCAAAGAGTGAAAAGGTCCTATATACCTACATCTTCGATGGAATGGATGACCTATATATGCCACTTAAAGGGAACAATTGCCAAAGGGGTTAGAGATCAGTCCCTCAAAAAGAGGAAATGATGGGACCAATGAAAGATAAAATGGGTGGAAGAGATTTATTTACCCACATGTAGTTATAACTAATGGTATATGGAGTCACCCTGATTGGGCAGACAAACAAGATGATTTTCCCACATGTGGTTATAATCATCACCATCAATGGGACAAAAAAAGGCAATGATTTTCCCAAAGGTAGTTATAATCATTGAAAAATGGATTAGGGTAAAAATATAATGATTTGCCTAAAGGTGGTTATAACCATTGGTAGAATAAAAACATGCCCTAATTGGGAAGATAGAGATAATGGTTTTACCAAAGGCAAATATAAGCATTAGCCTTCAAATATATCAAAACACAATGATTTACCCATATATAGTTAGAATCATTGGTTATGTGGGTGGGATGATAAATAATGATTTTCCCCAAGTTGGTTATAATGATTAGTAACACAAATGGGATGAGATATAATGATTTTCCTATAGGTGGTTATAATCATTGACTGAATGATGGGATGATGATAAAAATTTGATTTTTTTGGCTTATGAACTAAAGCCATGATCATGGAGTAAGAATAAGTCAGTATAGAGGAGAAAAGATGAATTTGGGAAACATGTTAGTATGGAGATGCACATCCTAATTAACAAGGACTAAAATTCTTTTAAAATTTTAATTACTCTATATGTGGGGAATGATTTAGATAGATCAAGAATTTTTTAGGTACCAAGGAGTACCACATCATAATTTCTTGTAAGACTTGTTGAGATGATTATTTTTATAGCACATGATGATAGGCACCTTTATATAAAACACCATGATAACTAAGCTAAAATATTCATAAGGACTAACACGCAATCTAATAAACATGAAAAAATAATGCACCAATGATAAAAACCATGATGACAATCTTGACATATGAATATGGATGGATTCAAGAATAATGCACAAGGAATCACCCAATGAACATGCATATAATGAATCGAGACATTACAATGAAACCAAAAAAATAGGTAAAGAAATAAATAAAAACACCCAACACCAAAATAAACCAAAAAAGTTAACAAAACATAATAAAACAACATGAACCAAACACAAGCAATGGTTATATACAATGTTAGCATAAATAGAGAATAAAAAAGATAATGAACATTGTCCCTAGACTATAAGAGACAAAAACACAAAATGGGGGAACAGATGAAAAAGAATGGGGTAGCCGAGCTGACTCCAAATGCACTAGGCAAGTAGATACTGCCTACATAGTTCCATGGATACAAGGTCTAAGAAAAAATTTAGGCCAAATTTAGTTCTAGAATATGGGATAGAAGAAAATGATTAGAAGGAAAACATGATGGATGAGGTAGAGGAATATAGGAATGGGCGCACAAAATGGTGAGAGTACGGGGTGCAAGGCCAATAAGGATGGGGAAAATAAATGACAAGTGGTTGATTATGGGATAGCTAGGGATCCAAAAATCCTTAAGGTAAATAAGTGATCAATTTTTAGGATTTTTAGATCTATTTCAAATGTTTTTAGATTTTTTAGAGCATTTCAACTCGATGGAGGATTACGAGATACTAAAAGGTCAAACTCAAAAAATGGTGAGAGCATTCAAACTAAAATTTCTCAAAAAATGGTGAGAGCATATCCAAGGGGGTGAATAATCTAACCTAAACATAAATTGAGTGTTACCTATATAGTCTCAGGATGGGACCTCAAGTCACTACAGTTCTACCTTATAGCAAAGGAATCTGACTAGGTAGTAGCAAATTCTCAAAATAGGCAAAGTAGGCAAATGGCACAATATGGCATAAGTATGACAAGGTGGCACTTCAAGGCATGATAAAATGTGTTGTTCCTAATTTTACCATGATAAAATAATGACATAGGCAAATGATACTAATTTTCATATAAGCGATTATAATTAGTAGCATGATGGTGGCACTCTGATTTTCCCAAAGGTAGTTATAACAAAGATTACTTAAATGGAACAAAATAAGGAATGAAGGATGTAACTATCAAACCACTATCATAATACTTCAAAATATGGCCTCTATCTATAATACTAAATCAACTATTGAAACTTGATCTAAATCCTTTCGCTAAAGGTGCCCATAGAACCAATTAAACAAAACAAAGGTTAAAGGGGTAGTGGTAGGGAGGCTACAAACAAATTTTTTAATAGAATAGGCATGGTATAATGTTATATGATATATGGTATAAAGAAGATCATATTATGGTACAATGGAAATGGGCCTTATATATAATACTTTAGGTCTCTCAAATGAAGTAACACTTGAGGTGTATAATGTTCATCGACTCATCAAGTTCATCCCTATCTAGTGTAGTGAGCCTGTATGCTATAGAACCATAATTTGTAACAATGATATATGGGCTTATCTAGTTGGGTTTGAACTTTACCTTGTGCTTCTTTTTAGTCATGGTATTATGTTGGGTTTATTTAAGAATAATGTCACCAAGTTTGAATTTTTTGTGTTTGACCCACTGGTTATAATTGTCACAGAGTCAGTTCTGGTATGCCTGAGGTTGTTGACTGTAGTCATACATTTTTCATCAAGTAACTTTATCTCTTATAGACAAGAAAATCGATAGTCTTCATTTTCTAGTACATGCTTCAAAGAGATGCACAAAGATGGTAACTTGATCTCAAAGGTAAGAATGGCCTCAGTACCATAAACAAGTAAACAAGGGAATATGAAGTGGATCCTATTGGGGTATGGTAATTAGTGTGTTATGCCTAGAGAGAATAGAATATTTTTAGTTTCTAATTGTAGCTGGCATCATTGACAAATTTTTTTAGGATGTTGATAATGGTTTTGTTGGATGCTTCTACTTGGTTATTACCTTGTGGGTAATAGGCAGTAGAAAAATGTTAAGTAATGTTGTACTTGGCACATAGTGATTTGACATCCTTATTATTAAATGATCTACCATTATAAAATATAATATCAGATGGGATACCATATTAGTAGATGAGATGGTTGAAAATAGATTTGTAGTCATGTGAGGTGTATAACTTCAAATAACTTAGTGAAATATTTGATAGAGATGAGGATGTGTTTATAGCCATCAAATGAGGTTGGGTTAATATTACCAATGAGATTGAGGCCACATGTTAAAAATGTAAATTTGTAAGTATTGGTTTTAGTGTTTTGGCTGGGGCATGAATTAGATTGGCATGCCTTTGACATTTTAGCAATTTTTAACATACGTAGTTGCATTTACATTCATAGTTGGCCAATAGTACTTAGTATGTAGGAGAATTTTGGCTAGGATGGTCCCACTAGTGTGAGATCCACATACTCTTTCATGAACTTCTTGTAATGCTAATGTTGATTCTATGGAGTTTATAAAATGATTAAAAGTTCCATCAAAGCTATAGTGGTAAAGGGTTGGTACAAGTAAGGTATATCATGAGTTTTGGTGGATAAAGGCATTTCGTTGTTTGTATGATAGGTTTGGCAACATAATATGGTCATGAAGGTAGGTATAAAGGTTTGAATACCATATAGAGTTGGGACCAATAATATCATAGATCATTGCGATGGTTGAAGGTTTATGAGCTAGTACTAGAATATTTTTGACAAGAAATTGATATTATTTTGCCTTGTTGATATGATGAATTAAATAGCCAATGGTGGCCATGGCATACATTATTCTATTACTATCCCTTGGAATGTATTTAAACTATATATTGCTAATTTTTTGTTTAAGAGTATCGATCATGGCCTTGTATGTCACCAATTTGTCATCTTTGGTCTAAAAATGGTCTATAACCTGATTAATGATTAACTAAGAATCACCATAAACCTTGAGATGCTAAATATTCCATTGTACTACCTAAAAAATACCTATGATGAGTGATTCATATTTAGCTATGTTTTTAGTAAAAGAAAGCTGATCTAGAATGATTTAGGGATATGATCTCCTTAGTGTAATAAACAATAGGTCTACCTTTGATCCATGTGATGTGAATGATCCATCAAAATATAACTTCTAGTGTTGCTCCTCAAAAGGTGTTTCAATTATAGTCATGATGGACTCATATGAGACGTATAATGTTAGAGGTTTGGTATCTATAAGGGGATATTTAGATGGTTGATCTATGAGTACTTATCACTTGATGGCCTTTTGGTTGATTCAATCTATCTCAAACTCTCTCTTAAACATGATCCATTTAGCCACGTAGCCTTGTAAAGCTATTTTAGATAGTATATACTTGAGTGGATATATTTTGGAAATAAATATGGTCTTGTTTAACATGTAATCTCATAGTTTTTGAGCTACAAAGACCATAGCTAAATAAGCATTTTCTATGGGCATATAAATGTGTTTATACATAACCAGTGTACAAATTAGATAGTACATAATATGTTCTTTTACCTTATCATCAATGTTGAGCTAGAAGTGCCCCTAGGGATTTCTTAGTGGTATAAAAATATTGTAAGAATGGCTTTCTTGGCATAGGTGGCAATAAAATAGGTTGATTTTCAAGATAGTCCTTTAAAAGCTAAAAATCTTTTTGGCATTCTTCATCCCAATGAAATGTGACACCTTTCTTTATTAAGTTTTTAAATAGATGTAATTTATTAGCTAATTATGAAATTAAATGTTTGATAGATTGGATCTTACCTTGAAAACTATGGAGTTGATGTAAACTGGATGGTGGTGGCATCTCAGTAATGGCTCAGACTTTGACTAGATCAAATTTAATGCCTCAACAAGACACAATGAAGCCTAGAAATTTTCTTGAATTAATTCCAAAAACACACTTCTTAGGATTGAGTCTGACCTTGTATTCATGTAGTCTCTCAAATATTCTTTGTAGTGTTATTGGATGAGCAACCCTAGTCTTTGATTTTCCTAATATGTCATCAATGTAGTCTTCAATAATGTCATGCATCATATCATGAAATATAATGGTCATGTCTCTTTGGTATGTGGCCCCAATATTTTTGAGATAAAATGGGGTGTGAACATTATTTTATGTTGGTCTTCTAACATAATTTGAATCTAGTTTTACACTGAAACTCCATCCATCAGTGAAAGCATTTCATACTAGGCCATGGAGTCAACTATCATGTCAATATTTGGCAAAAGAAAGCCATATTTGGGGTGGGTATTATCTATATATCTAAAATTAGTATAGATTCTAATTATTTTTGGTTTTTTGATAATGGACACAACATTTAAGATCCACTATGAGTAGTTGATCATTTGAATGCATCTTTATTCTAAGATTTTTTCCAACTCTTTATTTATTAATATAGAAATGTAAGGATGCATCTTGAAAAAAGAATTTTCATAGGTTTGACATTAGGATATACCACAAAATGGTGTACAACTAAGGTGGGGTCCAAACCTGGCATGTCTGAATAAGCCCAAGTGAAAATGTCAACAAATTCCCTAAAAAGGGGTTTAAAGATTTCACATTCTTCCTTAGTAAAGGATGTGCCTAATTTTATCCACTCTAGGTTGTCTAGAGTCTTGATGATGACTTCTATAGTGTCATCTACAAGGAGAGTTGAATTTTTTTCTAGAATAGTTAGGAATGATTTGAATTGGCCTACAATGACAAAGTCCTCTATTTAGAATAGTTCTTCAAGGTATCTAAGGAAAGATGAATCAAAATCTCCTAATGGTAAGTATGGTCATATGATAAACACTATTGGAAACTCTTGAAGTATTTGTTTGAAGGCATGTTATTCTTTAGAAGTGAACTCAAACCTATAGGCATGTTCATCATTAGTGGTATCCTGAGCTATGTTTGAGGAAAGGTGAGCACCCCTATTTAATGGCTCCTAAAATAGGATTTCACCAGAATACCAACCTTTCTCTTTACTTTTATCCTGGTCTAAAAGTGTCTCAAAGAAGTTTTCAATTTATAACCTCAATTTTTTATTTATTTGTTTGTGGATAAGGGTGTTCAACCATTCTCCAAAATAGGTTGTAGGATCCAATTTGATTGAGAACCCTTTTTATAGTCTCCTAATAGAACATTGTGTCATAGGCCTAAAAAATCACAAAAGGATTCATCATTCTCAAACTTGTCTACAAGCACTGTGGATTCTTATTGGTCTAAGGCTATAAGTTGAAGGTGATTAGAGGAAGCAAACTATGTCAATTAATTGGGTTAAGTGTATAAATGGCATGGGAATCAAATAGATTAGTATTGTCTAGGTATTTATAAATGTTATGATCAGAATATACTCTACTTTTGGCATCATCATTACTATTCATTAGAATTAGAACATGAATAAGATATGTGGGGTCACCCCCAGGTAGTTTAAATCTGAGACCATAGGTTCCTTTGTACAGAGTTATAGAGATTGGCTTGAGCCTTCCCTATTGACTAGGCCTGAAGCCTCCTCCTTGATAGGCATGATTCTCCATGATCCTTTTATGAATGGGGTATTTGGAATTTTTGTAATAATCAACCAATATATTATTTTACAACCATGTTTCATCATTTGCAAGTAGGTCAAGTTGTTGGCCAGTGGCCAGTGTGAAAATGATAGGAGCTAGACTATGTAGTTTAGCCTTTCCCATTGTTTGTAATTCCATGCAAGGTAGTTTGGATTTAGGTCTACCATAGGATTTGGGGTTTTATGGAAGCTTGGAAATGTGAAATGTATCATGGGTCTAATATTCTCCTTGAACATTAGTCATGATGGTAAAAATATTGGACATTTTAGGAGGTGGCATATGGGAAGATGAATCAAGGGTATGTGGTTTAATACAATTGGCCTCTAGAAAATTAACAAGAATTTTTTCCCATTATCCATTTTAGGCATTAGATATAATCTAAAATTATAGTTATAACTTTTGTGTTTAGCCTCCAAATGTTTAAAATGTTCATAGGGCTACAAATCTCCATGGGTGGTTACCTTCATGCCATAATGAGAAAACTTGAGACACTAGTGCAATGTTGATAGGATTACATGAACTTAATATATCCAAGGTATTCTTAGAACTAAATTATATGACATCTACGTTTGATGCATGGAAAAGTGTATTGTGGGTCAGGAGCCCAATGATAATTGACAAGCTAATAGTGCCTTGTGATTCCCACTCTTCATTGTCATAGGCCTTGATTATGATAATTTATGATTGAAGATCAATTATTATATATCTAAGATGCTTAATGAGCTTTAGAGACATAATATTTAGGCCTGATCTATTGTCTATGAGGACATATTTCACTTTGTGCCATGTTATGATAACTTCAATGTACAATGGATTATTATGGAGAGGGATAGGGAACGACATATCACTTTGGTTAAAGGTTAACTATTGTCTTAGGGCTAGATGTCCAACCAAAACTTGAAATTTTTTTGGGCTTATGTTGTTTGGAACTTGTGATTAGACAAGGAACTCTATTAAGATGTTCTTGTGTGTGTTAGATGTACACAACAAATCTAAAATATAAATTTATGTAGGAATCTTTTGAAGATGTTGCATAGTATTGAACATATTTTTGAACACATCAGTATATGGCTTCTTCCTAGCCAAAATAATGGGTTGGATGGGTATAATGGAAGATGGTTGTGGCTTTGGGATGGTAATATTTGACCATCGATTTGTGATTGCATAATTAAGATTAGATACAAGACCATTATTACTAAAAATGATGGTGTAGTGTGGCCATATAGGATAAGTCTCAATTTTTGATGCACTTGTATGTGGTCATACGAAAATAGGTGAGTTATCAATATAAGGTATACAATTTAGTAATCCCCACTTACTAGTACACTTGTATGTAGTCCCAAGTCAAGGAAGGATCACTAGCATAGGTTAGTTGATTAGAATTGGTTAACAATAGTCCTATTAGATTAGTACTTGGTCTTAGATTGATGAAGATGGTGGAATCATGACCTCTTGTAATATGGCCTAAAAATTTGTTATAGTCATATGAAATAATGTGGTAAGTCTATTTGGTATTAACATCATTATAGCCTTGGTTTTATCCATTTGATTAATGTTGTTGTTGCTTCTACTAAAATTGTTGTTGTTGTCTTAGATATTGATATTGTTGTTGTTGTTTTGGATTTTGTCATTATTTAATTTAATTTTTTTTGGAATATTGGTGTCTTATTCTTATTTTAATTAAAGGTTTGGGTTGACTAAATTAGTAAATAATATTTCAATAATTTAACCACTAATTTGTATAATTTATTTGTATTCTTAACATTTCTATAAATTGCAATAAATATGGAGAAAATAAGACTTAACTTAAAACTAATTGAAATGGCTATTGTAGGGTTTGATATTCGCTATGCAAGATTAACACAGTGTCACAAATTAGGATTTGGCTTTCATTTTATGAAAGAACACGACTGTTGAAATAGGGCACCATAGAGTCCAGCATTTTTTTCTTCTTCTACCACCATTGTCCAAATTACTCATAGGGACTTGATTTCTTTTGGTAGTGTTCATTGTCCCTATGTGATTTTGATTGTGAAATCTCAACTAATGAAAGTCTAAAAAACTCCTTATAGAGATGATTTAATATTCAAACCCTAGACTTCATTGTGCTTTGATAAAACTTGAAAATAAAGGGGGGGTTAGTGTGTGTAAGATGCACTGAACATGTATCCACACTCCTTGTGTGGGCACACTGTCTACATATTAATATTCTGAAGAGAGATCAATCCATATATAGTTATTCCACTTAATGTTTTTTATGTAATAATCTGAATGTAGATATAAAAATGCTAAATTGGGTGTGCTTGAGGTGGCTAAGGATAGGTGTGAGGATTTGGATTTTCTTATAGCTGTATTGGATGGCTATATGTCGAGAATAGGGAAATTTGCCTTAGTGGTTTTGCTTGTATTCTTGTTTACTTTGTAATATTTTCTAAACTCCTTATAAATGAACTTTGAATGGGCTTATATATATATATATATATATATATATATATATAGGTCATGGATCGAATGTATCTATGCTAAGCCAACAAGATGAAGGATAGGAACTGAAAGGAAATCATTGGAGCTCAAAATGCAATTGGACAAGAGTGACAAACTAGGATACCCTAGGGTTAAACACTATAATCCAAGTTGGGTGCTCCTATCCTATAAGTGTAGGACTTGGGGGGATAGTATTGGCCTAGGAAATGCTACTTGGCTGAGGTGGAATGATCATTTAAAGAGATTAGGATGATTGGGAATAAGCAAAAAGGTGTCTAGAAGGGTCATGAGAGCATGTAAGATGGACCTATGGGTTGGGTGTCATAAGCCACACTCAAGATACCAATTTTGACATTTTATATGACTACATTTACCCTGTCTTTATTCTAGTGATGTATCAAAATGAAATACTAGGATTAAAGAAAAGTGGAAAGCGTACCTGAACTTATTTTTGATGCCTAAATGTGTACCACAAGTGCTTAGAGTGTTTAAAAACACTTCTTATTTTAGAATTTAGAGAATGTAGTGCATGAGTTATAGGTTGTGATAATCCTATTATATGTTGGTATAATAGATGTATATAAGTGACTATTTCATAATATTTATATTAGTTATTAGTTAGGAGCCACCATGGCCAAATAACAAATCTATGAAAAGTATGTAGTAATTATGCAAATAATAGTGAATTATGATTGAAAACTAAACTATGAATTAATTTAGAATATATCTTTACAATGACAAGATGAACTAATTTAATCCAGGTCAAAAAAAGAGTAAAAATAATGGGAGGGTAGAGGTAAATATTACTAATCTTCATTCCAAACATCATGACAAAGTTCAGATTTCATTCAAGTGTGCACTTAAAACCAACATGTAAAGTGAGACAGTTTATCTCAAATCACATCACACAACAAGAAAACTTCTAAGAAAGGTATAAATAATGCAAATAAGAATCAATTTCACTATAAATATTATACCTCTGCAAGTAAATAGCATTAACACAAATGTAAGGTCAAATAAAATAAAATAAAACTAAAGACTTTCAGTCAACTTAACATTGACACAAGTTAACAAATCTAAAACTAAATGTGCACACCAAGAATCCATAAGAACCATTTAAATCTAAAAATTAGAATAAGTAAATGAGAGAGAAGATATGACAATAAACACATAGATAAATATTGGACAATCTTTAAAAAATTCCTTAATTGTACTACTTACTCTAAGTTTATAAAGTAATTTTGGCTCTAAAACTCCTCCTTTCTTCTAAAAAATGAAAATACCACCTTTTATAGAAGGACAAGGCAACATAACAGTTAATCTTGTTGACAATAAATGTATAAAAGTAAAGATAGTTTTTCTTTTTACAAAGTTTATAGAATATGTTTGCTTTTTCAAAATGGATTGACCTATAGGCAAATATGCTAACAACCCATCATATACCTTTACAAAAATATTCTATTTTTGAATATTATAAAATTTGCTAAAAAATTATTTCTAGCTGGCTGGTGGGTCCTGTGTTGATGAAGCCTTTTGTTGCTGCTAAAAAAAACTCATGGTTTTATCTGCATTGAGTGGCTATATATTTTATTTTTACTTCAACTCATACATATAAAAACCAATAAAAAAATTAGTTTTCACTTCACAATTTACATTAATGAAAATCCTACAAGATGCATAACCTTGCCACCAAACTAGTGGGACCCTCCATTTAAAAACTAATGGTTCTATTTGACAAGTGATTGAGTATGGAAAAACAATAGAAAATGCTTTGGAGGGCAACTTTTTATTCTCTTATCTTTTGATTCACTATATCACATGAGAAAAAATTTGGAAAAAATGTTCCTTATATGAGGGTTAAAAAACTCATTTGACCATTTATCTTGAATTTGAAGTGCATGAGATATATGACTTGTTCAATATGTCTACTAGGATCTATTTAGACCCATAAAACTAGCCAAAATGCTTTAAAGGTCAACTTTGCATACCCATAACTTTTAATGTACTATGTCACATGGGCTAAACTTTAGCAAAAATGGTCCTTATAAAAATATGAATAAATCCATTTGACCATTTCATCTAACATTATAGTGCATAAAGATATGATCTCATAATAATGCCTACTGGGCTCAATTTGGACCCTACAAAATTGGCCAAGTATAGAAAAAAAGAATATTGGAAGGTAAATGTACATGCTCATATCTTTTGATGTACTATATCGAATAAGCTCAAACTTGGCAAACATGTTTCTTACATGAGGCTTAACAAACCCATTTCACCATTTCCCTTGAAACTACAACACTTGTGAGATACGATCTCTTGAAAATGCCTACTAAGCTCTATTTGGGCTCCCAATTGACGTTTGTGTGACCATATTTGACATCTTGAAGATCATCAAATTTAAGCTCATGTGATTTGTTTCATGGGATTAAATTTGATGTTTGCATAACCATCATGTGATGTTCATGTAACCGTATTTGATGTCTTGAAGACCATCAAATTTAGGCTCATGTATTTTTTCATGGGTTTAAATTTGACGTCCGCATGACCATCTTCTATGTTTTGGACAACTTTATAATTTTATATTTTGAAGTAAAAAACTCACTAACACCAAATTTGTAGGAAGTGAACATAATACCAAAAATAACAAACCCATTTGATCCACTAGTCTTGAGAGATTTATAAATAGACCTATAAAATGTTGAAATGAGCCCTTTTCCATGATTTTTTATGACACCCATGTACTTTTTAGGAAAACAATTTAAAATTGCTTGAGAACCAAATTTACATGCTCAAAATTTTGATGCGTTATGTCGTATGAGCTCAAATTTAATGAAAATGTTTTTTGTACAAATGTAAACAAACCCATTTGATCACTTCATCTAAAATTGTAGTGCATGAGAGATATAGCCTCTTGAAAATGCTCACTAAGTTTTGTTTGAGTTCTCTAAAAATGGCTATAGGAAAAATAACAAAATGCAAACGAGAGATGAACTTTGCATGCCTATAAATTTTGGTATGTTATGTTTCATGGGCTAAAACTTAGCAAAAATAGTTCTTGTATGAGGGTTAACAAACTCATTTGACTATTTCATATAAATTTGCAGCACATGAGAGATATTGCTTCTTGAAAATGCCTACTAGACTCATTTTGTACTTAAAAAACACAATAAAAAATGCTTTGGAGAGAAAATTTGGATCTCTATAACTTTTGACACACTTTATTACTAGAGCTAAAAATTGGTACGTATGATCTAAGCATGAAGATGAATAAACCCATTTAATAATTTATATTGAAACATACACACATCTAAAATATGACTCTAGTAAATTGCCCATTTAGATTTTCTACCATCAGATCAGGATGTCCAGATGGACACAATGAAGAACCAACTACATACCATTCATTTCTAAACTTACTCTAATCACTTTTGACACCCCATAGAGTCTCTTCAACCTACCTATGGTCTTTTTGAATTAACAAATGACACTTTAAATGAACTTACTTAGCTTGAATTTCTACAGACCAAAGGCTAGTAAAGGTTTAAACTAAGTTTAAATCATAAAATTTAGACATAGTTCATTCAAAAAAGGCTTCATCAAACATGAAACCTAAACACAAAGAACAAATACTAATAAACTTAGATAGGGTCAGACTAGAAACATGAACCAATAAGTCAGTCATACCATGATGTGGATGAGTTTTAAAATTAAAAAATATGTAAACATACTAAATACACTTTGATCAATTGAATTTTTTATTTTAAAGTACAAATTTAAATAATTTGACATATGGGTCCCTAATTTTTAAAAATGGTGGGCATGTTGACCTCAATAAATGATGACTTTTGAAGAAAATATAGCAATATATTAGAATTCAGAGACTCTGATTTAGACTAATAATTAAATTACTTATCCCATTTGATCAATCACCATGATTAATATTAGTTCATGTTTAGAAAAAAATCATATATGCATATTTAGGATCAAACATCAAAACTCAATCATGCTATGTGTGTGCTTTAATTTCACTTACTGATTGACAAAAGATTTCAAGAACAACTTCCAAATTCATGGCTTTAATCATTAACATTGACTTTCAACATATTCAAATAATCATTAAGAACCATGCCTTAACTCAAACAAGGTTTAAGAATTGCTTTGTTGCCAGCCAAGCATCCATATCCCTAATAGATATGCCTTTGGCTCTGATCATGGTCTTGCTTCACTACCAGCTAGAATTCCATAGCCTTGATGGAGATTACCAGTATCACCTTTGCTTGGAAAGCCTTTGATTTTACAATAAGCTCTTATTTTTTTATTTTTTTGATCATTTTTTTAATCTTCTATCAAAAATTGAGAACCAAATTATCCAAGTTTAGGGATTTGGTCAAGTGTTTTATTTTCAGACAATATTATTTAGTTGTAAACTTTATCCTAGACAATTAATGTTTTTTAAGTGTAAGCAAGACTATGTTTTAATAGTTTAATCTTCATCCAACATATGTAATCCTTCTTAAAACCAATATTAGATCAAAACAAGGTTTAAAATCTCCAAAAATAATTAACTATCTATCAGTCTTTACTAGTTTATCTAAACTACAACATCGATCTCACATTCTAACAACCCATGATCAACTAATGTTGAGAAGTCATACCTTAATTTTTGAATTATGAAGATTTTGAGTAGCCTAAATAAAATTCAAGCTGAGGTGTTAGGGTGTGGAGCTAAAAGCTTCACCAAGGAGCATACTTAAACAGGTTCGGGTCTACACAGACGCCGGTGTCGGTCAGGAGCGACCGACGTCGGTTAGTAGCAGTTGCAGAGGCGCCGACGTCGGTGATATGGTCGACCAGCGACGGTCACAGGCGAACAGGCAGGAACCGACGTCGGTTACCTGCGTGTCCAGAAATCTATTTTCGTGGACAGCAGCGAGTGTTTGCATGATAAGTTTGAGTCGTGGACTCAAGCTTGCGTCTCTATTATTGGCAATATTATTTTTAGAGCCCTTGTTTAAGAGGCTTAACTGTTTATTGTAAGAGCATGCTCAAGTTTCCTATTTCTATATGTAGGAAGATCTTCTTAGCTTAGAATTGTAAGTAGAATGAGTGTAGAACTGTAAGAGTAGAACATTGTGAATGTTTGAAGGACAGTACAGAGTTGCATCAATCCAGGTTGTTGGATTTGAGTGTACTTGAGAGTGAGCTCTTGAGGAATAGAGATCTAGTGAGAGATCTTGTGTGTATCTGAGAGAGGTGTGGAAGAACGAAGCTTCTTCATTGTATTCCTATTGTAAAGAGTTTCAATACAAGTTTTCAGGGTGTTTTCTTGTATATCTTGTTCTGTGCTATTTATCATTTCAGTTACTTATCTATCTGATTTATTTTCGCGTTTATTGCTTTCACAAGTGTAATCTATTGTTGGTTTGATCCCCCAACAAGTGGTATCAGAGCCTTGGTTACAGGTTACAGGTTACAGATTACAGGTTGCTCACGGGTGTTTCTGCAGGAATTTCTGTTTGAGTGGGAGAAGCAATGGCAGAAGAAAGTAAACTGAGAATGGAAAAGTTTAATGGCAAGAACTACCAACATTGGAGAATGCAGATAGAGGACTATCTGTATCAGAAGGATCTCTACTTACCGTTAGGTGGGATAGCAAAGAAGCCCAAGGACATGGAGGATGAAGAATGGGAAGTTCTTGACAGAAAGGCTCTTGGGTCTATAAGACTGAGTCTGGCCTCCACTGTGATATGTAATTTGTCACAGGCAAAAACTACGGTAGAGTTGATGACCACGTTAGCAAATATGTATGAAAAACCCTCAGCTTCAAATAAGGTATATCTTATGAAGCAATTATTTAATTTGCATATGAATGAAGGTGGATCTGTTTCTACTCATCTGAATGATTTCAATGGAATTGTTAATCAGTTAAGTTCTGTCAATATTGTATTTGAAGATGAAATAAAAGCTCTTTTGATATTATGTTCTTTGCCTGAAAGCTGGCATGGCTTAGTAATGGCAGTTTCTAATACTGCATCTGCATCAAATATTTTGAAAGTAGAGGATGTGGTTAGTGTTATCTTGAATGAGGAAATACGTAGGAAAAGCACAGAAGAGACATCTGGGAACGCTTTAAATTTTGAGAGCAGGGGAAGGCAAAAAGGAAAGAGCAAGAGGAGATCAAGATCTAAGTCTAAGGTAAGAGGAAGATCCAAATCCAGGAATGGCAGGAAGCCATAATGCTAGAACTTTGGAAAGATGGGGCACATAAGCAGAGATTGTTGGTCAAAGCCCAAGGAGGACAACCAACACGAAGGAAAGGGAGAAGCCAAGGTTGCAGGTATTGCACAGGATGCTTTAATTTTCTCTTTGCATAATAACATAGAATCTTGGGTATTAGATTCTGGTGCATCTTTCCATGCTACCCCTAACAGAGAGTATTTCAGTGACTATATCCATGGAGATTTTGGAATAGTGTACTTAGGGGATGACGAGCCTTGTAAAATAATTGGCAAAGGTAAAGTGCAGCTGAAGATGCAGAATGGCAACACATGGGTGTTGAGAGAAGTGATGCATGTTCCTAGTTTGAAGAGAAATTTGATTTCTGCAGGTAAGCTAGGTGATGAGGGTTGTACAGTAACTCTCACAGCAGATTCTTGGAAGGTGACCAAGGGTGCACTAGTTATGGCCAGAGGTAAGAGAGAAGGTACTCTCTACTTGTGTAATTGTGTTACTAACAAATCTCCTTCAGTTTTATCTACTTTAGGTGTGGATTGTAAATTGTGGCACTCAAGGCTTGGCCACATGAGTGAGAAGGGGATGTCAATACTTAAGTCTAAAGGTATGCTTTCAGATTTGAAAAGTATGGATCTAGAGTTTTGTGAGCACTGTGTATTTGGGAAACAGAAAAGGGTTAGTTTTCTCAAGACCGGGTCTACTAAGAAAAGGCAGAAGTTGCAGCTTGTTCACACAGACGTGTGGGGAACGGCTCAGGTAGCCTCTATTGGTAGATCACGGTACTATGTTACATTCATAGATGACTCCACAAGAAAGGTATGGATCTACTATATTAAAAAGAAATCTGATGTTTTTGAGACTTTTAAGTTTTGGAAGGCTATGGTTGAGAATGAAATAGGCAAAAAGTTAAAGTGCTTGAGATCTAATAATGGCGGTGAGTTCTGTAGTCTTAAGTTCAAATTGTATTGTTATACACAAGGAATCCGTAGGCAAAGGATGATTCCAAGGACACCTCAGCAGAATGGTATTGCTGAAAGGATGAACAGAACTATCATGGAGCATGCAAGATGTATGAGATTGCATGCAGGGTTGCCCTTAGAGTTTTGGGCAGAAGCAGTTGACACCGCAGTGTACTTGATTAACAGAGGACCCTCTACAGCTCTGGATGGTGGAATTCCAGAAGAGGCATGGACAGGTAAAAAGGTAGATCTCTCATATCTCAAAGTTTTTGGTAGTGAAGCCTTTGTGCATATAGATAAGGAAAATAGAAAGAAGCTTGATCCTAAGTCTATGAGGTGCACATTTATAGGCTATGGCTCAGATGATTTTGGTTTCAGATTTTGGAATCTAGGAACTAACAAGGTAATCAGGAGCCGTGATGTTGTTTTCAATGAAAGAGTGATGTACAGTGATCAGATAAGGAAGCTGGATCAATCTGGGCAAAGTAATAGTGAATTGGACGAAGTTATGGTCCAAAATGAGCTCGCGGGAAAAAGAAATAATCACTTACAGGAAAACACAGAGACCGACGTCGGCAGGGTTGGAACCGGCGTCGGCAGTACAGAAACCGATGTCGGTCATACAGAGACTGACGTCGGTAGACCAGGCACCGAGGTCAGTCAGGCAGAACCGACGACGGCGAGTGACAGGTCTACAGGTGGCCGAGGTCGGTCACTGTCAGAAAATTTGGGTGGACAGATTGTTGAAAACAAGTCCAAGACACCCATTAGGAGGTCTGAAAGGGTAAGTAAGCCTCCTATTAGATATTCTCCTTCCTTATATTACTTATTGCTAACCGATGGTAGAGAACTAGAGAGTTTTGAAGAAGCATTACAGGTGGAGTCCAGGAGTAAGTGGGAGCGTGGCATGGTTGAGGAGATGGAGTCCTTAAGAGAGAACCAAACATGGGATTTGGTTGAATTGCCAGCTGGTAAGAGAACACTGAAGAATAGATGGACCTACAGGTTGAAGGAAAGTGAGGATGGTCAGATGCGATATAAGGCCAGATTAGTGGTAAAAGGATTTGCACAAAAGCCAGGTATTGACTTTGGTGAAATTTTTTCTCCTGTTGTTAAGATGACTTCAATAAGGGTTGTATTGTCTTTGGTTGCTTTTGAGGATTTACATCTCGAGCAGCTAGATGTTAAGACAGCATTTCTTCATGGAGATTTGGATGAGGAAATTTACATGGAACAGCCAGAAGGTTTCGAGGTCAAAGGTAAGGAGAAGTTTGTGTGCAGGTTAAAGAAAAGCTTGTATGGCCTCAAGTAAGCTCCAAGGCAATGGTACTTGAAATTTGATAGGTTTATGACTGAGCATGGCTACAGTAGGTGTCAATCAGACCATTGTGTGTATTTCAAGAGATTTGATAATGGTAGATATATTATTCTATTGTTGTATGTAGATGACATGTTGGTTGCAGGGTCTCACATGCAGGATATCTCTGAGCTGAAGGAGAAGTTAGCTCAAAAGTTTGCCATGAAGGATTTGGGAGCAGCGAAGAAGATCCTTGGCATGAGCATTACGAGAGACAGGAAAAATCACAGGTTGATATTGTCTCAAGAAGATTATGTGAATAAGGTGTTGGAGAGGTTTAATATGCAGGATGCAAAACCGGTAAGTACACCTATGACTGAACATTTTAAGTTAAGCAAAGAACAATGTCCCAATTCACATGATGAGGTAGAGTACATGAGTACGGTTCCATATTCTTCCGCAGTAGGGAGTTTGATGTATGCAATGGTGTGTACTAGACCAGATATTGCCCAAGCAGTGGGAGTAGTAAGCAAGTATATGGCCAATCCAGGTAAGGAACATTGGAAAGCGGTTCAATGGATCCTTAGATATCTGAGAGGAACCAGCAGCAAGCATTTGTGCTATGGAGGTTCAGATACTTCTCTACATGGCTATGTAGATTCAGATATGGCAGGGGATTTGGATGGTAGGAGGAGCACCACAGGTTATGTTTTTACTGTAGGTGGAACAGCGGTTAGTTGGATATCTAAGTTGCAGAAGGTTATAGCCTTGTCAACTACAGAAGCAGAATACATTGCAGCTACAGAAGCTAGCAAGGAGATGATATGGATGACACGGTTCATGGAAGAGCTTGGAAGGGAGCATGGGAGTTGCAGATTGTACAGTGACAGTCAGAGTGCAATCCATTTGGCCAAGAACTCGGCCTTTCACTCTAGAACCAAGCACATACAGCTAAGGTACCACTTCATATGGCAGGTATTGGAAGATGGTGAGTTGAAGCTGGAGAAAATTCATACAGACAAGAATCCTGCTGATATGCTAACAAAGCCGGTTACGATGGAGAAGTTGAATCTTCATTCAACTTCTATTGGTCTTCATGATTGAGTTGAAGATGGAGGAGCTAGAAGATGATGCTGTACAGGTTGGTGTAGCTGGTTTATCTCCAAGTGGGAGATTGTTAGGGTGTGGAGCTAAAAGCTTCACCAAGGAGCATACTTAAACAGGTTCGGGTCTACACAGACGCTGGCGTCGGTCAGGAGCGACCGACGTCGGTTAGTAGCAGTTGCAGAGGCACCGACGTCGGTGATATGGTCGACCGGCGATGGTCACAGGTGAACAGGCAGGAACCGACGTCGGTTACCTGCGTGTCCAAAAATCTATTTTCGTGGACAGCAGCGAGTGTTTGCATGATAAGTTTGAGTCGTGGACTCAAGCTTGCGTCTCTATTATTGGCAATATTATTTTTAGAGCCCTTGTTCAAGAGGCTTAACTGTTTGTTGTAAGAGCATGCTCAAGTTTCCTATTTCTATATGTAGGAAGATCTTCTTAGCTTAGAATTGTAAGTAGAATGAGTGTAGAACTGTAAGAGTAGAACATTGTGAATGTTTGAAGGACAGTACAGAGTTGCATCAATCCAGGTTGTTGGATTTGAGTGTACTTGAGAGTGAGCTCTTGAGGAATAGAGATCTAGTGAGAGATCTTGTGTGCATCTGAGAGAGGTGTGGAAGAACGAAGCTTCTTCATTGTATTCCTATTGTAAAGAGTTTCAATACAAGTTTTCAGGGTGTTTTCTTGTATATCTTGTTCTGTGCTATTTATCATTTCAGTTACTTATCTATCTGATTTATTTTCACGTTTATTGCTTTCAAAAGTGTAATCTATTGTTGGTTTGATCCCCCAACAAGTGCGTTATCCAAAATGACTTATTTAGAAATAAGGAACAAGGCACAAAAGACAAATAAATATGTTCAAGCATTATATACAAACAAGGGATAGGAAGAGAAAAAATAAGAAAGAAATTAATATAATCCCTATACTAACTTCATTAAATACTTACCTTTAGGATCAAATGGAAAATTAGTTAGCCTACTATAGAACCTTAAAATTTGAGTGTTTTTGATGGTATCTTCATGCTGATAGGGGCATTTAGATGCCTAGATATTCTAGATGGTATGACTTGGGATCCTATATGCATCCTTAAGTACTTAGATTGAAGATATGAGTCTAAATCCAATCTTCTTCCTCCCAAATCCTTTTACTTTGAAGCAAGAGTGCTAGTCCTACTTCATTCATAGATAGGTACTAGCTAATATCATCTTTACTCAATAATGATAGCTCAGCTTGCATCCTTAGATTGATGTATTCATTAGGTTCTTTCTAAGGTGGAATTGGACTACCAATCTTTTCACAAAAATCTTCTAATTAATCCCAAAAGGCTTCTTCATTCTAATCAACTGAATAATGTTCCTCTAGAATCTCATCATGAGAAACATGTTGGTCCCCTATTACTGACCTATTGATAAAGTCACATGATAATTCTTGATTTCATTCATATGTTTCATCTTTATCTTTGGTGAAGAGGGGTATCTCTTCCATCCAATTATGCTTCATCTTGTCTTGGTTCAATTCTTCTAAAATAATACCACATTTTAGAAACTCTAGCTCATTGATGAAATCCTTAGATGAAGCATTCATGTGTTGTTTTATCCCTTTATCTACCATCTTCAGCTCTTTGTTTCCATTAAATAAATCATGGTATGATTGTTGTCAATGATCATCTTCTTTAGAATTATTCTCCTTTTCAAAAATAAACCTACATAGATGGCCTCCCTAGCTACCTTCTAAAGAAATATCAACTTGTACTTGACCCATATATTTTTTCAAAAACTCTTCTTCATCATCTGTAGATGTACTAATGATGACATCTTGTTGATTTTCAATTGAAATCTCTCTTACATATTTAGAAAGGTAAGTCATCCTAGATGTAACTTATTCAATTGGCTCATCTTCATCTCCATCTTCAAATGAAAAATCAAAGGCTTACATGAAACCTTGAGATGTTCCTACAAATCCAAATGTCCCTGCAGTAAATTCTTGATTAGGCATAATTTCAGAGGTTTCATAAATATTACAATGATCAACAAAAATAATATCACATAAATTTATTTGTATGTTTTCAGATGATACACTATTTTTTTCATCATGAAACTTGCTTGGAGGCCTATCAAACCTTTGAGAAGCATAGTTTCCATTAGAGCATTCCACTACATTTTCTACTTGTTTTTGTAATTGAAGAAAGTCAGTGCTCAATTTTGGACCATTTTTAATAACAAATCATTTGAATTTTTTAGTGTCTCAGGTTCATGAGTTGGAACATTGTTACTAGTTGTAAGCATTAGAGTTCTAAGATTTTATGGATAAAATCCACTTACTATACTATTTAGTAACTCTAGGTGTTAGCTAGGATATGCATGACTCAAGTAAAAATGGTTGTGAACTTGTGTTAAAGTAGGTATACTAAGAATGAAATTCTATCTGGGCCAATTCAAATTGACATTAGACATGAAATATGCCATTTGACCTTGTGGTTGCATTTGGTCATTAATGATCACAACTTCAGAGTAGACCTAGATCAATATGTTTATGATTGAAAGAGATTTTTTCAAGAATATAGAGGTCATGGGATCCAAAACATCATTATAAACTTCTAAGGCTAAAGCTTCATTAGGTCTACAAGGAGCTATAGTTCTGCTGAATATTTTTTGAAACTACATGTTAAATGCTATGGTAGTTTTATTAACACCCTTTTAATTGTAGTAAACTACTGATATAAATTATAAGGACTAATAATTTTGTTAAATTGATCAATAAAAGCATTATTGAAGTCATTTTAGCTAGTAATTCAATCCTCTAGAAGGTTAAAAAACCATTCATAAGCATCATTTTTAAAAGTAAATGGAAATAACCCATAGGCTGCATCTTCATGAATCACATTCAGCAATCTTAGAGTAGCTTTGAAACTTATAACATGCTATTTATTAGAGACAACATTATCAAGACTAAAAGAAGCTAAATATCTTTCAATATTTTAGGAAATATCATGTACTATACCTAACACATTGATTGAAGAACTACTTAGCCAAGCGATAACTTAAACACATGAGTACCTTGAACTGGGGAAGTGTTTGAGACTTTGTAAATTTTGCTCACTTAAGTCTTGCCTTAGGTAATTCTATCTTATGAATTTAAATCATGTTTGAAATATGATGTGTCAAATTAACTTTTATAAAGAATAAGAATTAAATCTGCATATTAAGTTAATTTTGCAAAGATAAATATAAAGAACAACAAAGGGCATCAAATTTTAACTAAACTAGCTGAAAGCTGTGTCTAATTATGCAATATGGTTAATCTTTACAATCTTAAGTTTAAATAAACTCAAATTTTTGAAAGATGTACCAATCTTTGATCAAAACAAGCTATTCTAACCTCAAATATTATGGATTCATAGATCTAAACCTATCTTTACCACAACCAAGCATATGTATTCAAAGAATGTCAATCTTTGTCTAAATAAGCCGAAAGACCGATATAAAACCATGAAGATCACCATCCTTTACACAATTATGCTATAAAAAACACAAATATATAAAAAAATAGAGTGATCTTTGATCAAAATACACCAAAACCAATAATGATTCTACAAACAAAGATTTATTGAAGACCCTCCTAGTGCCAACGAAGCTCCTCCTGTTGATGCCTAAATGTGTACCATAGGTGCCCATAATGTTTAGAAACACTTCTCATTTTAACATTCAATTCATGAGTTTTAAGTTATGATATTCATGTTATTTGTTAGTATAATAGAAGTAAAATAAGTGACGGTTTCATAATATTTATATTAGTTATTGGTTGGGGGCCACCATGGCCAAACAATATATCTATGCAAAGTATGCAGTAATTATGCAAATAATAGTGAATTATAATTAATAACTAAATTAATAATTAATTTAAAATGAATATTTATGATGACAAGATGAACTAAGGTGACCCAGGTCCAAAAAAGAGTAAAAAAAAATAAGGTAGAAAGAAATATTACTGATCTTCATTCCAAACATCATGAAAAAGTTCAGATTTCATCCAAGCATGCACTTAAAACTAGCATATAAATTGAGAAAACTTAGCCCAAATCACATCACACATCAGACAAACTTATAAATAAGATAAAAATAATCTAAATAAAAATCAATTTTACTTTAAAGATTATACTTCTGCAAGCAAATATCATTGATCTAGATACAAGAAGGGTAAAAAAATGAAATGAAACTAAAGATTTTTAGTCAACCTAGTATTGACACAAGTTAACAGCTCTATAAATAAATGTGCACACCAAGAATCTATAAGAACCATTCAAATCTAGAAATTAGAACAAGAAAATGAAAGAGAAGCGATGACAATAAACACACAAATAAATATTGTATAATCTTTATAGAATTCCTTGCTTATATTGTTTACTCCAAGTTTACAAAGTAATTTTGACTCTAAAACTCTCCCTCTCTTCTACAAAATGAAAATACTACCTTTTATAGAAGGACAAGGTAGCATATTGGTTAATCCTATCGACAACAAATGTACAAAAGTAAAGACAATTGTCCTTTTTGTAAAGTTTTTAGAATACATTTGCTTTTTCAAAATGGATTGACCTATAGGAAAATATGCTAACAATCTAGCATATGCTTTTAAAAAAATATTCCATTTTTGAATATTACAAAATTTGCTATAAAAATAATATTTTTAGTTGGCTGGTGGGTCCTGTGTTGATGAAGCCCCTTACTACTACTAAAAAATACTCATATATCTGCATTGAGTGGCTATATATTTTATTTTTACTTTAACTTGGACATAAAAAAATTGATTAAAAAATTGGTTTTCATTTAACAATTTTTATTAATGAAAATATTACAAGATGCATAACCTTACCACCAAACTACTGGGACCTTTCATTTAAAAACTAATGGCTCTGTTTGACAAGTGATTGAGTATGAAAAAATAGCAAAAAATGCTTTGGAGGGCAAATTTCTATTCTCTTATATTTTGATTCACTATGTTGCATGAGCTCAAACATGACAAAACTATTCCTTGGATGAGGGTTGACAAACTCATTTTACCATTTGTCTTGAAGTTGAAGCGCATAAGAGATATTACATGTTCAATATGCCCACTAGGCTCTGTTTGGATGTAGAAAACCAATCAAAATATTTTGAAGGTCAACTTTACATACCCATAACTCTTGATGCATTGTCACATGGACTAAAACTTAGTGAAAATAGTCCTTGTACAAATGTGAAAAAACCCATTTGACCATTTCATCTCAAGTTACAGGGCATGAGAGATATGACCTCATAAAAATGCCTACTAGGCTCAAGTTGGACCTTGTAAAATTGGTTGTTTAAAAAAAAAACATTAGAGGGTAACTTTACATGCTCTTATCTTTTGATGTACTATGTTTCATGAGCTCAAACTTGGCAAAAATATTTTTTGCACGAGGGTTAACAAACCCATTTGACCATTTCTCTTGAGACTACATAACTTGTGAGATATGACCTCTTAAAAATGTCTACTAGGCTCTATATAGGCTCCCATTTGACATTCACATGATCATATTTGATGGCTTAAAGACCATCAATTTAAGGTCATGTGATTTATTTCATGGGTTTAAATTTGATGTCTATATAACCATCATGTGACATTTGCATGATCGTATTTGATGTCTCGAAGACCATCAAATTTAAGCTCATGTGATTTTTTTATGGGCTTAAATTTGATGTCCACACAACCATCTTCTATTTTTTGGCCAAATTTACAATTTTATATCTTGAAGCACAAAACTTACCAACGCACCAAATTTGTAGGGAATGGACTTAATACCAAAAAGCATAAACTCATTCGATCAATTGGTCTCTAGAGATTTATAAATGTAGTTATAAAATATTGAAATGAGCCCTTTTATATGATTTTGTATGGGGTCCATGTACTTTTCAGGAGAACAACCTAAAACTACTTAGGAGCTAACTTTGCATACTCATAACTTTTGATGTATTATGTCACATGAGCTCAAATTTAGCAAAAATGTTTCTTGTACAAATTTAACAAACCCATTTGACCATTTAATTTGAAGTTATAGAACATTAGAGATATGACCTCTTAAAAATGCTTACTAAGTTCTATTTGAGTTCTCTGAAAATGATTATGGAAAAAATAGCAAAATGTGGCTAAGAGGCCAAATTTACCTGCCCATAACATTTGATGTGTTATATCGCATGGGCTAAAACTTAGCAAAAATAGTTATTGTATAAGGGCCAACAAATCCATTTGATCATTTCATCTAACATTGTAGCACATGAGAGATATGGCTTCTTGAAAATACCTACTAGGCTCATTTTTCACTTGGGAAACATAGTTTAAAATACTTTGGAGGGTAACTTTGGATCTATATAACTTTTAACGTGATTCATTGTGGGAGATAAAAATTGGTACGTATGATCTAGGCATGAAGATGAACAAAATAATTTGATAATTTCTATTGAAAAATCTACATGTGTGAAATATGACTCTAGCAAACTGCTTATTCGAATTTTCCACCATCAAATCAGAATATCTAGATGGGCACATTGAAGAACTAGTTGAATACCATGCATTTCCATAATTACTCCAATAACTCTCAGAACCCTATAGGGTCTCTAAAACATGCCTTTGGTCTTTGTAAATTGATTAAAAAAAACACTTTAAATGAACTTACTTAACTTGACTTTATATAGACCAAAGGCTAGTAAAGGACCAAATTATGATTAAATCATGAAATTTAGACATAGCTCATTCAAGAAATGCCTCATCAAACTTGTAATTTAAACATGAAGAATAAATACTAGCAAACTTAGATAGGTTCAGACTATAATCACGAACCAATAAGTCAGTGAGACCATGGTGTGGATGAGCTTCAAAAAGGTGCAAACATGTTAGTGACACTCTGATCAATTAAATTTTTAATTTTAAGGTACAAATTTACATAATCTAACATATGGTCCCTTATTTTTCAAAAATAGTGGGTATGTTAACCTCAACACTTACCATCAAGGGTGAAGTTTATGAAATTATGTGATGTTGGGTGTGCATAGAGAGAATACATCATAAAGTGTAAATCTATTAAAAAAAAATAGAAGTAGATGAATTACTAATAGACACGCTATGTCTAAAGTAAAAATGTACAAAAAAATTGGGTAAAAGAGAGAGAAAGAGAAAGGAATGAATAGACCTCATTGAGTATGTGAACTAATACAAAACTTGTTGTGATGTCTAGTGATGTTGGGTATGTGTTGAATGATGTTGTACCAAAAATAATATTACAAATGAAGCTGAGTGCTCAATTCCTCAAGAGTGGCTCAAGAATGCAAAGGCCAACCCTTTAGCTCCATTATCACCCACTAAATGATGCTTTGTGATCATGCATGTGTTAATTGATGTTTGGACTATGTCCAATCCCTCTTAGTATGTGGTTCAAGAATATAAAGGCTAGCTAGTCCTTTGTCTCCATCATTTCCCCATGAAGTGAAGCTATGAACTAATACTGGTATGAATATGTGTCGTATGTGATATCTATTAAAGCCCATGAATGCTCTATAATCAGACAATGTGGTGTGGATAGATGAATGTGTGTTAGAAACTAGGCCACTCTTGACCACTTAGAAAAAGTTGGATATTAGGTTTTTATGAAAACCACTTTGAAACTGGGCAATATGCTTATGTATAAGCCACTCAAGAATGATGCCAACCAAATGTAGATAGAATAAGGCACATAACTGCTGAGAATGCCTAGGTAAAGTCATAAACTATAAATAAGATAAAACAAATGTGCTATGTACTTTACCCCAAATCACTGGTATTTGTAACATGGATTCTGATATGAAAATTATACCAAATACCTAATTTAAAACTAGAAGTGAGATCCATCATATTGTACATGATGCCCCTTATATCTAGATTCTCTACAAAAAATTCTACTAAAACTATTGATTATGAACTAAACTATTACTGACAAAATTGTAACTAGACTTACCTTTCTATCTATTTCTAGAAAATCTAGTTCTTTTCCTATTTAGATATGAGTGTCAAAATATGACACCCTATTATTTTGTGTTGTAGTCCAAATTTGGCATTCTTGTCCTATGTTGATTTTGAAGGCTGTTATATAATTATCACTATCAATTTGATCTATTTTGCCTAATTTGAAGTTTGAATACTATTTTGGGTGTTTTAAAAAATAATTTTTTGATCGATAGGAGCTCTGATCTCTATGACAAAACACTTATTTATTTCCCCCTCTTTTGAGGGTGGGAATGAATACCCTATAATGACTACCCTTAGAAGAAAGAGCCTTACAAGTGTGTTGCACTATGAAATACATGATATAGTAATGATGATCAAAAATATGTCTCAAGATATAGCATAGTTTATATTGGAGATTATTAGATCAACAGAGAAATATCTAAATAGATATAATAATGTAATAACATGTATAGTATACTAAATTGAAACTAAAAATGTTAGTTTTTAGTTTTTAGTTTTTAGTTGTTAGTTGTCAAGGAGGGATGGAACAACTACAAAGTAATATAATTCATGATGTAGATCATGGCATTGTAAAAAATGAGAAATAAACAAGCAAAAAGCATGTAAGGCAAAAAGCAAAAATCATACAAGAATGGCCAAGGAACTAAACAAACAAGGGACATGGGTACATGTCACTTAAATTGGGAAATAAAGCATACAAGGCATGTTCAAATACCACATACATATATAATTGAAAACAAGCAAGGTTGGAATGAGGGCCATATGCACATATAAGAGTAAAAGCAAAGGACATTGGCAAATGTCCTAAGGCACACATAAGAGACAAAATAGGAATTGAGAAATGCAATCACATATAGTTATGTAAAGCAAGGAAATAAATCATGTAAATGCTAAAAATATAATTGCATCTAACTAATTAAAGCAAGAATTGAAAGTATACAAGACATGCAGTACAAAACTAAGTAGATGTTAAGAAATACATAAGTTTTATATACTAGTGAGTGTCGATATATTAATCTATGCAATCTATTAAGCAATACATATCAACATGATAACTAGAGTATGTGGTATAAGAATGACATAATCTGGATGGTGTAGTCATGTATAAGATGCCCTCAATGGGTAGATGTGTTGATGTATGTCTCGAATGTAGAATTAGGATGCCCCTTCATTAGCTAGAGTGAAGAAATCAAGGATTTGAGTGTCACTACACACACTCAAAGAAGATCAAGTTAAGCATGGTAATGTAGATAAATAAATAAACAATATCATAAAACAACAAAATGTAAGTCTAGCATGGTAGTAGAAATGTAAAGCATGGATGATGCATATAGTTGAAATATTTTTAGTATTTTTTCAATATTAAAATGTTTTTGTATTTTTAAATGTTATATTATTTTTGGCATTTTTTTAAAAATAAGCTATGTACAATCAATCATAAGGAGACTATGTATAAAAAATTAAAAAGAAGCTATGTACAATAAAGACTGAGAAAAATGATACTAACTGATGAATCTCATGAGAGACTCCCTATCATAGTGTCTTATATGAAACAAATAAATCATGCGTGATTATGAAACATAAGTGAATGGCTATGAATATGACTCCAAATATTAAAATTCATTATCGGTATCTTATAATTCATAATAACCTATATTGTTCCACTCATCATTATCATCTTAATTTTGAATCAATGGAATGCTAGTATTGAATTTTATTGTATCTAAATATTTTCCTTTGGTAAATTGTGTCTATGAATGATTTACCTTACGATGTTCAAAAAATCCCAAACCTTGGTGACAAACATTATCAACTGCTAGAATAGGAATAGTGATGCTTGATGTCCAACCCTTGACCTTGATAATCAAACTGTTGTAGATATTTTTTAGTAAACCCATACTACTTTGAAAGTCAAGCCTCATTTTTGAGAGGTAGTTTTGCATCTTTTTTGTTTTTTATCTATGCTTGTGGTACTATTTCTTGCTCTAATTTTGTTTTTTGATCTTTTTGTTGTTTTGAGTTATGCTTTGGTAACCACTTTTGTACTATTTTTTAGTTTGACTCTTTGTGAATGTGTTCTTGTGTCACTGTGGATTGATTGAATGATTTACCTTGTATAGGGTCCTTATTAGAAACTATCTGTTGTATATATTTTTTTAATGTCAAACATGAATCTGTGTGATGCCCATGCATTCTATGATATGCATAATAATATCTACATATTCTCACTAGATGTAGAGAAAGTAGTTTGATCAACTTAGATTTAATCATTTCCTTTAGTACCTCACTTGAAATCTTATTTGATCTTTGAATGCTTTTTGAAACACTAGTTATAGAGTTACTTTTTTGTGGTTTCTTATTTTGATATGTAACATTTCTTGCAACCAATTGACTAGGTAAAGGTGCATATACATGATTGACACTAAGGTGCCTTTGAGGCTTTCATATTATAATATAATTTTCCATTGTTGTGATATTTTCATGTAATAGTTGATTCTACGTTTGTAAATATAGAATTAACTTGCTCATATTGGTGATTTGATCCCTTAGAGTCTCATATGTGCAAACCCTACTTGCTTTTGATTGAACATGTAAAAATATATGTTGAAGAGGTTTTGAATAAGCTATAGGTTGAACATATGCATTAATAATAATATTATATGCTACCTAACCTTTTAGAGGGGTGATAGCATGGACCTAGTTATAGGGAAAGTAGTTATCACCCTCTTGGGAGAGAGGAGGAGAAGGAAATTATTTTTTATGCATAATATATGACATTAAAATTTAACATGTGGTTGTTAGCATATGTAATGGATCCTCTAAGTATGTAAGGATTTTATTCTTAATTTAATTACACATAATAGAGAGATAGCATGTTAAAGAAGTAATGAAATATTGTATTAAGAAAATGTAACCACTGCTTTGAAGGAAATGGATCTTAACATGTTTAGCACTGAATTTATTAATATCATCCCATATTATAAAAAGTAAGCATGAAAGGAAAAGAATCAATCTTTGCATTAACATATAATAGACTTCATCATTCATGTGCATGAGAGGACCAAGTGTGAATTCTTTATTATTTGCAAGAAATATTTTAAAATGAGTAAGATCCATTTGTAATTTTTATGTAAAAATATGTAAGGTGATACCTCAAGAAACAAAGGGACCTAGTAAATTTAACTAGGGTTTGAGGGAAAATGATTTTCAAAATTATTATGTAAATTTTGAAAAATTAAATGTGAAATTTTGATTTAAATATGTAAGAAATAATAAAAAAATACCAGGGATTAGTATAGGCAACTAGGGTTTGAATGAAATTATTTTTCAAATTACTAAGGTAAATTTAAAAATTAAATGAGAATTTTTTATTTTAAATATGCAAGAAAAATCATAAAAATATTGGACAAATCAATAAGGAATTTTCCCTAGGGTTTCTAGGGTTTTTGTGCACATATGAAGTCAGGTTCACCAAATGATTTAACTTTTTTAAGAATATTGGTATCTTATTCTTATTTTAGTTAACAGTCTAGGTTGATTAAATTAGTAAATAATATTAAAATAATTTAACCACTGATTTGTATAATTTATTTATATTTTTAACATATCTATAAATATAAATAAATATGGAGAAAATAAGACTTATCTTTAAAAAAATTGAAATGACTATTGCAGGGTCTGATATTGGTTATGTAGGACTAGGGCAGTGTCACAAATCAAGATCTGGTTTCATTTTATGAAAATATAGGACCACCAAAAGTTGACACCCTAGAGTATGGATTTGTTGTCCTCTTATACCATTATTGTTCAAATTATTCATAGAGACCTAAGTTTTTTGAGTTTTGTTTGTTGTCCTTATGTGAGCCTACTTATGAAATCTCAACTACTTAGAGTCTATAAAACTCTTTGTAGAGTTGATTTAATCTTCAAATCTTAGACTTATTGTGCTTTGATAAAACTTGAAAAAGAAGGGAGATTAGTGTGTGTAAGATGCATTGATCATGTGTCCACACCCATTGTGTGTTCATGCTACCTACATACCAATACTCTGAAGAGGGATTAAGCCATATGTAGTTTTTCCACTTAATGTGCTTTATGTAATAGTGTGAATGCAAATGCAAAAATTCTAAACTAGGTGTGCTTGAGGTGGATATGGACTGGTGTGAGGATTTAGAAATGCTTGTATCTATATTGGATGGTTGTCTACAAAGAATAGAAAAATTTGTCCTAGTGGTTTTTCTTGTATTCTTTCTTACTTTTAAATATTTTCCAACCTCCTTCTAAATGAACTTTGAATGGGCTTTTATAGAGATCTATTGGTCATGGGTTGAATGTATTCATGCTAAGATAAAAAGATGAAGGATAGGAATCAAAATAAAATAGCCATTAGAGCTCAAAATTCAATTGGAAAAGAGCACCAAAATAGGATACCCTAGGGTCCAATGCTATAGTCCAAGCTAGGCACTCCTATCCTATAGGTACGGGACTTGGGGAGATAAGATTGGCCTAGGAAATGCTACCTAGATGAGGTGAAATGACCATTTAGAGAGCTCAAGATGACTGGGAATAAGCAAAAAAGTTTCTATAAGGGTCATGAGAGCATGAAAGAGGGACCTATGGGTTGGTTGTCGCAAGCCAAACTCAAGCTACCAATTTTGACATTTTATATGACTATATTATTGTTGTTGGTTGTTATGATGTGGAAAAGGGTTTTTGTAGATACCTAGGTTCTGATTGGATGTAGAATCTCTATTATCCAATTTTATCTCCCTATTTTCCAAAATATTTTATATGAGATGTTTGATTTTTACATAATGGTACAGATTATGTCCATTAACCCAATGATATTTGTAAAAATCATTTTCTCTATACCAATCTAGATAAGGGATGCCCTCAGGATAGTGCTTTAGAATTATCCAACTAATCAGATTAGTGGTGGCTAGCTTGAAAAACATGGCTTCAATGGGTTCTCCAAGGTCACTGAAGACTTGATGAGTATCCAACTAAGTAAAGGTTGTGGTGTTTGTTGAGTGGGTCTATGCTATTACGGAGGCTGCACTTACTAAATAAGCTTTTGATGAGGAGTAATTTACATTTATGGCATTGGCTAAGTAGATGGTGTTCACACCATTTGTAAATGTCATGGCTCAGTTACTCCATTTCCAATAACATTCTTATTACAGTTAAACTACTTAGATTTTTCATAATTATAAGCATGGGCTAGTGCCAATGCTTATGTTTGGACTTGGTTTTGGTTCTAATTTTGGCAATTTCCTTGGTTTTGGTTATATGAGGTAAGATTGATAATCCCTTTGTTAATAAGGAAATTTTAAATGAGTAAACATTTTTCAATGATCTCCTTGAAAGTCTGTGCAAATTGTAGCTCTAGATGGTAAAATATCGCACTATGAAAATTCTTGGTAAACACAATGACTAATTATTTGTTTGGTAGACTATGGGTAAATTGACTAGAAAATGCTCTCCATAATTGTAGATAAATTACAAAACTTTCACCCTCCTTATACTTGGATTGAGTCAAATCTACCAATAAAATCTCATGTTCAAGATTATGGGAGAAATGTTGCACCAACTTGTCTGAAAGGTCATCAAAATTAGATACTGAGTCCTTTGGTAATTTTAGAAACCACTCCAAAACCTATCCTACTAGAATTTAAGGAAATAAAAGTAGGAGGTATATGTCACTATAATCCACTAGTTGGAAAATGATAAATAATTTTATTAAATAGGACTTGGGTTCTCCTTTACCCTTATATTTGTCAAACTTTAGTGGTTCATATGCTAGAACAAGTGGTATTTTTAGATACTCCATGTTGAATGGGTAGGAACACATGTCATCTAAATTAAAATTCTTGATTTGTTTCCTAACTTGAATGGTAGTAATTACATGCTTCATTTATTGTAGTTCTTGTGCCAAAAAACTAGATGGAATATTGGCTTGGTTGAGAGGCTAGGAGATCAAAGGGTATTGCCTTGACTAGGATATAGTGGAGGGATGGTTTGTTGTGGAATGTTTTTTTAGTTAGGGAACTACATATTAGGATGTGATTATTAGAAATACATGTGTTATGGTGTGATATTACGGTTTGGATTTGTTATATAGGCTTGGATTTGGGGTAATTGTGGCTAAGATGGAAGTATATGGCTCTGGGTGAATTATTGTGCATGTTGTAGTTGAGTAGGGACTTATTACTGATTAGTCAAACATATATTAAAGAGGGGAACTTATTTTGAAACCTTTGGAATAAAAGGTAATTATTGCCTAATTGGTACTTATGGGACATTAGTACCTCTTGGTTACACAAATCCTTTTTTGAAGTAGACACTTGTTAAAGTTTCAACATTTATCTTTGACCAATATACATACATTTTTATTAAATAACATTTATGATTGTAAGGTTATGCTGGTTTATGACTGATGAGGTATACTTATCACAACCTAATGACATGGAACGTTGGTTTCCCCCTACTAAGGTGGTAAAATGTTCTACCTTTACTACATTAGTATACTAAATTGTGCCTATTATTATGGAATGTTAGTCATCACCTTTTGTGTTGGAGTAGCATTCATCACATTTTGTTGAGGCAAGGTACTAGTTGTCTCTTGAATATTTAATCCTTATGATCATTTGCTTGATGAAGTAGCTGGTTCAGGATTAGAGGTAGCTTTATTTTGTTGGGAGGTAGAATTTTTTGACCCCTTATGTTGTAAACCACTTGTGGTGTCAACTAAAGGCACTTGTTATAGGCTAGTTTTTTTTGTAGTTAAACCACTTTGGTATGGGTGGGATGACACTTTCATGTTATCCACTATGTTCAGCACATTTGTTTGCATAGAAGTAGTAGACACTTTTTTGATAGCTGGGGAATTGAACATGTCTCCAACTAAAGTTATTTGTATGAATGGGTATATACACAAATTATCTTAGCCTGTCAATTCAATTAAGACTCCTATTGAATGATCTAACTTGATTCGTGGAGCATTTGACATGGACATGTTATTAAACTTATGCACTAAGTTCAAATAGGTTTGATATGATGTATGCATCTATATAAAGTGGTCCTCCATGAGGCCTTTTCTTGTGACAAGTATATGTGGGTCTTGGTATGTAATCAACATGAGCACTTGAGGATTGCTAAAAGAGGATTGTTCAATGCTTTGATTATAAGTTACGTTGGAAGGCACTTGAACTAGACTAGGCAATTTTTTGTGGGGGAAGTCTACTCAAAACTTCTCCCCTACCTCTACGAATATAATTAAAACTTCATCTTTTTTTGGAATTAAGTGATAATAAAAAAATAGGGCTCATATGTTGATTACATCATAACATAGTATGGTTGTTGAACTTGGTATATAACCAATGGTACACTAATAATGTACTACACTATTTATTCTTGGTCCTACTCTGAGTATGGAGGCATGTTAACCAAATAGTGAGCTAAAGGATCTTGGATTTTTTCCCTAGATTGAGGATTTTAAGGAAGATAAGGATATATCTCATAAAATATATCGTCACCATAGGGGTTTTGAATAAAATCTTCTTGTCTAACCACATCATCATATCCTAGATTTTACATGGCTCCACTATGAGTATAGTTAGACATATTCAAATCGATGATGAATTTTACATGTCAAAATGCCTAGAGTTCATTAAAACATTAAAAATGATATCCAAAGGAAAAATGGTTCAAACTTAGTCTAACTTGATTGGAAAGTGGAAATGTATCTCCAAAAGGTTTATGCTAAAACTTGATATAAAATAGTCTAATGTCAAATGTATTAAACAAAAAGGTCAAGTGGATGAATAAAAACTAAAATACCAAACTCTAGGTACAAAGTGTTTCAAATAAGTCTAATCTAAAGAAAACAAAAGTTGTTAGGTCTTTTGGAGAAGGCACAAAATATAGTCTCGAAACAGGGATGTGCTAGGTCTTTTGAAAAAGACATAAAAGCTAGACTCTAAACAAAATGAGGTAAGAGATTTAATCTAAATTTTTTGAAGCACTTTAGCATAAACTAGGCATTTTGATTAAAACATAAACTTGGTCAATTGGTATTAGGCATGAAATAATATGAATAAGAATATAGGATACTTCCCCCAAAATCTAGACATAAACAATAGTTTTCAATTTGAATAAAAAATTAACCTAAGTTACACAACCCAAAAGAGAAAGATCAATGTCTAGGCCAAATTTACACAAGGTATAGATAGAAATCAATCAATGGTTGGATTTAAACTTGTCAAGGTTAATTTTTAACTCAACTTATAAAACTAGGTTTCTTTAAACAAATAATAAGATAGACAAAAATGAATAATATAATGGCATTAGGTAAAGATCCCAAAAAACACATGCAACTTTGTATTTTGAAAGTGGAATTTTAGACATAAGGAAAACAAGTCTTTGAAATTATTTGAGTAGTGAAATGATGTAATTTTTATCTAAATATGTAATATATGGTTTGGTTTTAATACTCCAAGGCATAAATTCAAAATGAATTAGGTAGCATAATGACACCCTTTTCAATATAGTGACACACATAAACAATTTTGAAACAAGATTAAGGCAAAGGTATGGTGTGAAATGGGTAGTGTAACACCTCCTCAAACAAAGGAGCAATGAATAAACAATACTTGTTTTGACATGGTATGTCAAAAAAAAAAGATATTATAACTCAATACCATGCAAAAAAGGATAAAATGACTCAAACACATAAGTGTAACATCTTAAATACTAAAACTGATAATGTTGTATAATATTTTCAAATTTATTCAATATACTCACTCTTGAGAGGATTTTAATTATTGATCCAAAAAGTAAAATCACATGAAAATTATGGGTTTTAAGTCCCCTCTTCTCTCTAAGGTTCATACTATGACATGGAACTTTAGGCTACTTACCCTGCATCAACAATATGCCTATGGCAAGTGGAGTTGTTCTAAACTATCAATTTTCACTCATTTCTAGATAGTCCCAAGTATGAGTAACATAAGAGATACTCATGTCAATTGGATATATGTCAACCAACTTGTTATGAAATGGTCTTATCCTTTTCATAACCACTACATCTATCATTTTCTTAGTGTAGTATGTTGTCTGAATTGATCATACATTATTAGGTTAGCAGTTATTGATAGATATAGTTTAACTACTTAAACTACCATCTTAGTAATTCAATAGATAAATTTGTATACCTCACCATGGATTGGGGTTCAAATAATGCTTGGAGATGAATTTCTAGGTTAACGCTTCCCTAGAGAACCCATGAAGAGATTATGAACTCCTGCTCACAAGCCAAAATGCATGAAAAATAAAGATAAGTGAAAAAACTTTATGGTTTTTTTAGAGTCATCTAAACCATATAGATTTAGGGAGGGACTTAGAAACTTTCTTTTCATTCTTTTGGACCAAAGTGACCAAGGTAAAGAATGAGCAGTTTTTATCACCCAAGTTTATTAAAGGGGATGGGAGGAGAACATACATGCATCACTCATTTTATTAAACAAAAAATTTCAACAAACAAGCATAAAATAAACAATTCTTAAGAGTATGTAACTAAGTATGAAAGTTCATTTTATTGATCCAAAATGAAGTATGTTGTGAAATTTTGAGCCCCTTTGCATTTTTTGTTGAAAAACTTTGAAAAATCAAAAGATGGCTTAAGTAAAACAATTGTTAAAACATCAATTTTAAATGTGAAATTTGTAATTTATAAGTGTTTTAAATGTTTTCTTGTGGCCTTTGGGTCCTATAGAACATGTTATATGGTATTTGTGCTTAAAATCACATCATGAGTGACCAAATGACTTCCCAAAGCTTGCTCTCAGGTTTACATAGTGTAAAACTATAAAACACATAGAAAAACCATAACTTTCTCTACAAAACCATGATTGTCAACACAATATTACAACTTACATAAAAATAAAGCATAGAAAGCAATATCACTACTCTAAGTGGAAAACCACTAAAATTAAGATAATATCGCTACTACAAGAGTCAAAATATTGTAACTTGACTTGAAAAGCTAGCATAGACCATTATCAATTAAGGGCAATGCCATGAAATTTTAAGCAATACCACATAACTTTTGGCAATATCATCACTTTTAAGGCAATATTAAAACTATCAGAGTCGTGATATTGTGATATTGCTAGTTTTGTTTCAAGCATAAACAGTTAGTAAATTTTTTGGTAGTCAGATACAAAATCGTAGAAATAAAGAAAAAAGTGTGACTGTGTGAGTTGTGATATTACATCAATATCATGAATCAAGAGAGTAAAACTAGGACTACACAGGAAAATTTTATGACTTCTATAAAAATGTCCTTTAGCCTAAAATTTTCACTTTCTTATTACCAAGTTTAAATTTTTACATGGAAATTTTTAGGAGAGTTCTCTAAAAGGCCTTAAGAGCAACTTCATGGGGTGTAGATCCCATAGGCATATTGGCTCAATAGGAAAGGCCTTAAGCATTATGATTCAATAGGAAAGGCCTTGTATTTATAGCCTTAGGAATTAACTCTCATCCAAGGTGATTCAAGGTTGAGTTTAGGCTTGTAATGGGTTTAAACTAATTCCAATTGAGTTAACAGTTTTCAAGTAATTATGATTTGCAATTACTAGGCATGGCTCTCAAAATTAGATATTTTCAAAGAGCTTGATAGCTCATAATGACAATGATGAAAGGTTAAATTATTTTGAATTTAGTAATTTATATTTTAGGATATTCATTAATTTTAAATGGATAATTCAACTAGCATTTACTCTTGTTTACCTTGTTAATTTATTTTGATCAACCTTTTATCTCTTTCAAGATTTGATTAAGTGTGGAAGTATCCCACTTAATAGGACCATAGGTCAAATTTACAGTTGTGATGCCACAAGGTGATTAGGGATGAATCTATGAGAGGTTATTATCACATATGATATAATACCCCAAATAGGGATGTCTCAACATGATTATGAGCTTTGATGAATGATGAACAATTAAATTTGGGATATTTAGTGATTCATAGGATTAATTTGTAATGGTTGGTAAGAATCATCTGAAGTCCAATTAGAATATATTTTTGGCTAGTTTTAGGTGTCTACACTGAGTAATAATAATAATTAGATCATTTTATTTCATAACGTGATCATGTTATCCTTGGTATAGACAAAACTCGCTTCTCAATATCTATGTTTAACCAGAACTAAGTATTAATAATAATGTGATTGCATTATATAACATGATTTTTATTGGATAATGCAATCATGTTATTATTAATATAGATTAATATCACTTTTAAACATCTATTTTTAACCTAAATCCATAATTTTATCCTCACAAACATTCTCTATGGGACTTGCAGGACTTATGTACTTTTGACTTTACCTTTGAAAATATGTTAGTTGCCCTTAATGGGTGATGGATCAAATTTGAGGAAGAGGAATATGTTGAAGAACAAAAAACCAAAGGAATTATAATATTTGAGAGATAAACATAAGATACAAATACAAAAACTTCATGGTAGATAAAGTACAAACCCTAATCCTGATGAAGCAAATGTCATAGATAATGATCCAATTGATAATAATGAATTAAATAATGATGAAATTGAATATAATGAATTGAATATTGATTAAATTAACCATAATTAAATAAACAATAACGAATTAGATAATGTTTTAATTTTACATTCAAAATTCCAAGTTTTTTATTTTGTTGATGATGAGTTTATGTATGATGCTTCACCTACCCATGAATGAAGAAAATTTTATGGGAAAAAGTAATGATGAAATTAAAAATTGAGAAAATTTCATGAAAACATATAATGAAGAAATAAACAATGAATAAAATGTCATCCCACCTTTAAATAATGAAAGTAATAATGATTTTTAAACACCATCTCAAAAAATTCCACCATTAACAACACCTCTAAGAATTGTGCATAGAAATGACAAGTATTTAATTGAAGTTGATGAAAATATTTTAGAACCAATACATAGAAAAATGTTTGATTACCATTCAATAATATTGGATCAACAAATTTTTGATAATTTCTTTCATAATTTGGATTACGATAGTCAAATATGTCAATTATTTATTTCATTGATAAAATTGATTAAGATGAGACCTATAATGTACACATTAGGACTAAGAACATCTAAAATAGATGATGAAAATAATTAAATTATTGAAAATCTACATGATGCATATCATATTATAGGCCCAAAATCACACACCAAGATTTTAATGCTCCTTGGTGTATACTTACAACTTGTGCAATAAGTGACCAAATAGGGGAAAAATGAATGCTTTTAAAAATAAGTCAAACACTTAATATAAATATAAAAATATTAATGAAAGTAATTGAAATACATGAAAGGATTAATGAAATTAATACCAATGAGTTATGGGCATTCTTTGGTAGAATTTCATGAGAAGACAAGGCTATAACTGATACTCTCAAAGAGTTCTTTGCTCAATTTTGGAAAGACAATACAAGAGTTTTGTCCAATGCAAGAGATGCAGTGAAAAGAAGAGTTGGTTTTTGTAACCATGAATTGCATCCAAAAAATTTATTGGATATGAATCTCACATAATTTTACTCTGATTAATTATAAAAACATCCATAAATTTATATTTTTCAAAGATATTTTTAGATGGTGAAACATTTTTATGTAAAAATAAATTACACATGCACCACTTGTTGTTGTAGGCAACATGCTGAATTTTAAATGCACTATGATGTTTTTATCCATATTCATTGTACTTTACATACTAATAATATTTTTTAGGAGTGTGGCATTGAATTTACATAAAAATAATCCATGGAATTTATTCCAACTATCTTTTGCAAAAATACTAGATGGATAATTATTTTATAACAAATCATGTTTAAATGGAAATTACAGTATTTGTGGAGGATTGCCAAAATTAAAAAAATGGATCCTTGATAAGATTTCAAGTATAATTAGACAAGAATTAGTTACTTTAAATAAATATAAATCATTTAATTATCAATTAAAAATGGTAAATAATCTAAAAGGTGTGAGCTTGTTACAAAAAATATACTTATTTCTAAAAAATTTATCAAATTTACGGAGAAAATTATTTATGAGTATACAAGGCACACACATAGGGATAGATGGTTAGATGAACATTTCAATATAAACAAGGATACATTACCACTTCATTCTATTATTTCAATAGTTCACTTTAATAAAAATTACACATTTGAACCCCAAATGTAAGTTTAATCCCAGAATTACAACTCATCACAAATTAACATATTTGTGTATGTAGCATTCATACATGTACCTGATAGCACAAAACAACAATAAAAAACATTAAGAGAGCACCATTTCTATATCATCAATGAATGATCACATTGTTTAGAGTATGTGTAAGGTTATTTTTAGAAGTTCTATGAATAATTAAGTTAGAAGAACATTACTTTCAATCAACATTATATTTGGTTAGACAATTGTACACCACAATTCCAAAATTCATGGATGTTTTATTGGTTGAGTAGGATGCACATTACCACTAGTGTAGAACACATTTAGAGTTTCACTTAGGCTAGCCAAGGAAAAGGGGATCATGACAGTGATGGATCATGTGTAAAAATAGCTATTGTAAGGGAGGAGTTAAAATTTGATGATGGTGTTCATTTGATAAATGCAAAAATCATGGTTAAATGGTGTAATGAGAATATGTGTCATGGTTCTCAACCAAATTCTATTGTTCATAGACATTTTTGATTAATGGAAGAAGGACACTTGATAGAGTATTCATATTGTATGACTTTAATGGGTTCAAGTGACTTCTACTCATTTTATAACTCAAATGCAAGTTATTGGACTATTCATATGAGACACTTATCATGTTTCTATTCTACATGCATGGAATTTGTTTGGAATGAATGAGAGTCATAAGAGTGGGTGGATGATTAAAGTTTCAAACATCTAATTCCATTCAATACAAGAGTCTAAAAACATTCTAATTTACAAATATTACATCAACAGGTGATTTTGACAATGTATCTAATCTAGTGTAGCTAGGTAGAATATTGTTCATTATGTATAATTTATTCTCATTATATATCTTCATATTGTCACTTAAAATGGTTTTTAATGATATAGGTTTTTTTTTTTAGTTATTATAGATGAGAAAAATGAAGAGGGAATTGATTACTACTTGTATCAATGTGTAAAGATAAATAAAAATTTGACTTCCCCAGTTATATATGGAGAAAACATTGACTATCCCACTGGGTTAGTGGTAGTCACTGGAACTTGGTTTCAATGATATCTTATAAATAATTCAGATTAATTGTTGTTTGAAGAGTTTGAATGCACAAGAAGATACTTGACTATTAAAATTTGATTCTTGCAATGAATATTCAATTATAAAAATATCATGGGAGGATATTAAATAGGAAACTATGGAAATTTCAAGAGTCAAACCATGAAGCTACTCTTCATACTATCAAGGTTAGAGCAAATCCTAGTGGTTCGTTGGATTGAAATACATAGGTATGTTGACTTTTCAAATGCATATGTAATAAATTTTACCAAATATTTTTTATTTTGTAGGTAGTACATATTAATTTCATTTTTAATTACTTACTAATAATTTTTTTTAGGTTTGTGGTGTCAGATAAGCTTCCACCTTCATGAGACTGGCACTATCAGTAAAGAATTCTATATTCTTCAAGATAAGAGAAGCTCTTTAATGGTAGTTAAAATGTACTTCTAATTGTATTTTAACATTATGGTAGCGTTATAATGTTTAATTTACCTATCTAGATGTGATTGAAGTGATAGATTCTCAAGTGGAGGTCCTAAAGGCAGAAATGGTAGTTGGAGCTCGATTTAACAATTTTAGGAATATTGGTGTATTATTCCTAATTTAGTTAAAGGGTATGAGTAGTAAAATTAGTAAATAAATATACAATAATTAATCTAATGATTTATGTAGATTATATTTCAATTTTGACCTTTCTAAAAAAAATGTGGAAAAGAAATAAGACTTAGTTGAAAACTAACTGATACATCTAAGACAGGGTTTGAGATTCACTATGCAGGACTAGGACATTATCAAAAACTAGGATATGACCTTAATTTTATGATTGGATAGGAGAAATAAAATTTAATTAAGTGGCATCAATACTTTAGTCCACCTCTGCCATTGTTTTCCAGGAGATCTAAATTTTTTGGGTTTTGTTTGTTATGCTTGTGTGACCCTATTTGTGAAGTTTTGGTAGTTGGAAGTCGATAGAGCTCCATATAGAGAAGATTTTATATTGAAACCCTATAATAAATTTTTATTTGATTAATTTTTAAATAGAGTTTGGTTAGTGTGTGTAATATTCAATGAACATGTATCCACACCCCTTGTGTGGGTACACTGCCTATATACCAATACTTCAAAGAGGGATCAAGCTATATGTAGTTCTCCCACTTGATGTGATTTGTTTAATAGAGTGTATGAATATGAAAAATAATAAATTGGATATTATTAAGGTGTATAAGGACTGATGTAAATATTTTAATAAGCTTGTAAGTGTATTGGTTGGTTGTATGCAATTAATAAGAAAGATTGCTTGAGTAGTCTTACTTGAATTTTTGCTTGTTTAGTGATATTTTCCAACCCTTTCTAAATGATATTTGAATGGGATTTTATAAGAATATATTTGTCATGGGTTAAATGTTATCACATTAGGTATACAAGGAGAAGGATGGGGAATCAAAATAAATTTACTTTTGAGGCCAAAAATGCACTTGGACAAGAGCGTTGAAAGTAGACAAGAGTGGTACCAATGTTATAGTATAAATGTGGTGTTATTGTCTTGAGATGATGAGGCCTAAGGGGATGGATTAGTCATGGAAATATTAGTTTTACTAAGCTAATATTAAGTCTAAAAGGTTATGAATGACTGAGAATTAGTGAAAATATGCCTATGAGGGTCATGAGAGCAAACAAGAGGGACCTATGGTTTGGGTGTGACAAGCCACACTCAAGTTACCAATTTTTACATTTTATATTAATAAATTTCCACCCCTTTATTCTATTGATGTATCAAATCAAAATACTAGGATAAAATAAAAATAGAAACCATACCTAAACTTATCTATAAGGGTGAAGCTCATGAAGTTGTGTGATGTTGGTGTGTATAGAGAGAGCATGATGTGAAGTATGAATCTACAATAAAAACAAAGATTAAATTAGTTCTTACTAGATATGATATATATAAAGTAGTAATTTACAAAGATGGGTAAGAGAAAGAAGAAGATAAAGGAATGAATACACCTCACCAAGTACGTGAACCAATACAAAACCTATTATGTTGCTAAGTGATGGTGGATGATGCTGAGTAATATTAGTTGATGTTGCACCAAGAGTAATATTATGAATGAAGATAAATGCTTAATCCCCTAGAAGTGGCTCAAGAATTAAAATGCTATACTTTGAGCTCCATCATCTATTACTAAGTGAAGCTAGGTGGTCATACATGTGTTAATCAATATCTGAACTATGTGTCCAATCCCTCTGAATAGGTGGCTCAAGAATACAAAGGCTAGCTAGTCCTTTGGCTCTATCATTATCCAATGAAGTGAAGATATAAACTAATACCAATATTAAATGTATGTCATATGAGATGGATCCTAAAGCCCATGAATTCTCTATAATCTAACAATATTGACATGGATAGCCCAATGTATGATGGAAACTAGGGTACTCTTGGCCACCCTGAAAGATGGAGATTAGGCTTGTATGAAAGCCACTTTGAAATTATGTCAACCACCTAAAGATGGAGTAAGTCATGAAACTATTGAGAATGCTTAGGTAATACTAAACTCAAAAAGAAAAGAAAACAAATTTATTGTGCACATTGCCCTTAATCATTGGTATCTAAAATATGGATTCTGATCTGGAAGTTATACCAACTATTGTATCTAAAACTAGAAGTGAGATCCATCATGCCATGCATAATTCCCACTATATCTATATTCTCTGAGCAAAAGTGTACTAAAAATTGTTGATTCTAAACTGGTTTAACTATGCAAAATTGTATTTGAACCTACTTTTATGCCTTCTTCTATAAAGCTTTTTTTTTTACTATTTGGATAAGAGCATAAAAAATAGATATTTGTGGCATTAACATTGTAGTCCAATATTGGAACTATTGTCTTGGGCCAAATCTAGTATTTGTTATGACATTTTCACTATCTATCTAGATTGTTCTAACTAGTTTGATGTTTGGTTGCTATTATAGGTGTTTTAAATGTTACTTTTTTGATCATTAGGAGCTTTGATCTATGTAACAAAACCCCTTTTTGTTATCCCCTCTTCTGAGGGTAGAAATGAAGACCCTACAATGAATACCTTTAGAAGAAATAACCCTACAAGTATGTTATACTACAAATATACATGATATAGCAATGATAATCGATAAGATATATCAAGATATAGCATGGTTTGTAATGAGAGATATTTTAGATCAACAAGGGTATGCTTAGATAGATATAACAATGTAATAACATGTGTAATGTACTGAATTATAACTAAAAGTGTTAGTTATTAGTTTTTAGTTGTTATTTGGCAAGGAGGGATGGAGTATGATGTCCATTATGGCATCCAAGATGGCAAGATAATGCATGGTATGGATCATAGAATTGAAAACAATGAGAATCAAACAAGTAATAAGCACATAAAATAAGAATCAAGAAGCATACAAAAATTTCCAAGGGGCCAAGAAAATAAGGGACATGGGTATATGTCACTCAAACTAGAAAGCAAGCATACAAGGCCTGTTCAAATGTTGCATACACATAATTAAAATAAGCAAGGGTTGACATGAGGGATATAATCACATAGAAGATTACAAACAAAGGACATTGACAAATGTCTTAAGGCACACATGTGAATATAAACAAAATACATTATCAAATGTCTTAAAGTAAATACAAGAAACAAAACAAGAACTAATAAATGTAATCAATCTAGCTATGCAAAGTAAGAAAGGAAAGCATGTAAATGCTGGAAATACAATCGCATATAACTAGTCAAAATAAGAGTGTGAAAGTATGAAATACATGTTATTACAAGACAAGGTATATGTTAAGAAATACACAAGTGCTATATACTAGTGAGTATCGATAGAGTAATCTATGTAATCTAGTAAATACTATACATTAACATGATAACTAGAGTGTCTGGTGTAAGAATGACATAACCTAGATGGTGTAGTCATGTAGAAGATTCCCCCAATAGATATATGTATTGATGTATCGAATGTATAAGTATGATGCCCCCCTTAATGGGTAGAGTGAATCAATCAAGGAACTGGATGTGACTACATACACTCAAAGGAGATCAAATGAAGCATGGTAATGTAGATAAATTGACAAACAATAACATAGAACAATAAATGTAAGTATAGTATAGCAATAAAAATGTAAATTTGTGGATAATTCATGCAATCAAAATATTTTTAGTGTTTTAAACATATTTGAATGTTTTTAAATTTTTGAAAATTGAGCTATGTATTGTCAAGCATAAAATAAATTATGTACAATAAAAATTGAGAATAAATGATACTGACTGATAAGTCTCATGGGAGACTCCCTATCATGGTGTCCTATATTAAGGAGAGGAATCATGTGTGATCATGAAGCATAAGCAAAATGCTAAGACTATGGATCTAAAAGCTATATATGTTATAAATGCTCTAAAATATCTAAAGTAGAAACCAAGTGTGGGGTTTGCCTATAACTATGAGAATTAGATGCAACTATAGAGCTCTTAGGGACCCATTTGGTAGTAGGAGAATCTCTATAAACATGTTCTTTGTGAGGATATGCATGATATCTTAATGATACTACCCTGGGTGTGAACACTATAGCTAGAAGCTATCTAGAATTTTGAAGCTGTGGAGTTGTATGAAGTCTCTATACTAGTAATGGATACCTCAACTATGTCTAAATTAAAATTGAAGGAGGAACTATAATTGATGGAAAATAAGAACTGGAGGCTGAACTGAAACTAGTGATTGTAAAGTAAAAGATGGATTTGAAGTGGGGAATGGTAACTCATATGGAAATACACCAACTTTAACAACCTAATAAGTGTGAATGAATTTCACACATCTCTAAACTATAGAATGTACTACTTAAAGTTTCTAAATCCATGGTTGACCAAGTAGCATATAAAAAACTCCTACACTAAGAACTATAGTAAATGGTGTGGCCACATGTGTTGGACCAACTTATAAAGGAATTACAATATCACCCAATGAAATCTATATGTGCCCATTGAATCCATTGCTAACTATGTCTATCAAGGTAATATCCTACTCTAAATATCCCAAATGTTGTAATAATTTCATAGTGCACATGATTACACTGGATCTATTATTTATGATAACACTATGAATAGAATGATTTTGAATGTAATATCTAATAAAGAGTGCATGATAATCCAAATCATCCTTGATGATCTCCTACTTTGAGAAGGAGATGGAAGGTCTAGCTGGAACTTTGGAATTGTATACACTAATCATGTTACTCAAAAGATGTGTCTCAGTTGAAGGTGCTATGTATGTATTTGGTGGTGAATGTGCATGATATGCATGGTGAACCCCTAATGTGTCTCCTATCTCTTGTTTAGAATGTTGCAAAAGGGGATTTGAGAATATTTTCAAAATTTTATCCTTTGTTTGCTTTACTTGAGGAGGCTCAACTAAAGTGTCAAGATCAATATTATTGTCATCTATCAAATCATGTATCTTGTGTTTCAAATTGATGCATCAATTTTTTGTATGACCTAGTGCCCTATGAAACTTTAAAAATGCATGTTGATCATATCCCCATGGAAGAGGTTTTGTTGGGTCAACTTCTTGAATAGGAGGGAGAGATATCATGTTACATTGTAATAGCTATTGTAAAACTCTGACGAGAGAAATTGGTAGATTATTAAAGGTTCATCAAGGAGGTATTTATAAAACCACTCATTGAGGGGGCTCAAAATTTGCACTAACTATGGGTTGATTCATATTCATGTTATCATTGACCTTTAATTTTTTATGGAACTTTGTTGTTAGTCTTGTTTGTTGTGTCTGAGATATTTGTGTACTTGAGTTTGCCCATTGAAATTAACTTGACATATCTTTCCTTTAGTATGTGAAATAATTTAGTGAAGGAAGAGAATATGTTGAACATAATTGATTCATGAAAAGTTGGTAGTTGATCCAGGAAACACTTCAAGCAACAAATTCAGGTGATGTTTCTACCCCAATTAGTGGTAGAAATTCTAGGAGCCATAACTTTTGAACCATAGCTCCGATTGACTCCCCGTTTAAACCATTGGAAAGATAAGAATGATTAAAATGTAATGAGATGGTATGAGTTATGATAAATTGTTTTTTACACCCGAAATACCAATATAAATTCCCAAAATTTTAATTTTAATAGTGCATTCTAAAAATAGAAAGTTTCTAAAAATAGTAATTTTTCAAATTATATGTTGTTGTAAATCATGGAAATCAAACCACTTCATCTCCATCAAGATTAGTGACCTTCCACATCCTCCCCTTGCCTTCAAAATATAAATAAATATGTAACTATAGAAAAATATTAGACATCTTTTTTTAGAGATAGCATTATTATTTGTGTGTTCTTGAAATATTTTTTAACCAAAACTTTTGAGTTTTAGATCAGTGGTATCAGAGCGGTTTGGCTTGAGTGTATGATCTCAAGGATGAGGTCAAGATATAATAATCTTTAGTGGAAAACAATAGATATTATATACTATCCACTTATTCACTTCAAATGACCTCAAATTATGAACAAAATTGAGACATCAAATCCTTTCAAAGAAATGGTGAATGATGCCCTCTAGCAGTAGCAAGTGTAGATGCTTCAATAATTTTCCCAAATACTTCAAAAAATATTGATGGAAAATTTTGGATCCTCATATGCACCTCCAAATCCTTTTAGTTCCATGACACCATTCAAAGTTTAGGTGAATTTTGATATCTCTACATTTGAAGGCAAAATCAATGCTGATGTAGTAGAAAATTGGTTGGATCAATTATCTTCCTATTTTTATGTAAATAAATTCACAGATGAAGAGAAGATCACTTTTTCTCTTTTGAAAGCATCATTATCTATAAAAAATTAGTGGAAAGTATACAATAAAAGGTTCAGTATGGATGATATTGGCCTTGAGGTGGAGACTAACTAGGACAATTTCATAGAAGATGTAAAGGAAGAATACTACCCCATTGGAGCATATGATGATTTGTATATACAATGGTAACAACGTCACCAAAGTAAGGAATAGTTTGTTTAATATTAGACTAATATTTTTCATTATCTATCTATGAGATTGATCATCTAGGAAAGTGAAAAATATAAGGTTCTCAAATATTGTGGTGGACTACAATGGTACATACAAGGGTAAATAGAACTCTTCAATTTAGAAACCCTCGATGAAGCATACAAGTTCATGGTGAAGATTGAGTAGAATCATGAAAGAAAGAATATGAAGAATTAGCCTTTAAAATGGAAAAGTGATAAAGAAGGTTAAACACAAGATCAAAATTGTAAGCAAAGGGAATTCTAAGATACGCAACCCCAAAAGGGAAAGATTGGGAAATGGTGTGATTACCAAAAAACTAAAACTCACTCTAAAGAATAATGTCAAGCCATCATGTCCCAATTTTCTAAGTCATAATCCTCAACATCTACTACTCTACCTCATACACACATTGTAATCAAAGAGGATGAAAAAGAGATTATAGATGTTGAGCCTGATGCCATCATTACTTCATCATAGACCCATGAAGAAAGGCTAGATGACAAGGAAAGGTTGTTTCACTTTAAGTTATGGGTGAAAGGTAAGCCTTTACATTTTATTCTTGATAGTGGGAGTCCAAAGAATTTAATCTTTGCTAATGTTGTTAAAATTCAAAATCTTTCTATGAAGACTCACCCAAATCCATACAGTACTAGATGGTTGAGCCTAGGGAGAGACCTCTATGTCAACCACCAATGTCTTCATTCATATGTAATAAAACCATTTCAAGACGAGGTCTTGTGTGATGTGGTCAATTTGTATGTTTTTGATGTACTCCTTGGTTATCCATTCATGTATGATCAACATGGCATCTATGAATAAAGAACCTCAAAGATCACCCTCACTCTTGAAACATAGTGCTATAGGATACCAGAGATACCACCTCACACATCTATCTCCCTGATTAGTGCCCATCAATGTAAGAGATTGATTCTCATGGTGGTCAAACCATAAAAAATCAATAAGGTTGATGTTGTGGCCCTGAATACACAATCAACACAACAAAAAAAGCATATAGGTCAAACCATGGGAGAATATGATGACTTATTTAAGCCACCCATGGGATTTCTACTTCATTTTTAGATGATGGATACCATGATGATGAAGTCAATGGCCTTCCATTCACAGACTAATGTTCAGACATAAGTGGTAAACTACTTGATTATTCACATGCTTTAGATGTATCACCCCAAACATCCATGACATGGGATGAGGGGATTCTTTTCATACAACACGTACACAATCAATCCCTACATAGCTCCACCAAGCACAGTTCATTCTAAGTATGCTTCAAGTTACAATCTATGGCACTAATTGATGTAGCCATTTCATTCTCCACCATGGAATACACACCTCATGGAAGATCTGAGGTAGTAAAAGCAATAAAATTCATTAAATAAATCAAGACACAATTACCATACTTAATGAGGAATATTATGCAATGGGGACCATTACTTCTCAAGGAGTGAGGAATGATCTAGGAAACACTTTAGGTGATAAATTTAGGTGATAGTTCTACCCAAATTGGTGGTAGAACTTTTAGGAACCATAACTTTTGAACCATAGCTCTGATTGACTCCCTATTTAAATCATTGGAAAGTTAAGAATAAGGAGAATGTGATGAGATGGTACAAGATATATTTTCTAGTTTTTTACCCTTCAAAACTCAATGGAAGTTCCCAAAATTTTAATTTTAATAGTGTAATATAAAAATAAAAAGTTTTTAAAAAAATAATTTCTCAAATTTTGTGTTGTTGTAAATCATGGAAGTCGAACCACTTCATCTCCCTCAAGATTGGTGGCCTTTCACATCCTCCCATACCTTAAAAATAGGTATAAATAAAGATGTATACCAATAAATAGATCAGACATATCTTCCCAGAGATAACATTATTATTTGTGTGTTCTTGAAATATCTTTCAACTAAAACTTCCAAGTTTTGGATTAGTGGTATCAGAACGGTTTATCTTGAGTGTATGATCTTGAGAATGAGGTCAAGCTACAAGAAGCTTAGATGGAAAATAATAGATTTGGTACACTATCCACCTATTCACTTCAAATGACCTCAAAATGGTGAACAACACTAAGACATCTAATACTTTTAAATAAATGGTGAATGAAGCCCTCTAGCAGTAGTAATCATAGATGTTATAATAATTTGCCCAAATTCTCTAAAAAATCTCGATGGGAAATTTTGGCTCCTCATCAACACCCCCACATAATTTTAGTGTCATGATACCCTTAAAATTTTAGGTGAATTTTTCTATCCCTACATTTGAAATTAAAATCAATGCTAATGTAGTATAAAATTGGTTGGATCAATTGTCTTCCTATTTTTTTGTAAATAAATTCACCGATAAAGAGAAGATCACTTTTTCTCTTTTGAAAGCATCATTGCCTATCAAAAATTGGTGGGAAGTGTACAAGAAGAGGTCTAGTATAGATGATATTGGTCATGAGGTAGAACCTACCTAGGATGATTTCATAGAAGCTATAAAGGAAGAACATTAACCCATTAGAGCATATGATGATTTGTATATACAATGGCAACAACTTTGCCAAGCTAAGGAATAATTTGTTCAAGATTACACTGACATTTTTTATTCTCTATATATGAGATTAGGCATATAGGAAAGTGAGAAATATAAGGTTCTCAAATACCATGGTGGACTACAATGTTATATATAGGGGGAAATAAAACTCTTCAATTTGGAAACCCTCAGTGAAGCATACAAGTTCATGGTGAAGATTTAGTAAAATTATGAAAGAAAGAATATGAAGAGTCAACCTTCAAAATGGAAAAGTGACAAAGAAAGTCAAATATGAGATCAAAATTGGAATCAAAGGGAATTCTAAGATAATTAACCCTAGAAGAGAAAGACTGGGAAATGGTGTGATTACCACAAAACTAGAACTCACTCCAAAGAAGAATATCGAGCCATCAATTCCCTACTTTTTGAGTTACAATCCTCAACATCTACTACTCTACCTCACATATAGCCTACAGTTAAAGAGGATGAAGAAGAGATTGTAGATGTTGATCCTGATGCCATCATTACTTCATCATAGACCTGTGAGGAAAGGTCCAATGATAAGAAAATGTTGGTTCACTCTAAGCTATGGGTGAAAGGTAAGCCTTTGCATTTCATTCTAGATAGTGAGAGTCAAAAGAATTTAATCTTTTCTAATGTTGTGAAAAGTCTAAATCTATCTATGAAGCCTCACCTAAAGCTATACATTATTGGATAGTTGAGCCCAAAGAGAGACCTCCATGTCACCCACAAATGTCTTCTTTCATATGCAATAAGACCTTTCCAAGATGAGGTCTTGTGTGATGTGGTCAATATGGATGTTTGTGATGTACTCCTTGGTCAGCCATTCATGTATGATCAACATGGCATCTATGAATCAAGAACCTGAAGGATCACTCTCAATATTGGAATAAGGTATTACAACGTACCATAAGTACCACCTCCCACATCTATCTCCTTGATTAGTGCCCAACAATGTAAGAGATTGGTTCTCATGGTGGTTAAACCATAGAAATTCAAGAAGGTTGGTGTTGTATCCCTCACTACACAATCAATACAACAATAGAAGTAGATGGGTCAAACCATCAAAAAATATAATGACTTATTTAAGTCACCCATGAGAGTTCCACTTCACTGTTAGATGATGGATACTAAGCTGATGAAGTGCATAGCCTTCCATTTATAGACTGATGGTTAGACATAAGTAGTGAATTGCTTGATTATTCACATGATTTAGATGTATCACCCCAAAAATCTATGCACATGGGTTAAGGGGCTTCTTTTCATACAACATGGACACAATCAGGCCCTACATAGTTCCACCAAGCATAGTTCATTCCATGTATACTTTGGGTTCCAACCCATGGCACCAATTGATGTAGTCATTAGATTTTCCACCATGGAATACACACCTCATGGGAGATCTAAGGTAGCAAAAACAATGAAGTTCATTAAAAAAATCAAGACAAAAATACCACATTTAATGAGGAATATTAACATAATGGGGACCATTTCTTCTCAAAGAGGGAGGAATTATTTGGGAAACACTTTAGGTGACAAAATCATTTGATGGTTTTATCCCAATTGGTGGTAGAACTTCTAGGAGCCATAACTTTTAAACCATAGCTCTGATTGACTCCCCATTTGAACCATTGGAAAGATAAGAATGAAGATAATGTGATATGATGGTATGAGCTATTCTTGATGGCTTTTAACCCACAAAAACCTAATAAAAGTGCCCAAAATTTTAATTTTAATAGTGTAGTCTAAAAATAGAAAGTTTTTAAAAATAGTAATTTCTCTAATTTTGTGTTGTTGTAAATTGTGGAAGTTAAACCAATTCATCTCCCTAAAGATTGGTGACCCTACACATCTTCCCACTAACTTAAAAATAGGTATAAATAAATATTTAGCTTGAGAAAGAGATCAGACATCTCTTCCCAAAGATAACATTATTATTTGTGTGTTCTTGAAATATCTTTCAACCAAAACTTCTAATTTTTTGATCAATGGTATCAAAGTGGTTATCTTGAGAGTGTATGATCCTGAGGATGAGGTTAGGCTAAAATAATCTTGGGTGGAAAATAATAGATCCTATATACTATCCACCTATTCAATTCAAATGACCTCAAATGAAAAATAACATTGAGACATCTGCTCCTTTCAAAGAAATGGTGAATGAAGCCATCCAATAGTAGTAAGCATAGATGCTACAGTAACTCACCCAAATTCTCCAACAAATCCTGATGGAAAATTCTAGTTCTTCATCTGCACCCCCACTTACTTTTAGTACCATAAAACTCTTCAAGGTTTAGATGAATTTTGATATCCCTACTTTTGAAGGTAAAATCAATACTAATGCAGTAGAAAATTGGTTATATCTATTGTCTTCCTATTTTTCTATAAGTAAATTCATCAATGGAGAGAAGATCACTTTTGCTCTTTTGAAATCATCATTGCCTATCAAATTTTTTTGGGAAGTGTATAAGAAGAGGTTCAGTACAGATGATATTGGCCTTGAGGTGAAACCTACCTGAGATGATTTCATAGAAGCTATAAAGGAAGAATACTACCCCATTGGAGCATATGCTGCTCTGTATATATAGTGGCAAAAACTTTGCCAAGATAAGGAATACTCTATTCAAGATTATACTGATATTTTTCATTCTCTATCTGTGAGATTGGCCATCTATGAAAGTGAGAAACACAAGGTTCTCAAATATCATGGTGGACTACAGTGGTACATATAGAGGGAAATAGAATTCTTCAATTTAGAAACCCTCAGTGAAGCATACAAGTTCATGGTGAATATTGAACATAAGCATGAAAGAAAGAATATGAAGAGTCAGCCTTTGAAATGGGAAAGTGATAAAGAAGGTCAAACATGAGGTCAAAATTGGAAGAAAAGGGAATACCAAGATAAGCAACCCTAAAAGGGAAAGATTGGGAAATGGTGTGATTACCACAAAACTAAAACTCACTCTAAAGAAGAATGTGGAGCCATCAAGTCCCTACTTTCTAAGTCATAATCCTTAACATCTAATACTCTAATTTATACACACCCTATAGTTAAAGAGGAAGAAGAAGAGATTGTAGATATTAAGCTTGGTACCATTGTTGCTTCATCATAGACCCATGAGGAAAGGCCAGATGACAAGGAAAGGTTATTTCATTCTAAGTTATGGATGAAAGGTAAGCCTTTACATTTTATTCTTGATAGTGAGAGTCAAAATATTATAATCTCTATTAATGCTATGAAAAGTCTAAATCTATCCATGAAGCCTCACCTAAAGCCATACAGTATTGGATGGTTGAGACCAAGGAGAGACCTTTATGTCACCCACCAATATCTTCTTTCATATGTAATAAAACATTTCCAAGATGAGGTCTTGTGTGATGTGGTCAACCTGGATGTTTACAATGTACTCATTAACCATCCATTCACGTATGATCAAGATGGCATCTATGAATCAAGAACCCATAAATCACCCTCACTCTTGGAACATGGTGCTATAGGGTACCAGAGGTACCACCTCCCACATATGTCTCCCTGATTAGTGCCAATAATTTAAGAGATTAGTTCTCATGGTGATCAAACCACAAAAATTCAAGAAGGCTAATGTTGTAGCCTTGACTACACAATCAACACAATAATCAATGTAGATAGGTCAAACCATGAGAGAATATGATGAATTTTTCAAGTCACCCATAGGAGTTCCAATTCACTATTAGATGATGGATACCAAGCTAATGAATTCCATGGCCTTCTATTCATAAACTGATGGTTAGACAAAAGTGGTGAAATGCTTGATTATTCACATGCTTCAGATTTATCACCCCAAACATCCATGCATATGGGATGAGGGGATTATTTTCATACAACATGGATATAATCAAGCCTTGTATAGCTCCACCAAGCAAAGTTCATTTTAAGTATTCTTTGGGTTCTAACCCATGGCACCAATTGATGCAGCCATTCCATTCTTCACCATAGAATACACACCTCATCAAAGATCTGAGGCAATAAAAGCAAAAAAGTTCATTAAACAAATCAATACACAACTAACACACTTGATGAGGAATATTGATGCAATGGGGACCATTTATTCTCAAGGAGGGAGGAATTATCTAGGAAACACTTCAAGTGACAAATTCAGGGGATGGTTCTACCCCAATTGGTTCCAGAACTTCTGGGAGTTATACCTTTTGAACCATAGCTCTGATTGACTCCTCACTTGAATTGTTGGAAAGATAAAAATGAGTATAATGCAATAAGATAGAATTGGTTATGATTGGTTATTTTTTACCATAAAAAATTCAATGGAACTACCCAAAATTTTATTAGTGTAATATAAAAATATAAAGTTTCTAAAAATAGTAATTTCTCAAATTTTGTGTTGTTGTAAATTATAAAATTCAAACCACTTCATCTCCATTTATATTGGTGGCCTTTCACATCCTCTCCCTATCTTAAAAATAGGTATAAATAAAGATGTATCCTGAGAAAGAGATCAGACATCTCTTCCTAGATATAGCATTACTATTTGTGTGTTCTTGAAATATCTTTCAACCAAAACTTTTGAGTTTTGGATCTATGGTATCAAAGTAGTTTGTCTTGAAAGTGTATGATCTTAAGGATGAGGTCAGGATACAAGAAGTTTAGGTGTAAAAAATTAGATCCTATAGACTACCCACCTATTCACTTCAAACAAATTAAAATGGTGGATAACACTAAGACATTTAAACCTTTCAAGGAAATGGTGAATAAATCACTCCAGAAGTAGCAAGCATAGATGCCACAATAATTCATCTAAATTCTCAAATAAATATTGATGGGAAATTTTGACTCCTCATCTCCACACCCATGTCCTTTTAGTGCCCTGACACCTTTCAAAGTTTAGGTAAATTTTGATATCCCTATATTTGAAGACAAAATCAATGATGATGAAGTAAAAAATTGGTTGGATCAATTGTCTTCCTATATTTTTTTAAATAAATTCACTAATAAAGAGAAGATCACTTTTGCTCTTTTCAAAGCATCATTTCCTATCAAAAATTGGTAAAAAGTGTACAAGAAGAGGTCCAATATGGATGTTATTGGCTTTGAGGAAAAACCTACCTAGGATGATTTCATAAAAGCTATAAAAGAATAATACTACCCAATTGAAGCATATGATGATCTGTATATACAATGGCAACTTCACCAGGGTAAGGAATAATCTATTCAAGATTACACTAATATTTTTCATTCTCTATCTATGAGATTGGGCATCCAAGAAAGTGAGAAACGTAAGGTTCTAAAATACCATTGTGGACTATAGTGATACGTATAGGGGAAATAAAACTCTTCAATTTGGAAACCCTCAATGAAGCATACAAGTTCGTGATGAAGATTGAGTGGAAGCATGAAATAAAGAATATGAAGAGTCAACCTTCAAAATATAAAAGTGACAAAGAAGGTCAAACATGAGGTCAAAATTATAATAAAAGGGAATTCTAAGATAAGCAACCCTAAAAGGGAAAGACTAAGAAATAGTGTGATTACCACAAAACTAGAACTCACTCTAAATAAAAATGTTAAGCCATCAAGTCCATGCTTTATGAGTCATAATCCTCAACATCTACTACTCTACCTCATACACACCCTATAGTTGAAAAGGAATAAGAAGATATTATAGATGATGTGCTTGATGCCATCGTTGCTTCATCATAGACCCATGAGGAAAGGCCAGATGAAAAGGAAAGGTTATTTCACTCTAAGTTATGGGTGAAAAGTAAGCCTTTAAATTTCATTATTGATAGTAGGAGTCAAAATAATTTAATCTATGTTAATGTTGTGAAAAGTATAAATATATCCATGAAGCGTCACCTAAATCCATATAGTATTGGATGGTTGAGCCTAGGGAGAGACCTTTATGTCACCCACCAATGTCTTATTTCATATGCAATCAAACCTTTCCAAGATGAATTTTTGTGTGATGTGGTGAATCTGGATGTTTGAGATGTACTCCTTGGTCAGCCATTCATGTATGATAGACATGGCATCTATGAATCAAGAACCTAAAGGATCACCCTCACTCTTGGAACATAGTGCTATAGGGTGCCAAAGGTACCACCTCCCACATCTATCTCCCTAATTAGTGCCCAATAATGTAAGAGATTATTTATCATGGTGGTCAAATCACAAAAATTCAAGAGGGTTGATGTTATAGCCCTGACTACACAATCAATTCAATAATATAAGTAGATGGGTCAAACCATGGGAGAATATGATGACTTATTAAAGTCACCCATGGTATTTTCACTTCACTGTCAAATGATGGATATGAAGCTGATGAAGTCTACGACCTTCAATTCACATATTGATGGTAAAAAAAAGAGCTGGTGAATCACTTGATTATTCATATGCTTCAGATGTATCACCCCAAACATCTATGCACATGGGATGAGGGGCTTATTTTCATACAACATGGACATAATTAGGCCATGCATAGCTCTATAAAGAATATTTCATTCCAATTATGGTTTTGGCTCTAACCCATGGCACCAATTGATGCAACCATTCCATTCTCCACTATGGAATACACACCTCATGGGAGATCTGAGACAACAAAAGTAATAAAGTTAATTAAACAAATCAATACATAACTTCCACACTTAATAAGGAATATTAATGTAATGGGGACAATTACTTCTCAAGGAGGGAGCAATGATCCAAGTAGCACTTTAGGTGACAAATTTGGGCGACGATTCTACCTCAATTGGTGGTAAAACTTTTGGGAGCCATAACTTTTGAACCATAGCTCCGATTGACTCCCCATTTGAACCATTGGAAAGATAAGAATGAGAAAAATGTGATGAGATGGCATAAGCTATGCTTTTTGGATTTTGACCCCTAAAAACCCAATATAAGTGCTCAAATTTTAAATTTTAATAGTGCAATCTAAAAATAGAAAGTTTTTAAAAATAGTAATTTCCCAAATTCTATGTTTTTATAAATCATGGAAGTCTAAATACTTCATCTCCCTTGAGATTGGTGACCTTACACATCCACCCCTACCTTTAAAATAGGTATAAATAAATATGTATCTTGAGAAAGAGATCAGACATCTCTCCCCAGAGATAACATTATTATTTATGTGTTCTTAAAATATTTTTCAACTAAAACTTTTGACTTTTGGATCAGTGGTATCAAAGTGATTTGTCTTGAGAGTGTATGATCTCAAGGATGAGGTTAGGCTACAAGAAGCTTGGTAGGAAAATAATAAATCTCATAGAATATCCACCTATTCACTTTAAATGACCTCAAATGGTGGACAACATCGAGATATTTGATCCTTTCAAGGATATGGTAAATGAAGTCTTTTAGCGGTAACAAGCACATATTCTACAATAATTCACTCAAATTATCTAAAACATCTTGATGGGAGATTTTGGCTCCTCATCTACACCCCCAAGTGATTTTAGTGCCCTAACACCCTTCAAGGTTTAGGTAAATTTTGATATCCCTACATTTAAAGGCAAAATCAATGTTGATGTAGTAGAAAATTGATTGGATCAATTGTCTTCCAAAGGTTTTTATAAATAAATTCATTGATGAAGACAAGATCACTTTTAATCTTTTGAAAGTATCATTGACTATCAAAAATTGGTCGAAAGTGTACAAGAGGTCTATTACATTTGATATTGGCCTTGAGGTGGATCCTACCTAGGATGATTTCATAAAAGATGTAAAAGAATAATACTACCCCATTGGATCATATGATGATTTGTATATACAGTGGAAACAACTTTGCCAAGGTAAGGAATAGTTTGTTCAAGATTACACTGATATTTTTCATTCTCTGTCTATGAGATTGGGCATCCAAAAAAATGAGAAACATAAGTTTCTCAAATACCTTGGTGGACTACAATGGTACATATAGAGGTAAATGGAGCTCTTAAATTTAGAAACCCTTAGTGAAGTGTACAAGCTCATGGTGAAGATTGAGTAGAAGAATGAAAGAAAAAATATAAGATTCAACCTTAAAAATTGAAAATTGAAAAAGAAGGTCAAACACGAGGTTAAAATTGGAAGCAGAAAAGCATTCCAAGATAAGAAACCCCAAAAGGGAAAGATTGGGAAATGGTGTGATTACAAAAAAATTGGAACTCACTCTAAAGAAGAATGTTGAGCCATCAAGTCCTTGCTTTCTGAGTCACAATCATCAACATCTACTACTCTACCTCAATCACACCCTATAGTCAAAGAGGATGAAGAAGAGATTGTAGATGTTGAACCTAATTCCATCATTTCTTTATCATAGACCTAAAAGGAAGGTCTAGATGACAAGGAAAGGTTGTTTCACTCTAAGTTATAGGTGAAAGATAAGCCTTTGTATTTCATTCTTGATATAGGAGGCAAAAGAATTTAATCTCTACTAATGTTGTGAAAAGTCTAAATCTATCCATGAAGCCTCATCCAAAGCCATACAATATTAGATGATTGAGCCTAGGGAGAGACCTTCATGTCACCCACCAATGTCTTCTTTCAATGTAATAAAACCTTTCCAAGATAAGGTCTTGTGTGATGTGGTCAATCTAGTTGTTTGTGATGTATTCCTTGGTTAGCCATTCATGTATAATCAACATGGCATCTATGAATCAAGAACTTATATGATCACCCTTACTCTTGAAATATGATGTTATAAGATACCAAAGGTGCCACCTCCCACATCTATCTCCCTGATTAGTGCCCAACAATGTAAGATATTATTTCTCATGGTGGTCAAACCACAAAAATTTAAGAAGGATAGTGTTGTAGCCCTAACTAAATAATCAATGCAACAAGAGAAGTATATGGGTCAAACCATGGGATAATATGATGACTTATTCAAATCATCCATGAGAGTTCCACTTCACTATTCGATGATAGATACCAAGCTGATGAATTTTATAGATTTTTGTTTCATAGACTGATGGTCAGATAGAAGTGGTGAACTACTTGATTATTCACATGCTTCAGATGTATCAGCCCAAACATTCATGCCCATGAGATGAGGAGATTCATTTCATACAATATGGACATAATCAGGCCCTACACAGCTCCACTAAGCATAGTTCATTCCAAGTATACTTTAGGTTCTAACCCATGGCACTAATTTATGTAGTCATTCCATTTTCCACCATGGAATACACACCTCATGGGAAATCTAAGGAAACTAAAGCAACAAAGTTTATTAAATAAATGAAGACACAATTACCACACTTGATGAGGAATATTTATAAAATGGGGGACATTGCTTCTCAAGGAGGGAGGAATGATCCAAGCAACACTTTAGGTGACAAATTTAGGTGACGGTTCTACCCCAATTGGTGGTAGAACTTCTAAGAGCCATAACTTTTAAACCATAGCTTCAATTGACTCCCTTTTTGAACCATTGAAAATCTAGGAATGAATAAAATATGATGAGATGGAATAAGATATTTTCAATGGTTTTTTACCCCTAAAAACCTAATGGAAGTGCCCATAATTTTAATTTTAATTTTAATTTTAATAATGTAGTCTAAAAATAGTAATTTCTCAAATTTTATGTTCTTGTAAATCAAAGAAGTTGAACCACTTCATCTCCCTTGAGATTGGTGACCTTCCACATCCTCCACCTGCCTTCAAAATAGGTATAAATAAAGATGTATCATAAGAAAGAGATTAGACATCTCTTCCAAGAGATAACATTATTATTTGTGTGTTCTTGAAATATCTTTCAACCAAAATTTTTGAGTTTTAAATTAGTCGTATCAAAGCAGTTTGTCTTAGAGTGTATGATCCCAAGGATGAGGTCAGGCAACAAGAAGCTTGGGTGAAAAATAATAGATCATATAGACTATCCACCTATTCACTTCAAATGACCTCAAATGGTAGACAACATCAAGACATCTAATCATTTCAAGGAAATGGTGAATGAAACCCTCTAACAATAGCAAGCATAGATGCTAAAATAAATTTCTCAAATTCTACAATAAACCTTGATGGTAAATTTTGGCTCCTCATATACAACCCCATGTCCTTTTAGTTCCTTGACACCCTTCAAGGTTGAGGTGAATTTTGATATCCCTACATTTGAAGGAAAAATCAATGTTGATGCAGTAGAAAATTGGTTGGATCAATTATCTTCTTATTTTTTTATAAATAAATTCACCGATAAAGAGAATATCACTTTTTCTCTTTTGAAATAATTATTGCCTATCAAAAATTGGTAGGAAGTGTACAAAAAGAGGTCCAGTATAGATGATATTGACCTTGAGGTAGAATCTACCTAAGATGATTTCATAGAAGTTGTAAAGGAAGAATACTACCCCAGTGAAGCATATGATGATCTATATATATAGCGGTAACAACTTTGCCAAGGTAAGGAACAATATGCTTAAGATTAAATTGACATTTTTCATTCTCTATCTATGAGATTGGGCATCCAAAAAAGTGAGAAACACAAGGTTCTCAAATATTATGGTGGACTACAATGGTACATACAGGGGGAAATGGAACTCTTAAATTTGGAAACCCTTGATGAATCATATAAGTTCATGGTGAAGATTGAGTAGAAGTATGAAAAAAAGAATATGAAGATTCAGCCTTCAAAATGGAAAGTGACAAATAAGGTCAAACACAATGTCAAAAATAAAAGAAAAGGGAATTCCAAGATAAACAAACCTATAAGGGAAAGACTAGGAAATGGTGTGATTTCCATAAAATTGAAAATCACTCCAAAGAAGAATGTCGAGCCATCAAGTCCTTAATTTTTGAGTCACAATCCTCAACATCTACTAATCTACCTCATACACACCCTACTTTTGAAGAGGATGAAGAAGAGATTGTAGATGTTGAGCTTGATGCCATCATTTCTTCATCACAGAATCATGAGGAAAGGCCTGATGACAAAGAAAGGTTGTTTCACTCTAATTTATGGTTGAAAGGTAAGCCTTTGCATTTCATTCTTGATAGTCAAAGTCAAATGAATTTAATCTCTGCTAATGTTGTAAAAGTCTAAATCTATCCATGAAGCCTCACCCAAATACATATAATATTATATGGTTGAGTCCAGGCAGAGACCTCCATGCCACCCACCAATGTATTATTTCATATGGAACAAAACCTTTCTAAGATGAGGTCTTGTGTGATGTGGTCAATCTAGATGTTTATTATGTACTCCTTGGTTAGTCATTAATGTATGATCGACATGGCATCCATAAATAAAGAACTTGAAGGATCACCCTCACTTTTGGAACATGGTGTTATAAGGCACCAGAGGTAGCACCTACCACATCTATCTCCATGATTAGTGCCCAACAATGTAAGATATTGGTTCTAATGGTGGTTAAACCATATAAACTCAAGAAGGTTGATGTTGCATCCTTGACTTCACAATCAACATAACAACATAATAAAAAAGGTTAAACCATGTGAGAATATGATGACTTATTCAAGTCACCCATGGGAGTTCCACTTCATTGTCAGATGATGGATACCAAGATGATAAAGTCCATGCCCTTACATTCACATATTGATAGTTAGGCAAAAGTGGTGACCACTTGATTATTCACATGCTTCATATGTATCACCCCAAACATCTATGCACATGAGATGGGAGGATTATTTTTATACAATATGGACACAATTGGGCCCTACACAATTCCACCAAGCATACTTCATTCCAAGTATGATTCAGATTCCAACCCATGGCACCAATTAATGTAGCCATTCCATTCTCCACCATAGAATACACACCTCATATGAGATCTAAGGCAGCAAAAGCAACAAAGTTCATTAAACAAATCAAGACACAACTACCACATTTAATGAGTAATATTGACATAATGGGGACCATTACTTCTCAATGATGGAGTAATGATCTTGGCAATGCTTCAGGTGATAAATTTAGGTGATGGTTCTACCTCAATTGGTGGTAGAACTTATGGGATCCATAACTTTTGAACCATAGCTTTGATTGACTCATCATTTAAACTATTGGAAAACAAAGAATTAAGAGAATGTGATGAGATGACATGAGCTATGTTCAATGGTTTTTTACCCTTAAAAACCCAATATAAGTGTCCAAAATTTTAATTTTAATTTTAATAGTGCAGTCTAAAAATAAAAAGTTTTTAAAAATAGTAATTTCTTGAATTCTATGTTATTGTAAATCATGGAAGTCAAACCACTTAATCTCCCTTGAGATTGGTGACATTTCACATCTTCCCCTACCTTCAAAATAGGTATAAATAAATATGTAGCCCAAGAAAGAGATCATGCATCTCTTCCTAAAGATAGCATTATTATTTGTATGTTCTTGAAATATATTTCATCCAAAACTTCCATATTTTGGATCAGTAGAAGACTTTGTTTGAAGAGATCTTGTAGCTCTTGATTGGCCATGGAGCTAGTAATCTTAGTCTTATATTGAAGAAAATAATATATGAGATGCTCATTTGACCTTTGTTTCTATTGTGCCACTTGGGCATATGAAACCGTATCACCAATGTTAATGCTGAAATAAGCTAAGAACATTTTAGCTAAAGGATTGAATGCATTGATAGACTAATTAAGTAGACTATAAAACCATTTTAAATCATAATCCTTTAAGCTCCATGTAAATATCTTGGTAAGTATCCAATCATTTGGTACATATTCCAAGCATGAAACATAAAAGGTTCTCACATGTGTCTCTGGATCACCATTGCCATCATATAGAGTAAGATTGGGTTGAAAAAAATCTTATGGCAAGGGTGTAAAATCAATTTGATGTGCCAATGGTATATGCAATAAAGCAATATAATCCAAAGCCTATGTAGGTCTAGAGGCACCTTGCTGAATATCTAGCACCTTAGATTGAAGAGATCTTATCTCTTGCATAAGGGCTACCACATTAGGAGATAAAGATGTACTAGTTGAAGTTGGTGGTATAGAGGCAGGTTGGGATGTTATAAGGGGTCGTTAAGACATAGTTGCCCTCATAGTGTCATTTGAAACTAGTTACTTTGAAGGAATGGAAGACTCAACATGTTTGGACTTTTTTATTTCCATAATAGATTGTAAAATAAGAGTAAGATCTTAGGGTTGGTCCCTTAGTCTTTCTTAAAAACTTTATAAAATCAAATCTTTGTTGAGGAAAACTTCATTATTAATAATTGGTGGAAGTTGATCAAGAGTCTAATGTGGTTAATAATGGACATCGATGTTTGTATCATCATTATTATTTTCATATTACTCTTTGTCAAAATTATCTTCATTGAAATTAGTGTAATTTCGATATGTAGAATCTATAACAAGAATCTGGGTTGGTTGTTTATCTATGGTATATGGTCAAGTTATAGGAATCTGGGTAAATTTATAAGGATTACCACTAAGTGTTTCACTTCATCTCAAAGGAAGATATGTAAGGAGAGATTGTAAAATAAGAGTAAGATATTAGGGTTGGTCCTTGAGTCTTTCTCAAAAACTTTTTAAGATCAAATTTTTTTTTAGGACAACTTCATTATTAATAATTGGTGAAAGTTGATCAAGAGTCTAATGTGGTGGATCATAAACACTGGTGTTTGCATCATCATTATTATTTTCATATTTCTCTTTATAAAAATTATCCTCATTAAAATTTGTTTAATTTGGATGTGTAGAATCTATAAAAAGAATTTGAGTTGGTTGTTTATCCATGGTATATGGTTGTGTTGGAGGAATCTGGGTGAATTCAGTAGGATTGCCAATAAGTCTTTCACTTCATCTTGAAGGAAGAGATGTAAGGAAATTAAGTGGCATAAATAAAATAAATTGGATAATAGTAGAAAATATTAAATGGATATAATCCAAACAAGGAACTCAAATATGCATAAAAATGATATGAAGTTCACAAACATGTAAGGTGATACCTAAAGAAGTAATGGGACCTAGTATATGCAGCTAGGGTTTGGAAGATGATTATTTTAAAAATTACTATAAAATTTGGAAATTTAAAGTAAATTTTTGTGTGAAATATGCAATTAATAAATTAGGAATTTATTGAAAAATGGGTGATTTAAAGAGATCTAGAAGATGTAACTAGGGTTTTGAAAAATAAAAGTTTTTGAAAAATGCTATTAAATTTTGAAATTTAAAGTGAACTTATGATTTTAATATGCTAGTAAAAAATCAAAAAAATATTGGAAAATTACTGGAAAAATACTGGGACTTAGTATGGGTAACTAGGTTTTGAAAGAAAATTATTTTAAAATTACTATAGAATTTTAAAATTTAATGTTATTTTCTAATTTATTATGCAGGTAAAAAATCAAAAAAATATAGGAAAATTTAGTAGGAAAATTTACCCTAGGGTTTTTACGATTTTTATGCATAAACGAAGTAAGTCAAGTTCACCAAAAGATTTAACAATTGTGGAAATATTAGTGTATTATTCCTAATTTAGTTAAAGGGTATGAGTAGTAACATTAGTAAATAAATATGCAATAATTAAGCTACTAATTTATGTAAATTAGATTATAATTTTGACCTTTCTAAAAATAGTAAAATGAGGGAGAAAATAATACTTAGCTAAAAACTAACTGATATGGCTGAGATAGGGTTTGAGATTCACTATGCAAGACTAGGACACTATTACAAACCAAGATTTAACCTTAGTTTTATGACTAGATAAGAGTGTTGGAAGTAGACATGAGTGGTATCGATACTGTATTCCACCTTTTCTACTTTTGTCTAGGAGATTTCATCTTTATAGGTTTTTTTTTGCTATGCTTGTGTAACCCTATATATGAGTTTTTGACATCTAAAAGTCTATAGATCTCCTTGTAAAGTAGATTTTCTTTTCAAACCCTATACTCCATTATGATTTTACAATTTCAAGAAAGAGGGGGATTAGGTGTGCAAGATTTATTAAACATATATCCACACCCCTTATGTGGGCATACTACCTATATACCAATACTCTAAAGAGGGATCAAGCCATACGTAGTTCTCCCACTTGATGTGTTTTATGAAATAGAGTGTATGAATATGTAAAATCTTAAAATGGATGTTCTTGAGGTGGATAGGGATTGGTGTAAGGATTTGAATAATCTTGTAAGTGTATTGGTTGGCTATATGTAGAGAATAGGGAATTTTTTTTAGTACTCTTGCTTATATTCTTGCTTACTTAGTGATATTTACCACCCCTTTCCAAATGATCTTTGAATGGGCTTTTATAGGGATCTATTGGTCATAGGTTAAATGTGCTCACATTAGGCCGATAAGGAGAAGGATGGGGATTTAGAAAAAACTAATCATTGGGACCAAAAATGCACTTAGAAAAGAGAACTAAAAGTGGATAGGAGTGGCACCAGTGCTGTAGTCCAAATGTAGTGCTATTGTCTTGAGTTGATGGGGCCTGGGGGGATCGATTAGTCATGAAAAAAGCAATCAAGTTGAGCTAGGATTAAAGCTAGAAGGCTACAAATGATTGATAATTAGTGAAAATATACCTATGAGGGTCATGAGAGCAAGAAAGAGGGACCTATGGGTTGGGTGTCACAAACCACACTCAAATTACCAATTTTTGCATTTTATATGACTACAAAACTCAAGAAGTTGCTTATTCAATGCCAAAAAGTTACATTTTTAGACCTGTCACTATAACTTATACACTAGATTTCTCTTAAAGGTTCCACTTCAGTGATTTAGGGTGAGATTAGAGGGTTTAAAGAATCAGGGTAGGATTTTGATAGTTCATATAAATGACTTACAAGTTTTATTTTATGCATGTTTGAACTTAGTCTAAAAAATTGCATTTTTCTTATATTGGGAAGGGCATTATTGAGGATAGAATGGGTGGTGAGTTTGCTAATAGGGCCTGATGGGAGGAAAATATCCTAGTCCTAGATGTTATCTTCACCCCTCAAATGTGTTGTTAGTGTCATTTTTCAATCAAGAAGCATCTGAACCAGAGTTCTACAACCATATCTTAAAATTTGACAACATTTATTATCATTATTTCCATGCTCCTGAACGGTAGTGAAAATGCACTTTTGGGTGGATTTGAATGTTGTGTCAATGTGAAAACATGTAATATAACTATATAGATGTGATAAAATTGATATATACTTAGTTGGAGGTCCCATAGGTAGAAATCGTAGTTGGATCTCAAGATGTTACTTATTTAATGCCAAAATGTTACATTTTTCAACCCATCACTGCAACTTGTCCAATGGATTTTTCTTTAAGGTTCCACCTAATTGATTTAGGGTGTGATTATAGGGATTAAATAGGTAGGGGAGGGATCTTATATTTCATGGAAATTACTTACAAGTTTCATTTTACGCATGTTTAAACTTAAGTTAAAAATTTGCATTATTCTTGTATTGGGAAGGGTGTTCTTGAGGCCGAAATGGGTGGTGGGTTTGTCAATCAGAACTAATGGGAGGCAAAAAGCTTGGTCCTAGACATTATATTATCCTAAAACATGTTTTAAGTTTCATTTTATAGTCAAGAAGCATGAAAACCATGTTTTGTTAACCATAACTTCAACTTTGACAACATTTATTGTCAGTGTTTCTTCACTCCTGAAAAGTAGTGAAAATTCACTTTCAGGTGGATTTAAACATTGTGGTAATGTGATAACATGTAATTTGCCTCTATAGACATGATATAAGTGTTATATTCTTATTTTGAGGTCCTATAGGTAGAAATGGTAGTTAGATCTCAAGACATTGCTTATTCAATGCCAAAACATTACATTTTTGGACCTATCACTACAACTTGTCCAACATATTGCTCTATAAGGTTTACCATGAGTGATACAAGGTGAAATTAGAGTGTTTAAATAGGTAGGTGAGGGATATAATGGTTCATGTAAATGAATTATAGGTTTCATTTTACATGTGTTTGAACTTAGGCTAAAAAAATGCATTTTACTTATATTGGGAAGGGCATTCTTGAGCCAGAATAGGTGGTGGGTTTATTTACTAGGCCTAAATGGAGGCCAAGAACCTAGTCATAGATGTTATATCCACCCCCATATATATTTTTTTAGTGTTAATTTTTTAGGAAGTATCAAAACCAGAGTTTTACAATCTTAACTTAAACTTTGACAACATTTATTGTCAGTGATTCTATGCTCTTGAATAGTAGTGAAAATTCACTTCTAGGTAAATTTTAATATCATAACAATGTGATAAAATGTAATTTTACTATCTAGATGTGATCCAAGTGATATATTATAAGGTGGATGTCCCAGAGGCATAAATGGTAGTTGGAGTTCAAGAAGTTGCTTATTCAATGCCAAAAAGTTGCTTTTTTGGACCCATCACTGCAACTTGTTCAACAAATTGCTCTAGAAGGTTCTACCTAAGTGATATGGGTGTGATTAGAGGGATTAAAGAGGTAGGTTAGGGATTTGATGTTTCACATAAATGACTTATAGGTTTTGTTTTATGCGTGTTTGAATTTAGGCTAAAATTGCATTTTTTATTGTATTGGGAAGGGCATTCTTGAGGCCTAAATGGGTGGTGGGATTGTTAATTAGGCCTGATGGGAGGCCAAGAACTTGGTCCTAGACATTATCCTCCCCCTTGGACATGTTGACAGTGTTATTTTTTGGTCAAAAAGCATTGGAACTAGAGTTTTATAACCATAACTTAAACTTTGACAACATTTATTGTCAGTGTTTTTGCCCTCCTCTCTCCCTTTTCTCACCCAATTTTTCATGAAAGTGTATTTTAAGTGTTCAAGGTGATTTGGATCCTAGAATAGGTTTGTGATATTTTTAAATATAAGTTGTCAAATATCAGTTGTAGGAGGCCTATCACCCTTAAGGTACAATTCATGAAACCAATAGAATGTCAAGAGTGAGGTGTTGAAGGTGCTAAATAAGTAATGTGTTGAAGGGTCAAAAAATAGTCTCAAAAACCAAATACATTTATAATCTATGTTGATGATAGTCTTAGCTAAGCTCTCAGCCTACATAAATTCTTAGTAAATATAAAGTAAGGGTTTCATGTGTAAAACACCTCTAAAACTCAAATAATTGAAAACTAAGGTATGAAACTTTGTGAATAGATGGGGGATGGATATTATAACTTATTGCAAGTATAATTGTGTTGAAAATATGTTTTAAATTGTAGGTATAGAGGAATTTTTTTATGTACACCTGTAAAAGACCATTTTTAGGAAAGTTGTGCATAATGTAAGATGAGTTTTTGGTTGATTTAAGTTCTATAAACTTTGGTAAGGGTTATAAAATATTATAATTGATAAAAGACAACTATAGATATAATTTTTAAGATATAAAAACTCTATTTTGAGATATTGAACTATTGGAGCAACAACTAGGTTTAGAGACCTAGAAACTTAAAAGGATAGAATTTGAGAATGAGAGATTAATCTCTTAGACACCTATATTTGGTTTATTTATTGTAAGTTTTGACACATACATAAATCCTTGAGTTTTCCTAAGATGTATCTAGAGTGTCTTAAAGAATAATTATTCAAAAGGAGAGTAAATCTAAGAGATTGGTGACTAGTTAAGAGCAGACCTAATGAGTAATTGACTAGTTTAAAAGAAGACTATTTGAGAGTGGATTTTGAATAAAGTTGAGAACAAGAGTGGATAAGTGAGGTTGTAATTTTTAGTGATCTTAGAGAATATGAATATGACTTCCATAGACTTCTTAAACATAAAAGAGTGAACTATGCATTAGGTGGTATTAGGGGATGATAAAGGGTTTTGGTCAAAGATGGATCATTGTCTCATGAGTGAATATTATATTTTAAGTCAATAACATCAAATTTTATTAGACTAAACACATTATATTCTAGGTTAGGTAGAAGTTCATCTTTTAAGTTTAGCAAAGATAAAGCTACAAAGATGAAGAAGCAGACCATGTACATGGTCACCAAAAGGAGTTGAGTGCATAAGAGGTATTGATAGAGATTACTCAAGAGGTGAGGGAAAATAGAAAGGAGTGAGAATCATATAAGGCATACAAGTAGTAGGTCTAGTTTCAAGAAAAATCTAGTCAAAAAGGCATTAGAGCTAAGTGAAGGTGAAATATTAGGTAACTTGTAGGTATAGGTATTCGAGTGAGAAATTTGTAGGGATTTATGAATGATTTTATGTCTTTGCATTATACAAGTTTGAACATGATTGGGTATGGGCTTTAAGTGAAATTAAATTGTGTTAATGAGTAATTTAAAAGTTGTAAATGGGTGATGACAAATGAAAAATAGATAAGAGTGTAATTAGTCATTTCCACTACACACAATCAAATAAAAACTTTAATTAAAAAAATATGGTAGATCTATTATTTATAGAATTTAAAAGAATAATTTTTTAATCCTCATTTATATACAACATTAAATATGAGATTCAATATATAAGAGTTTGGAAGATCAAAACAACACTATATAATAACACTTTCAATTAAAACTAAACATAAATTAGATAGATTAACATAATTCAGATGAAAACTTAAAAAAATTCATATAGGCACATGTACAATGTCAATAATACATAGATTTCCATGATAGGCATACAAAAAACTACATCTACCAACATAGTATCTAATGTTGGGTGAATGTCATATACACATATATAGTGCTAAAAATGCATAAATTGCCATATAGCGATATAGAAAAGCACATCTAATGTAAGACATAGTAATCATCAAATAGCCTCCCTCTCTATTCCTTCCTCAAAGAAGACTCTCCCTAGGATGCCCTAATAGTATATGGAGATCCCTCTAATGCCTTGGATTTCTCTAAGGTCCAACTATGGGTCCTATGCTTATAGCTCACTTGCAACTAAACTTGTTCAAGTATTAGTATTATTAAAAAATTAAAATAACATACATTCAAAAAATTGTTATGAAATTAATTTTAAGCTATAATAAAAAATCATTTAAACATGCACTTACTATAAGCTCATTGTTTTGTTTAATCTATTTTTGATGCTTAAATAAGTTATTAGAAGGCTCAATTATTCGAATAGGCATCTAAAATAAGGAATAAACATGAGATGTTTCCATACTAATCATTTGATTGGGACTATCATATGTCATAAGAAAACCTTTCATACATAATACATTCATAGAAGTTATATTTTCCCCAAGTATGTAGTTAAATTATTAAAACAACTCTATTTTTAGAATTCAAAATTACAAGTTAATATATACCTCTGTTAGTACCTATGTAGATGACATTGTAACAATAATGCCTATGTCTGTCTCAACTCACAATGATGGAGGATTGTCTACTTGAGCCATCAAGTGAATGTAAACAAGATCTCACTTACTTTTCTATAAAGTATCAAAGATATATATGGCAAGCTTTTCACCTTTATTAAACAAAGAGTGTATTTAATAGTATTGTACTTAAATTTTGAGATCCTTGATAGATAAATTTAACTTAAATTTACAAGGAAAATATATATAGACTAAATGTATATAGATCATACAATTAACTCAAAATTTTACCTCTATATAAGTAAAATTTGTCATCCTATTAGAGACAAATGTAGTAGTGGATGGGCTAGCAACTAGATCCAAAAATGTAAACAAAGGTTACATCAAATCAAATGCTGCAAATGTTGACTTTGATAATGAAGGAACCATAACCTCCTAGGACATAAAAAATGACATATTTATTATTCAATTTCTATGTAAATTAATTACTATCTAAATTAAATTTGCAAATATTACTTAAATTTAACATGGCATTTATATAAAATATATCTACATTTGTGTAGAGGTTGATGTCTACACACCAAATATGCATGCCACAAACTCATCATTCATAAGTAAATTATCCAATCCCTCTAAACCACCAGCACCATCATCATAAATTCTAGTGATATAGCTCCATAATAACTACAAGGGTGGGGTCAGGTATGCACACTAGGTGGTGTATTTCTAGCATTAGTCTGTGAGAGCCTACTCATGTACTAAATAAGTGTATCAGTAAGAGAAGTAAGTACATGTAGAGTGTTGATATCCATGACCTACTAAATTACATAAGGGATATCAAGCTCAAGTGGCTTTTGTATATGGATCCTTATAGGCTAATTAGGTGCATGATGTGCACCTGGTCAATCCTATGTAAAGCCTTTATCTTGGCCCTGAAACTCACTATAATCAAGATAGTTTAGAATCTCATTGAGGACAAACTGACATTAGAGTTTCCTCAAAAAATACAATAAGACCTCATGGTTATTACACCATAGATAATCAAACACCATCCATGATTGATCCCAAAAATTGGTTGTGACTAAATTATGTTGGCAATGATAGATTAGAAAATGTTTAATAGTTCCTAAAAATGGTGCATTTGTGGTTGGTTCAATAAATAAGGCACAAATGGATTATTTTGATATGTCTTTGTTCCTAACCTCAAGTGCTGATAAATTTTCAGCATAATAAGCCCTACAACTATCTCGATATGAAGCACATCTGTCAATTTAACTCACTATAGAGTCAGTTTGACCTAATAATGTCTTTAGGGAAACGGATAAATAGGTGTGGTGGGTATTGGTGGAAGTGTGATCCCTCATTCTCCTAATTAATTTTTCAATTTCAATTTATTTTCCACAATGTGGTCAACTAGACTTTCCTAATTACTTGGGGGATTTTGTGGAATTGTAGGAGGGTTAGGAGGAGGGCTATGTTGAGGAACAAGAGGGTTAAGTGGAGGGTTAGGAGGAGGAACAAGAGGGTTATGTTCAGAGTTAAGAGGAGGAAAAAGAGGGTTATGTAGAGGGTTAGGTAGAATAATAGGAGGGTTAGCAGTATGGACTATTCAAACCAAATTACTAATTAAATAATGAAAATAATAAAAACTACTAAAATTTAGGGTTAACAAGTGTATATATTTGGACCTTACCTCTTCTATGTGGCAACATCATCAATTAGAAGATTTTTGGGATGAATTATAGCAAGGTTCATCTTCACTAACCCAAAATTTAATCCTAAAATGGAAATGCATAAGAAAGAAAGAAAGATCAAATGCAAAAGGAGGAATTTGCTTCCGAGTTCCATTTTTATTTTTTTAGTTACATAGGGAACATGATCACATTATTAATGTGATCACATTATTTAAAACAATAATATGATCATGTTGTTATTTTAAATAATGTGATTTCATTATTTAATAATGTAATCATGTTATGGCTTGATAACTATCGAGCTATAACTTAATAATGTGATTGTATTATTAAATAATGTGATTACATTATTTAATAATGTGATCACATTATGTAATAACATAGTCATGTTATTTAATAATGTGATCATGTTATGTAATAACATGATTGAGTTATGTAAAATGTCCATGGAATTATCCCCCAACTCTGTGCACTTACCTAATTGGCAATAATTTTCCTTAGAATTGCCCCAACCTGCATGAAACCAATAAAATTTATGGGTATTGTACTAGTGTTTGATAGGGTGCATAGGATCAAGATCTCATGGGTAAGGTTGTGGAAAATGGTTTTGAATTTTTCCTAAGGAAAGAGGTTTGTGTACATCCATATTATTCCCTTGATAAAATGTGGAACTATGATGAGAATTATTCTTTGAAATTGAGGAATATGCTCCATGACATTATTTGGAGAAATGGTTTGGATAGTGCATATGGAATAATGAGTATCCATAATACCATTTTTATTTCATGTTAATTATTGTATTTCACAAGCATTTAAATTCTTATTGAAAGTTTTGAAATTTAAAATTGATGTATAGGGAAGTCTTGACATTTATCTTGGTCGAGACCCTCTTCCAAATATTTTGGAGAAAGGGTTCTAACACAATATTGTAATTTAGGAAAAATAGAATTAGTGAATAATTGGAAGATGTTTTAATCCAACATATTATTCTCAACTTTTTTAGATAAGGATTTCCATTATTTAATGAACACTTATGTTGTTTTGGATTCTAATTGTTTATAGTTGATAAAGTGGGCTAAGTTATTTTCTAGAAGATCACTAGTTTGAAAGTATTGGACCAAAGAATTAATTAAGTCCTATAAGATAGTGATGGAATGAGATTTAAGTAGTTATAATAATCTAAATTATCACTTAAAAAAAATTTATCTATGAATTTGGTGGCATTAAAGGTATTAATTATAACCTAATCTTTATATATATTTTTAAAGTTTTTCAAATGCAAATCTAAATTTGTGGATCCATTATAAGTGATAGTGTTAACTATACCCCCTATGTCAATGTTTTCAAGTTGAGTAACAAAAGGTTAATTTTTAAGTGTTTAATAGTTTTTTTAATAAGGGTTGTGGTATAAGGTTACCATGTGTATCTCTAAGGGGAGGTGAAGGTGCATAGGGATTTTGCATTCCCCATTGAGTGGATTGAGGTTGGTTTTGGATATGAAATAATTGGTTTTTTATTTGAATCATTTGGTTGGCATTATTAGTTTGAAAAGTATCCATTTGATTAAGAGCTTGTAATAATAATATATTACTTTGAATGGTATTTTCACAAGTAGAAGTAATATTGGATGTATTATTCTGTGAGGTATTAAGAGTTTGAGATTCACAAGTAGCATGAAATGCATTAGTGTCATGACAAGCACTATTATTAGTAGATGTATAATTAGTTGTATGGAATTGGGTATTAGTGTGGGTGTTTTGAGTAGACCCATTAAAATTCACACCTACCATGTTTGTAAAAATACTTGGCATGCAGGTAAAATAAGACATGGAGGAAGATGTCATACTATTATAAGAAGACATGATAGAGGGTAAAGGTGTGGTATAAGTCATGAAATGAATTTACCAAAATCCTTTGGAAAATCTAGGTGAAGGTGAATGGGGTTATCTAATATAAGGTACCATCGTGAGGTTATAATGACTATAGGATCCTTAGCTCTATGTTGACGATTTGTACTTATTAAGAGGATAATTTTAGTCATGTATTCAAGGTCACTTTCATCTTCTACCATTTGCATGAATAAAAGGTTAAGATCCATGGAATAGGGAGGAGTCCCATAGTCAGTAGTTATAGTAGTAATATGGATATTGTTTTGATCCATATTAGTCATCATAAAACATGTCTAGGGAAATTTGATATGATTAGTTAAACTCATCACGTTAATTTTTTTATTTATAACATCATGAAAAAAATGTTGCGTGATGAAAGTATTGAGTTAAACACTTACTAAAAAATAATATAATTTGTAGTATATTGGGTCAAGTTGGTTGACTTAGTTCTATCAAAAAGAAAATAAAATAGTCTATAAAACACTAAGTTGAGAAGGTTGACTTAGTTTTATAGGAAATAAAATGTAATAGTCTATAAAAGACCAAGTTGAGAAGATTGATTTAGTTTTATAAGAAGGAAAATTGAATAGTCTATAAAAGACTAGGTTGAGCATATCAACTTAGCTACAGGAAGGAAAAAAGAACAATCTATAAAATACTGAGTTGATCAGGTTGACTCAGTTATACAGGAAGGAAAACATAAGTTTATAAAATACTAGGTCAAGTAACTTGACTTAGTTATGTAGAAATAAAAATAGAATAGTCTGTAAAAGACTAGGACGATCAAGTCAACTTAATTATGTAGGAAAGAAAACAAAAGTCTATAAAAGACTAGGTTAATCAAGTCAAATTAGTTCTATAGGAAGGAAAATAGAATAGTTTGTAAAAGACTAGGTCAAATAGGTTGAATTAGTTTTATAGGAAGGCAAAATTTAAGTGGGTTGAGTATAGACAATTTAGTTTTAGTTACAAAAAATAGAACTAAACACATAGGCAACTAGGTTGAGCTAATCAATTATTTGTAGCACACAACACAAAAATATATCAATTTTGGCTAATATAATTTTGCAATAAACATAGAATAAAAAGAAACAAACATCAATAGTGAAATTTAGAAGCTAGTTAATTTCTTAAAAATAGGATTAGGAAGTTGTACTAAAAGTTTTGATTGAAAGTGTAGGCACCCAAAGATACTTACTTGTCCATTGGATAGTGTTTGCCTAATAGTTTATAGAATTGATTATAGAGGAATTACCATTCCCCTATCCCACTAAACCCAATTTCAAGTGTAAGTTAGAATAGCTTCTTAGTGCTAACCACTAACTGATGCACCATATAAACAAATGGATGGTGGGATTCAGAGGGAAATCCTAAGTAATTCCAAAATACCGTGAGCTAGGCAAAAATTAAATATCGTGTTTAGCTCTATATTATGGATATAAGTATTAGGAAAATCCCTTCATGTTAATATGTCTATAAATGACATACATGTACCGTAAATAAAGTATCAAGTATCCCTTCATGATAATAGCTAGTAGTTTGAAAACTACCAATACACAATTTCTAGGAAAAACCAAACAATGTGAAAAATAATATTGAAAATCAAAGTTCCAAAAGCTAACTTATAGTTTTTGGAAAGTAAATAAATAGGCAGCTAACTAAAAATTAAAGTGAGTTTAATTACTATAAATTTAAGTTAATTTCCTTATCATGAACTAGGAGAAAAATAAATAGAACAAAGTCGAGTTAGTCGACTTAGTTGTACAAAGAGAATAGAATAAAGTCAAGCTAATCAAATCAATCTATTAAAATATAGTCCAAAATGAATAGAGTAAAGTGAGTCAACTTAGTTTTATGGACATAAAGTAGATATAGAACTAAGTCAAGATAGTTAAATTAGTTGACTATAAAGGTGCAATCTTATAGAACTAAAAAAATCTTTAAAATAATACTAAAATTTAAATTTCAAAAAATGACGAGAAAATGAAAAAAACTCGATAAAAATAAATTATTGATATGGTTAGAGTGAAACTAGAAAATTATATAGATTCAAACAGGTTGATGTGGTAGTGTTCCAAAATATTTTGATTTTTTATTTTGAATTGTGTTGTCCAGATGAAAATTTTAACCTGTAGAGGTAAAAGACAATATTTAAATGGAATCGAGTCAATCAACTGAGTATAATAGAAAACTAGTAAATTATATAACAAATAGAAATATGTTGATTAGATCGACCTAGTTATTAAAATGGAAAAAATAGAAAATAAATGAATCAAGTAGATCGATTTAGTTAAATATTTAAGAGAAAGAAAATAAATTATATCGATTGGATTGATCTAATTTTTTAATACTTGATATTTCATGCATACAAAATTGAACAAAATTAATATGATTGCCTTGATTGGAAAATTTGAAAAACAATGCTTTAACTAGGTATAATGTGTTGACAAAGCTATTAAAACATGCACATAGAGCCAAACTAAGTTAACAGGTTTGATTGAGTATAAAAACCTATGCATAAGGTGTTAAACTACATCGATTGGGTAGATCTTGTTGTCTGTAGAAAAATTAGAAATCTACAAGGGTTAAATTAACATTAGGTTCAATAGAATGTATGAAAGTAAAAATATATAAAATTATAACTCATCATACTCAATAATATTCAATCTTGGATAAGGTAATCAACTAAAAAATACATTTGGCAATACATTTAAATTGAGGTCATAACCAATAATGAATCTGCTAAACCTACACTAAGGGATCACTTATCACATTATGGCAAAGGAGAGGTTTATAAGGGCTCTAGTCAAATGTCATTTTTTAATAACCTTAGCTAGGTCTTATTATTGTAAATAATATTAAGGAGGATAATCTACTAAACAATTATGAAAGTTAATCTAGTAAATGTATATGTAAGATAATCTAGTGCTCACCAAAGCTTGTGGCACAAATGGGGAAGATAATACACACACACACACACACACACACACACACACACACACACACACACACACACACACACACACACACACACACACACACACACACACACACAAGAAAGGAGAGATACAATTCAATATATATATTAACTCTACAAAATCTACTTATCTAAATATGAAGAGCATAGAAATATACTTACCTTGATAAAGTTTACCCATCATGCCTCAATCTCTCCCTTGGATAATGGTGCTTTGTAATAAGTTGTTGTGGGATTATAAGGACATAAAGGCAAATCATATGTAGGATATAATGTTTATCCTGTACATCTAAGACATCCATAGTGCTACTTCTCTAAGGTAAAAACCTAAGATATACAACCTTTTATTGATTTATTAATCAAATTTATGAGCATTAATGATACGCAATTAAATAATTATCTCTTAGAAATGAAATTAAAGGGGGTATGGATTGAATCTAAACCCTCATGATAATTTATCCAATGCAATAATCCTAGTCAACCTCATTAGGTGGGAAATAGAGTAATTAGGTTTTGAAATATGTTAGCTTAGGCCAATAGAGTTCTATAATGTGCTAAATGTAGAATAGAGTCAATCTAGTTGACATAGTAAGAAAAGGTAGAAAATGGGGTTTTGATTATTTAGGGGCTATTTCATGTGGTGAAATACTTAGGTATGTGTATAATCATGGTTTCAATTCTTATGGAAATAGATAAAAGTGACTTGTATTGATTTTAAGTGGTGGTATAAGGACATAAGGACCAATAATCATGTAAAGCACTAAAGTCTACCAACTCCTTTCATAGTGTACCTTTTAAGGCATGCACTTAGAAAGATTGAGATTTGATGGGTTCCTATAAGATAAAAACCATCATTAATTGATAAATTTTAAAAATATTATGTGTATATAAAAGGAGCATTTTGAAACTTTACCATAAAACTTGTGTTATCTTAGTCTATGTAAGACCATTCTTAAGTGGTATTCATGCTCCTACTCATTCTTAGAATAAATTAAGATGTCATCAAAAAAACCCAATATAAACTAATCAAGGAAATAACTAAAAACATTTTTCACAATGTTCATAAAAGCAACAAGTTCATTTGTTAGACCAAATGGCATAAATATGAACTCATGATGCCCATACCTTATTCTAAAAGTAGTTTTATGCACATATTCATCTTTAATACGGAGTTGGTTTTACCCTGAATAAATATCTATATTAGAAAATACATTTTCCCAATTCATTTGATCAAATAAATCATCGATGTTTCCCATTTCATTTTATCAAATAAATCATTAAACCTTGGATTGGGGTACTTATTTTTAATGGTGACTCTATTACACATGTGGTAGTCAATAAAAATCCTGAGTGTACCATCCTTATTCTTAAAGTATATAAATGGGTCTCACCAAGGTGACACACTTGGCCTAGTCACAATCCTTTTTCAATGAGGTCTTACATTTGAACTTTGATATGTCTCAGATCTACCACATTTATCTGATATGAAGCTTTAGATGTGGGTGTAGATTTGGGCACAATGTCAATATAAAATTAAAACTCCCTCTTAGGAGATAACTGAGGTATTTATTTAGGAAATACATCCTCAAATTCTCTTAATATGGGATAACATTGCATATTATATCCCTTTTCTTTAAAAGCTTCATCTACTTTAACCAAATAAAATTTACACCCTTTTATTAATTCTCTTTTCAGCTAAAAGGTTAAAAGAATATTTATGGATAAAGGTTTGATGGCACCTTAGAGTTTCATAGGCTTACCCTCTTCATCAAGACATTGAATTATTTTATTGAAGTTATCAAGCTTCACTTGATGTTTTTGTAACCAATCCATGCCTAGTATCAATTCATATGATCCCAAAGGCGCTAGAAACAAGTTTACATGTATTTTAAAGACTCTCAAGTCAAGTTTATCTTGATCTAAACATTCAAAAACACATATCTTTTTACCAATGCCAAACTCTAATTCCCACCCTTCTCTTAGTCTAGAGGGTTTAGTTTTACAATTAAAATCATTAGCAAGAGAAATGAAACTATCTATACCTCCTAATTAGATTAAAATAGTCAAAGGAAACCAAAAATTATACCTTTGGTTTCAATAGGCATAGAGTGAAGGTCTACATTTTTGTTATCCACAAAAGCATAAAATCTATGATTTTTGAGATGACTACCTCACAACTGAGGGAAATCCTTGTAGTAAATATTTTCATTACATTACCAATATTTCACAAAAAAAATTGACGTAGGGGTATAATATTAACTCTTGTAGCACAGATAGATAAACTATCTTGTTATTGATTACTAAATACATTGATATTATTTACAAAGAACTAAGGTTCATAACTTTTGTTAGCTTTCTAAAATTTTCCTTCATAACTATTATTATTCTTAAACTTCTTTTTTAGATCATATTTATTTTAAAAAATTACCAACAAGAGGGATTGTTAATTTTGTCTTCATTTGTAGCCTATTTTTATGATAGTATTACCTTTCCTTTTAGTTAGACTCTTCTTTTTCTTTAGCATGATGTGTAAATTAAAGATTAATAGCTAAATCATGATGGTTTATCATGTTAACATCATGCTTAATTACATCATTCAATCATAGTTTTAATTTATTAAATTAAGTCTCCTCATCCTACATGTAGTTTACATAACACAAGAGGCTGAGAAACTTATTCCCATACTTCAAAATAGACATTTTCCCCTACTTCAATAGATAGAATTATGTAATTTTATATTCTTCAAAAATATTATTCAAGTTTCTCTTTCTAAACTATCTATCAATGGTCTCCCATGAGAAAATCATGGTGTCATGACCCTTGAGAGCACATAAATGATTACACCACATAGAAGCATTACCCACCAATTGATAGGATCTTCTATGAGATTTAATATTAGACTACATATTATTTAGAGTAAAATATTTTTACAAGTTAACTAACCATGCCTTAGTGGCATCCCCAGTTTCTTCACTATATAACATAGGAGGAGGAAGATTTTTTCTCTCCTTAATGATGGGTTTTGGAATAATTTTTTTTATCTTGGATTCTCATCTTGTGGCTCTTATCTTTAAACTTATTGTGGCTTACCCTCCTATATATTATCCATATGGGTCAACTTTTGACCATATCCTTCTAACTGCACTTGGCCATTATGCAATTCACCCAATATGTCATTTAAAACAACATTTTGATCATCATGGGCATTATAAGGCATCATTTATAGGTTATAATTATCATCCACATTATTTTTGATATGATCAAAATTAGCATCATTATCAACATACTCATTTTAATCATGATTAATAATAATATCACTTTTAGTGTTTATGATATCTTGATTGGCTCAGTCCTCATCATCTTGAGAGGCAACACTCACAAGTGTATCCCAAGTTTTCCATTATTTTATTTTCCTCCAAATCTCTATAGCATTGAACTGAAGCTATGATACCACATTCCATAACCCCCAAAAGTTAAACTAAGAAAAACTTTGACTTTCATGATTATGATATCTTATTCTAACAAGCTTAGCAACATAAGAAGGAGATTTATTATAATATACCCATATATTTATTGATAATAATGTTAAATAGAAGGATAAGTGTCTTGTGCACATTATAAAAAATGGTACTATAATGGATGTTATAATTTTTTGAGCCTCTCCTTTTACAACCAAAGCATAATCGAAAATGAATTTTCATAATCTTTTAGTGGATAAATTCTAATTTTGTGTGAGTTTGGACAAATAATTAAGGGTTAAAAATAAAAATAACACTATCCTTTAATGGTTATAGTTTCCCATATCCAATAATATCTATATTTCAAAATGACTCTCAAAGGGACCATTTTTTGGGAAGTTCATCCAAGGAATCATTATGCACAATTGCTCATAATGAAGATTATAGTATAATGATATTGGAAGAAACCAAAAATAAATGACCTCCTTACATGCATATTCTTAAACAAATTTTGATACATAATAATCTCATTTTATGCTAAATAAATTATTCCAATGAAAAAGGTAATGAAGAACATCACTTTAGACCATAAAATTATAAATCAAACATATAGAATGTATATTTTGATTTCATGTTAGTGTCATTGATCAACTGAGACCATTGATTTATTACTAGAATTCCTTAAAACAATCTGACACAGATTAGTCATCATAATAATAAACCAAATAAGTATTCATTTGAACCACAATCCACTAAATCCAATAATACCTAGTTGGATAAATTTTATGTTTATGGTTACTTTTAAACAACTACATAAGATATATTACTTGCATACCACTATCTTCTCATAGTTCAAGTTCACTTATTGATCTAACAACATCCATTTTTTTACAAGGCAATCACCACCATATTTAGCCATTTTTAACAAAATGCAACCATAGGATAACATATTTATAAAATTCATCACATAAATATTATTTAAATAATACATGTGTAAATCCACTTGAATACTTATGACCATGTCACTAAAAATAGGTTTACACCACCAGTTAGTAGGCCACTATTTTATTACATGGTTAAGCCATGACATAAATTCAAGTCATCAAATAGTTTATTCAATGATACCACATAATTACACAAGCATGAGGATATATTATTATAGCAATTCCATGGAACTAATTATAATAATTCAATTACTAACCTCAAGAAATTATAAAATATAACAATACATAGATAATACTAGATAAGGTACATATTACCTTTATATTACTGCATGGAATTTATATGAAAATTGAAAGGAATATTATTACTATCAATAATTTAAAATGAAATTTTATATTTAGGATCATTTTAATAAAATTACTCAATAACAAGATAATTAAAATAATCATTCCATAATTAATATGCTTAGCAACCAAAGGTAAGAGTTTACCATAAATTTTTAAGCTTTCATAATTTCACATTGCTTAACTAATCCATTAAAATTCAGATGTCCAAATAGAGATAAAATGATCATTCCAAATAAATTAAAACATACTATAAACTTTTTTAAAACCTTATATTTCCATTAAATATGTCTCCATTTAACTCAAAGTAATGTGCTACAGCTATACAAGATCAAACCATTCCAAATTAATTAGTAAGCTACAACCATACATCACCAAAACATTCTAACTTAAAGATTAAACTTCAACCATGTATCACAAAACATTCCAATTTGAAATCATAGGCTACATCCATGCATCATAAATCACTTCAGCATAAATATTAGTCTACAACCATTACAACATCAACCAAGAGAAAACTACCTTGATGTCATTCTATTATCATTACTAAAGTCTTATGATAAATCATGTCATATACAAAACTCTAATTGCATAAGTTTAATTATAAAAATGATATATTATGACCAGATCATTCCAAAATAATAATGATAAGTAAGATTTAAAAGAAATGAATTTTTCCAACCTTATCAACTCAAGTAAAATCTCCATGGATTCCATACAAAATTAAAATCACATTACAACTCAGAATCCCAATATTACTTACAACAGTGATATGCATGAATATTCCATTCTAAGGTAAAATTTACAATCACAATAAATCTCTACAAGGTAAATAAGTTATGTAATTACACTAAATACAAGAATTTTTATAATTATATCATCATGCATATATCACTTTATGTAAAACATTAAAAATTATAACATAATATAACCACCAATGTAGATTATGTTATTCATGAAAATAACTAGAAGAAACAATCAATATGCTAAGCATAAAATACTTTAAAGGAAATAAAAAAATCCCATACATTGGCCATTATCTAACCACCCCATCCATTTGTCATGGGATGAAATACGTCACCCAACATTACTCCCAAAACATAAATATTAATGACCATAAATATATTAGTGAATAAGATCTAGTAGCACTTGGTTAAAGTTTACACAACATGCAAATATCAACCTAACACACAATAATGACTATAAGAACTAACCTTCATGCTAGTATGTAATTAATAACCTTCAAGGTCAAATAAATAAATAACCATAGGAATATATAAATATCCAAGTGAACATACAACACAAAATAAACAAAAATAGCCAGATAAGTCCATACAGCCAAATAAACACATAGTAATCCAATTATTGTTTCTTAATAGCTTATAATTACACCATCTAATGGTGAGAATCTTGAAAATAGCCTCACCCAGTAATGGGTATCCATGTCATCTAAATTTTATTGTGAATATAAGTAGCTAAATAAATATATGTAGTGAATCAATTCTAAGAAAGAGAACACCTTCCCTCAAATCTTTCAACCCTCAGTGTTTCATAATATCATAGCTAAATCATGTATTTAATGTAAATACTATAACCACTTTTTCTTTGAGAAACCCTCTTATCATAGTTTCCAATCCATCCCCATTATTTCATTCTTACTTTACCTATATTATCTTCTCAACTTTCCCCAAAATTAGGTTTTCTTCCCCATTAAATTTTTTGCCCACATTTACTCACAACTTATCGAAACTATAGTTATAGGTCATAGAAATTTCACATTATGTGTGATTAGAATTGACACTTCCAATTTTTTTTTCTCCCACAACTGAGACCCCCTAACTCTATTCCAAAATACAAAATGACCTTAGTCTTATAGAACACTCCCAATTTTCCCACATAACTCATGTTCCAAAAACATTCAAAATACCATGAAAACCCTAATTGATATTATTAGGTTTTGTTTTCATCAAAATATTAATTATGCCAATGATAGATTCTTCAAGAATTTTTAAAATAATTACCAATTCTAAAGTCTATAATGACTTTACAAATAATTTACATGGCTAAAGCCTTCTATGACTTTGAAAAAAAAATTCAAGGCTAAAGTCTTCTATGAAATTAAACATCATAGCCTTTTTACCAAGGTCTATTAAATCAATCTAGGTCTATATTGACCTTCAACATCTTTCACGACAAGATTATGCCACCTTTGAACAAATTTTGAATCATAAAATATTCTCACTCTATTATGGCTAAGTCCTAGACTTTCCATGTTAAATTGAATAAAAATCAATGTTCCACATTAACATTCCACTAATTCCTTTAGTAATATAAGACAACAATAATAAACCAAGGTACAATTGACTATACATTAAGTCAATCATCAAAAAATAACTACAACTAAAATCACAACACAATAATATTCACAACACAAGATAAGAAAATAAAATAGTTTATCTATATCTCATTCACTATTTACTTGTAGTCATTTAAATGTATACATTAAGTAGTAGTATCGGATGAGATATTCCATGCCCCAATCTATCTCAATATATCAAATATCACTTGTAATTATCAAAATGGTATCAATAATATTATCACAAATAATTTTAATGTAAATTAAATACTAAAATAGAAATACAACTAAATAATATGTCTGTAACATCATCATAGTTATTCATGAAACCATAAAACTGATATTAATGTCTCCATAGTATTGTAAACAACAAGATAATACTAAAAATAATACGTCTGGGTGGGAAATGAATGATTAAATGGGTACAATTCCATTTTTACCTTTGTGATAGGTGAATGGGTAGATTAGTTGACATGACTTTTTTAATCATCAATAATCCACCCATTCACAAAATGTTTTGAAATAAAACTATAAATTCAAATATGAGACTTGCATATAGCCTTGATTCTTGATATGAGAACCCTGAACATTTTGGATATGTAGGCAACCCAATAAATGGGCTTGAGTGAATAAAAATGTGAAATTTTATGTTAAAAATTTATCTTAAATGAAAAATATGCCATGAATGACATGCCTCCCATTCTTAAACAGTTGGTGAAAGAAGAACATAAATTTGAATATGAGAACTACATGGTTACTTGATTCTCAATGAAAAAAAAAATTGGAATGTAAGAAACCTAAAAAATGGTTTTGGTGAATAATAATGTGCAGAATATAGGATATTTTTTGATAGTCTATTATCTTAAATTAAAAAGATACAATGAATGACTTAACACCCATTCTCAAATAGTTGGTGAAAGAAGAATGTAAAGTCAAATATGAAAACTTCATGTAGCCCTAATTCACATTGGAGAACCCAATCATTTTAGATATGTAGGTAACACAAAAAAGAGTCTATGTGAATATTAAGTAAAGGAGAAAGGTTATTTTCTAACAAACCATTATCTTAAATGAAATATATATATATATATATATATATATATAAAAGTAAAAAGTGTCTTCCCATTCTCAAATAATTGGTGAAAGAAGAATGCAAATGCAAATCTAAGAATTACATGTAGCCTTGATTCTCATTATGAAAACTCATAAAATTTGGATATGTAGGAAACCTAAAAATTAGGCTTTGGTGAATAAAATTGTTGTAAGAGAGACCGTGAATGGGAGACTACCTATTCACAAAAAATGGAAAAATAGACATTAATCACATAATTAACAACCCATTCTCATTAATTAGGAGGGACTAAGAAAAAATAGAAAAAAATGTCTGAGAAAATAATAAACTCTAATATTTTAATTAAATAAATAAAAAATAATAATATCAAACAAAATATTATTATACATCTACACAAAATATTTAAATTATATTTGTATTCAGAATAAAAACTTTCCATATTGTCCACTTTTAAATAATTATTATATGAATATAATTGACTTAAACATTGATATTAAATGTTATAACTACACATTTATAATTATATAATAAATGATATTTTATATATAATTTCTATTACATATGACATTAAAATACACATATAATGTTATAATTGCCATAATGTGAATAATAATGACTTTTGAATAAAAGAATTTGAATTATATATAAATTCAAGCTTTAATTTATTTATTTTCCAAATGGTGCACAATCAAATTGAAATTAAAATTACATAAAGATGGAAAAAATTAAAGGCATAAAAGAAAATTGAAAATATTTTTCTTTTAGGATAGAATTTACAATTTTTTTAATTTTTTTTTTTGTATATATAATGCTTGAAGCTAAAAAGGCATAAATTTAAAAGATAATCAAATTGTAAGTAATTTTTACTAGAAAACTTCATTTACATAAAATGAATATTCAAGAGTCAAAAAAAAAAAAAAAATCTTGAAAAGGATAAAATAGGAATAACACATCTTCGACAACTTATTTATCCAAAAAATATAGATATTTAATCTAGTTAATTAATTTTTTACAAAAAACAAACAAACATTTTGTTGTTATCAATTATTGCAAAGAAAGTTTAAAATAGACTAACATGAGAAATAGGATGTAAATGAAATTGTAGAACCTCAATGTAGTAATTTTATTCCACTTTGGACTTTAAAGAAACAATAATCACTTAAACTTTACATAATGGGTTACCCTTGATTGTTGGTATTTTTTATTTCCCATAATTTCAAGTGATATTTTTGCTTTCTTACAAAAGCTTACCAATTTTTTATATCCTACAACTTACTCTAATTTACTTCTGGAAAGTAATTTTCTTCTTAATTCTTCTTCTTTCTTGAAAATTTCATCTAATATTCTTTAGAATAATTGAAAATAGAAGACAATGGCATGTAAATGCTTTCATATGTCTCATCAAAATTCTTCCCAAAAAATGAAAAATGAAACTAGATATATTCAAAAGTTAAAATAATTATAATGTACCTAACATTAACAATTTCCACCCAATTCAAAATGCATCATTTTTGAAATTTTAATATACCATGTTGATAAGTTATTAAATTTGAAAATCTCATATAGGATCTGTTACAAAGACCTATGCTAATTTTATTTTATACCATCCTTGAGTTCCACCATATTATTTTTTAGATTCAAAAATCCTTAGAATGTAACTCGAATTTAGTCTTTCACCATCCTAGACATCTGATAATTTATTTTCATATAAAGTATATCATACATGCATATTGATCAATTAATATAAATATTAAATAATTTAAACTATTAATAAAATTAATTTAATATTAAACAAATATAAGGTATCCTAAATCTAGATAATATAATCCCTTATATATTTTATATTCATATATAAATAAAAATGTAATAGTTAAAATTATAAAACAATTGGTAAAATAAATTTACCCAAACAAAAATGAAATATAATATTGAACTTATTTTCACACAATAAATTATACATAAAATAAAATTAAGTGTAGTATTAAACTAAAAATAAATAATACATAACATTAAATGTTATACAATTATGTTGTCCTTACAACTAATTCAAAGTGGTATACAAATATTTATATTTTTTAATCTAATGAAACTATGCCTAAATTTTTTAGATAAATGACAAAATGATACTAAGAAGAGATGACTTCAATATGTTATCATTGTTGACGCTCTTTTCAAGAGATCCTTTTATGGCCAATTACTAGGTGCCTAAGTCAAGAAGAAGCTGAAATTTTCTTACAAGAGGTTCATAATAGAGAATTTGGTGGACACTTTACAAGAAAATAACTATCATATAATCATTTACAAATGGGTTACTATTGACCTTCCATGGAACACAATTTTTAATAAAATTAATTTTTTTTAACAATGTTAACAACATAGTAATGTAACACCTGCCATCTCAAGAATAACAAGCTATAGTTATTTCTTTGCCATTTTCCATTTGGGATTTCAATTTAGTGGGAAAACTTAATCCTACATCATAATAAGATGATAATTTTATCATTATCACTACTGAATATTTTACCAAATGGGTTGAACCCATTCATTTATAATCTATCATGGGTGATGACATCTCTATATTTATAATAATGTATATCATATTTTGATATTTGATTTTGTATTATATAATTACTAATAACAATTAATCTTTCAATAATAATATGGTCTATAAGTTTTATGCTAAATATAAAAGTCAATTTAAATTTTTACTCTTTATTACCCCTAAGGGAATGGTGAATTTGAAGGTATAAATACAATAATTAAAAATATATTTTGTAAAAAATTTGATAAATGTGCTACATATTGGGATAATTAGATTATATGTGTTATATGGTCATATTGTATGAGTTTCAAGACAGCTATGAGGGAAACGCCTTATTTTTTTCTCTATGGTACAATGGTAGATCTTCCTTTATAACTTGAGATTCCTTATTTATTTGTGTCCCTAAAATATGTTAGTGATTATCATGAAGATATAGTAAAATATTACATCAATTACAAATTCTAAATGAATCACACATAAATTATATTGATCACTTGATAGTTTACCAAAATCCCTAAAATAAAGTTTATAAAAAAATATTAAATCAAGAGAATTCCATATTGGTGACTTAGTATTAAAATTAAATAAAAATGATACAAATATAGAAAAATCAAAGAAAGTAAAATTCAAACCAAACTAGTTATGCCCATTTTTTATTATAGATAAATTTGGTAGAAGGGCCTATAACCTTGCTACAGTAGAAGTTAAACCTTTCAATAACCCAATGAACATCATGAACTTGTCCCTATTATAAATCAGAGTTCTTTCTTGTTTAAATTATCCCATCAATGGAATTTTACATGTATATTTATCATTAATTTTTTTTACCGATCATATCTTTCCTTCATGATGATGTCTTACTATTACATTAATATTACACTCTCCATTATTTGGTTGACACTTATCATGCCACTAGAGGAATTGTACCACTACCTATCTTGTGAGCTTCATCAATTATTGTACATCTATATATTTTATCTAATCGGATTGTACAAATATCATGTAGGTATTCATTGATACATTATCAAATCAATTATATAATACTCATCTTTAAAATGAACTATTGTTCATCATGAATGCAATTTCTTCTCATGTATTAACATCATTTACTTACTTTGGGGCCATTGTAACCCCACACATCCTTAGAATGTTACCACATTTAGGTACATTATAATAATATATTTTTTCTTGAGCTTCATTAATTCTATCATATGCCAATGTAGCATAATAGACCCATGTTTCTATTGATATTACACTGGTTATATCAAGACCTGTATTATCCTTATTATAGTTAGTCACTTGATGTTTATCACACATGAGACACATATTTCCATATATTTTCCATATTGGAACATCTCTTTGATTGGATTCAAAGGGCATATATGTTACCCCTCTCTATATATCCCATTTATTATATTGCACTAGCATATGAGTATTAGGGGCATCAATGAGTTTTTTTAGAATGACATATTTTATAAAATTTTACAAAGACATTATTTATTTTTATATTCATTTAAAGTGGGGATCTTAAGACATTTCTTAAGAGAAATATAAGAAACACTCAAATATAATGCCACTTATAGGGGGAAAACTCTACAAATAAACATAATAAAGGAAAAAAATCCATAATACAAATTACAATGCTTTAGGAGAGTCTTTGTCATCCTTATTTATATACATAATTAGGTATGGTCACACTCCATCCTAATTAGGTTAGCCTAAGATAAAAAATAGAAGTATTGAATGAAAATATTAATGTTAAATATACAAGTCAGCCATCCATAACCTTAGTACACTTAGGAAGATATAATATTGTGGCCTAACATTCCATTATCCTTTAGAAAAGTGTTTCCCTCAATGATTATAAATTCTTTATGCTTTTACATGAAGTTTTCATCTTCCCATGTTGTATCTTAAATTTTTAGATTCTTACACTCTAATAAGAATTATAATGGCTCATTTAGAAACCACTTCATTAATTTCTCAATTATAGACTTATTTTACATAATAATATTCCCTTATTCATCTAATTTAGGAAATTATAACTATATTGAAAGCTTGTTACAATTTATTTCTTTAGTCAAGCGACATGAAATATAGGATGTATTTTGGAAGAGGGCGGAACCTAAAAATTATAATATAAACTACCAATCCATTGGAAAAACTTATAAGGTCCATAAAATTTGGGTTCTATATTGACGTTCTTATGTTTTTTAAATGAACTTTTATTATAGTGATTTATCTGTAATCATGCAGATACATACACTTCTCCTTTGTGCACTTACACAACATACATATGAATCAACTTGGAGTCCTTCAAACCACATTCCTTGTGTACATGCAAAATATCACAACACTTATATGTATATCCCATTACACCTATAAAAACACTTTCACACCATAACATTTCCATATAACACTTCACTTGGGCATAGGGCCTCTTTCACCTATTATAAATTTTGTGACAACTCACACACCCTACATAGAGAGTTTATTCATGTAGCCTTCACTCATATTTTAAAGTGTAACTTACCATTCATAATACATGATAGGGGATATATCTAAGTAACTATTTCAACATTTAGGTCAAATTTAATGCACCTAAACAAATTTTAACCATCATACAATAAGAAGATGAAATGACTTGTCAATGTTATCCTTTTAACCATCGATAGTTGTAACTACTTCTTATAATCCATGTATAAATATATAACATATGTGTTTAGCCTATGGTTAATGATATGCACAATTTTATTTATACACAACATGCCCCTAGCATCTAATATTTATCATATGCATTTATTCATAACTTTATTTTAGGAAAATAGAGGAAGTGTTTCCTCATTTTGATCATATGATCTCACATTTCATCCTTTAGCATTTAGCATCTCTATAATTTTACATATTTATTCATATTTAATATAATTTTCATATCTTATAAGTATAATACTTACACTTTAATTGAATGTGTGTTGGTTTAATTTCTAAATTTTAATGCAACATGTACTCTTTATAACCACACAACATAGCTTTTAGTGCAAGGTTTTCCCTTGTACACAAGGTCTTTGTCCTCATGGTATGAACCATTGGTATTAGTGTATATATTTTATATTATTGTAAACAAGTGATCAAAAATAGAGGAGGGATTATAATTTAATTTTATTTCACCCCACTTATAAAAATTTCATATAAACATTAATATAGTTCATACCTAGAAGAAACTTAATGCAGCCCCAAACATCTAAAATCTCATTAAGGATGCCTCGGAAGCACAACACACTAAAATATTTGGCCAATTCTATAATTTCATGATTAAACTCAACCATAAACCTTTGAAATCTCTATTGTAGCATAGTTTACCCCATTTAAAGTGAAATTCAATATTTACACCCCCATGTTTAAGGGAAAAAACAACATTGCATCATCAAAATCCTAGATTCAATAACTCAAGGCATACTTATCATTTAATAAATTAAGTAATGCTAAAAATATCACCTTTTCCATGTTGAATATTCCATTATGATTTTTCATTGGTGGAATATTTTAAATTATCATTGTGTGCAAGACTACATTCTAATCAAGTCTTGGAAGACTTTTGTCATTGAGATGAATGAGGAATAATATCCTCTCCATCATTTTGAGGATGAATATATTAATTTATGATATTTTTTATAGCTTAATTAATAGTATTTAGAAGACTATACCAATGATTTCTATGACTACACAATGCACCTATGTAAGAAATTGATTGAATAACATAAGGTGCAAGAGTACATCATTAGACTTTCAACTTATATTCATGAAAATATGGATTTATTGACTTTTGAATCTTTGAGGAAAACTTATCACAATGCTATTGATATTTAATCCAAGGATAATATAAATTAATGTTACACCTATTCATCTAAAGATGTACAATAGCCCACCCATGCACAACTCCCCTTCTTAGCATCTTACATAGATTTTTTTTTTCAAAGGAGACTAGCCTAAGAAGGCCATAAAATGTTTCAAGGTTCCTACACCATCTACCTTAGATAAAGTTAATAATATTTTTTATGATAATTGGTTCCATATACATATCTTGCACACCCATGATGACTCTAAATGTAATTCACAATAATACTTATTTGCATAATCTACATCAAGTCCCACACAAAAAAATGACACTTATTTAAATTCCACTTGTCTAATCATAAACACCACTACAATGGACACCTCTGAGCAATGTGAATACCTATTTCACACTAATTTTTTGTTAAATGTCATCCTCTTGATGTTAACATTAACATTGGAATTAAGAATAACATCATCACACATGCCATAGCCTAGTACCTTGTCCTTAACATTATTATGCATTCCACGCCACACTCCTTGAGTGGATTTAGGGGCGATGGATATGTAATTCTAGTGATAATACACTTTTTGATAAAAATTAAACCTTATGGAGGACACCATCACTTTTGACATTGTGCCTCTGGAAGTTTGAAAAATATTTTTAGTTAGGTTGTACTTATATGACAAAGAGGTTACACACCAATCCAAATCACAATAGTGGAATATATGTGAAAAATATCACTTCTACAACCTCTTTGAGTGGGATTAAATTAATAAATTCTCCTTAATCTCTTCCAAACAATGTTTTAAACTCATCTCACACATGTATAAGTTCATGTTAATCAGGTTCTATACTATGACTCAAAACAAGTATTGTAAGTATGGTTAACACAATTAATATAACAGTATTATCAGTTTGACATTTTATTAAATAAACACAACTTATTATTTATATAACCTAAAGGCATTCCAACACATTGCATATAAACATCACATATATTTGGTTCCTAGATCATCTCTCTAAAATAATCCTTTTTATCGTAGATAAAATTTTATAATTATGAAGTCTAATGCTAGATACAATAGCTCTTTAATTAGAGAAAGATCATGCCTAAATCATCTTCATTGTTTAGTCTAATATTCCTTACACCTAATAAGGATGGGTATTGATAGTCTTTTCATAGACTAAAATGCACTCAAAAAATCAAGGTGAAGAATTGGTACCCATTTTCATGCATTGATGACCTCCTAGACTAGTTATGAGGTACACATTACTTCAAAAATATCGGCCTAAGTTAGGTTACCACCAAATCTCATATAATATTTAACATGTTTTGAAGATAACCTTCAATACATAATAAATATTTTATATATGGTTGTTTATGCCTTCTGACTTGACCAATGTGCCAACAACATTCATTCTCTTAATGGATAATCTACTCAATCCCTTCCTCAAATCCTTCATTTCTATCTTCTTGGATTGAATTATCATATATATAATTACTTGGTAGGAGCATGTGGATTACATAGCATGTGTCTTAGATACCTGTTTCCAACACAATTTGTAGTCCAACTTAGCAAAGTGTACCTTTGAACTATGTAGATCCAATACTTGGCTACATCATTGACCATGTAGGCTTACCTATAGATCCAAATAATATCAAAGTGATATATGATTGGAAAAATCTATGAAAATTTATGTTATATTGAAGAAAATATATACGTGTAAATTAAACTATGAAATCTTAATCTAAACTATCTCAAACTAAGCTAAAACTACAAACAAAAGAAACAACATAAACTTATACCTTAGCTGAAAAATCTTCTTCCATTATGATGTGTATTCTATTAGCTCTCCTTAAATTAAGGTTTCTCACACTTGCAATGAAAGGTAAAATGGGCAGAATTTTGGTATAGCAGGCTCTTTGATAGCTTTTATTCACTTTGGATTCACTTTTGATTTTGATAGCACTTCATTAGAATAAGTCAAGATGATGAAAGTGATGAATTTCATGCTTATTTATAGATTTTTGGAGGAAGAATCCAACATTACAAAATTATTTGGATATTTTAAATAATCCAAATAATTAACAATGGATAATGAATCTTCATCCATGAGGATGATGACCATTTAAAATGGTTGAGAGAAACATGGAGATGGTTAACTGAGTCATCAAGAATGATTCAAAATCTTTAACAACTCAAGTGATGACTCAAAGGGAGTTGAGTAAGTTATGAGATTGGTTGGGGTGAGTCAACATGTGAGGGATATTAAGGTGGAATATATTAGGTGAGGTTCAAAATACATATTTAATAATTAAATTTGGGTTTAAAATGTTCACCATTGACTAAATTTGATTTATTCAATTGTTTAAAAAGAGGGAAATGTTATGAGTTATATTTTGAATATTAGAAAGAATAATTAATAGGGTTTTAGGTGCATTTTGACACTAAATGTAATTTAGGTGTCTACATTTTCCCCTCTTTGAAATAGTGTTGTAAAGCAATAATGTTTGAAATAATAGTAGAAGTAGAGAATTGATGATTAACAATAAAAAATTTACCCCAAATGAATGAGAATGAATGTGATGATGCCCCCTTGAGGGTTTGTGCAATAAAATGGATAAATGATTGAAATTAATGAAAAGAGGAGAATAATATAGTAGTTTGGAATATCAATAAAAAAGTTGTGATAATATATGTCAAACTTGAAAGATTAAAGTATGTGTAAATAGGTTGCCTCTAGTTGATGAAAACTAGAGTATTGATAAGAAAAATAATATTTTTATCATTCAAAGATTGCACACTTAGTTGTTACTCTTGATGAAGGGGTCATTTGAGTGGATGTAGGAATGATATATCCTAGTGATAGTAAGCTACATATTTAAAAACACAAAAATATTGGTTTTCAAATTGTAATGGAAAATTTGTGGGGTTGATAGTTGCAAGTGATTAAATTAAATTTGGAATAATTTGATTGAGTTTGTCCTTAAATTTTATTAAAATGGATGAATAATAGGTATAATTGAGGGATGGGGGGTAAAATATTTGAAATGGTTTAGAAATATAAATAAAATAATTGGGGTTTTGAAAGTCATTTGTGCATTTTGGATTTGGAGAGTTTTTTTCTAGGAGAAGCTTAGTGAGGAGTTTTGCTCTGAGACTTTATCAAAAAATGGATAATATTCCACACCACAAGAACTGTGCAAAGTGCATGAGGAGACATAAAAAACTTGAGAGGAGTTAGCCTCCAATAAGTGAAGTTTTATGATTTAATTTTTTCATTTCTATGTATTTATTTGGTCTTAAACTAGACAATAATGAATTCATATATGATCTAGTTGTAAATTCAATAATGAAAGTTACGAATTTGCTATAGTAAACTATGAATTTATTAAACTTGATAGTGAATTCATAGAATAAGGGATATAAATTAGGTTAAAAATTGTGAATTTGTGCTTTCATAATTGTGAAATCATAGAATGGACTAGTGAATTTGTCAACAGGGTGGTAAAATCATTTTAGGAGAAAATTTAAATAGGTAAATGTAAAATTGAAGATCTTATGAGAAAAATTGGATTTTTAAATCATAAAAAAGAGTAGTGAAATCACAAGAGAAATTGAAATTGAGGAAATTATACTTGATTTCATCAGGATATACTTTAGAAACATGAATTTGAGAGGAAAAAATGTGGTTGTTAAGAGGAAAGGATATATAAGCATAATGATGAATGGCATAAAAATAATATGATTGAAAATATTATTTGTATTTATTTTATGTTTTTTGAATTTGTTAAAGTAGTGTTAAATGGATTATTATGATGATAGATATAATTAATTTATGCTAATGCATTTTGTTTATAAGAGGTATTACCATTTCTTACTACATAGGAGTAGAGGCTTGGTGTACTAGAATAGATTGTTATATTTAGATTATGAGTTTAGGATTCTAGATGTGATGAGGTTATTGTGTTTTGATCTTATGCTAGAGATTCGAGCAGATAGGGATCTATTGATAGCACTATCCAAGAGATGGCATAGCAAGACTAATACTTTTCAATTGCCTATAAGAGAGATTATGGTGACTCTAGTGTATGTGTATCTGATTATGGGTATTTTGATATGAGATAGACAAGTATATCAGGGGTAAGGTCTATAAGAGACTACATTGTATAGGATTTTATAATATGGATTGATTTTGATTATTAGAGGAGGAGTAGGTAGTGATTATTGCACATGATTGGAGATGGACTCCTTTACCATAGTATTTATAGATGTTATTAGTGGTATTGTACCACCTAAAAAGAGTTTGAGATTATGTCTAATTGGGTTATTGGATGTTATTATAGACATGATGGAGATGGTAAATAAGTTCACTTGAGGACCATGTGTACTTGCACATTTATACATGGGCTTACACCATGTGGCTTATACTGATAGGAAGGAGATTGGTCCTTCCACACTATTACAGTTTTGGTGATGGGATCACATCAAGGTAGAGAGACATGTTGGTCATATGAGCACTCATTATAGGGATGAGATATTAGCATACATATGTAATATGATTATTGGTACCCACAAGCCACATTTAGGTGACCTAAATTTCTATAAGAGGGCCATAGATGAGTTAGGTGATGACCATATCACTTGGAGACCATACAAGGAGATTGTATATTAGTGGCCTCAAGATGACTTGTATATGGATTATATGACGAGCCAGTGTTATGTTATTGTGATACATGACTAAATTATAGAGAGATATCACCATAATAGGGTGATGAGGCAGTTTTGGATCAAATAATACATTCTAGAAGGTCCACATATCTTTACATGAGTGGTTAGGGAAAGAGCATAGTGGGGGAGTACTATTAATCCAATGATAGTAGACCATAGTTGGTCACAGTTTCATATAGTGAGATGGAGTGATAAGAGGAATGTGATTGATGTAGGATTATTATATGGGTATGTATATTGGTGGGCCTAATAGTTTCTAATGAAATTAATAGTACAATATGCACCACCACATACATGGAGATAGATACTAGTTGTTAGTTTGAGCAGGTAGCCTTGAGACACATCTTTAGGAGCTTGTATCAGGAGTGTAGTGATAGGAGATAGGGGATGCACATGAGGATGAGGTAGAGGTTAGGTTGTAAAGAGGAGCTAGATATATGACATAGATATTATTGAGGTTGAATATGTAGAGATTCTATGAGAGGCAGGTGTAGATGTGGATAGAGATATAGAGATACAAGTGGATATAGAACATGGAGGTAGAGAGGATACTCCATTGATTATTATTGGCATCAATAGTGATAATAATGGAGAGTACATAATGATGATATCATTACATGTCACACATATAGATAGAGGTGATATTGTTGGTCTTCACACACAGCTAGATCATGGGAGGATCATATACTGATTGACCAAACTTCACAATGAGATCTGAACATAGTATGGGGAGATTATAGGGTTGCATAGGGAGGTATCTAGATTTCAAGGGGGTGTGGATAGCATAGTAGCTTAGGTAGTTGAGATCATATGAATATAGGGGTTGAGGTTGATAGGTTATAGGCTATGGTAGAGAGTATGGAGAGAGATGGTACTATTACTGCACTAGGAGTTGTGTTACATGATGTGAAGACACAGACTCTAGATTATATATCCATAACATAGAGGTATATATATGAGAGAGATACATATAGGATAGATCTAGTAGAGGCTATATTTTTATTAGTAGGTCAAGGGTAAATAACCACACTAAATAGGGTTATGAGAACCATGTAGCAGGCCACATACTACAAGAGTTTATATGAGGAGGTTGTTCCACATGCACAGAAGGCACCACCCTTTAGGTATTACTTGATTAAACACTCTATGTTAGGGAGATTAATGTAACCTATAGAGTCATATATATTTTTGGGTTAGGTTACACATTGTGTGATGGGTCCTCCGCAAGTCACACGATAATGTGATGAGCCAAGTCCAAGACTAGATACTCCATTTGAGGGACATGGAAATATATGACATAGTGTTTTGATGATGTTTTCATCAATGTATACATATTTTTGAGATGTATATTTTGTACATACACACTTGATTTTGATATATATACATGATTTTTATGAGACATGTACTATGTGATTAGACATTATGGACTGTACATGGATTGTATATGGACTTTATATGATTTTTACTCTCATTTATGCATGGTTCATAGATAGATGGATATGTATATTATTTATTATACTTCTTGAATTGTGATTCACACTAGAATATATTAATTCTTCTCAACATTTTATTATGTATTCTTGACATGTACAATTTGATTTATGGATGCATGGATAATGATGTTAGATACCTGCTTTGTTTTATATTTGTTCCTTGCATTGGATTTCCAAAAATAATTAGTATTGATAAACCTAATGTTTAATATAGATTAAAACACATTACCACTAATTATATTAAATAATCATGATGAATGTTGATGTTTTAAGCATATGAATTGAAAAAGAATAAATTGTGTAAAAACAAAGACACCATGATATAGATAAATCATAACATATTATTATTGAATTCATAAAATAATTTGTATAGACACATAGAAATAAAAAATTTAAAGTAAGATTTGAAAACATAATTATTTTAGACGATGTAAAGACACATAAAATGAAAATGAAACAATATTGGTCAAATAAATAAAAATAATGTATATAAACAAACAAACAAACAAAGATTGAATATTTTAAAGACAAAATAAGTACACAATGATGTAAAACTATTAAAAGGACTAATAAATAAATAAGATAAACAACACAAATAACTAAGTGAATGGTTTGAAAATAGAAATACAAGTAACCAAATTTTTGGATAAGGTAAGAAAAGAGATAAATAACCAAATTAATGGTTAGGGATAAAAAGGATAAATAACCTACTTAATTATTAAAGAAAGAAAACATAAATAATACAATACCAAAAAAAAATGAATCAAATAATGAAAACTAGAAACAAGTAATAAATAACTAAAAAATAAAACAAAATACTTAAAATCTTAGGCAAGGGTGAAGATAATTGGTACCCAAGAACTAGGCTAATATTTGAACAACTGATGATCAAGTATAAGGATGAACAAATACATTCTCTGAGAAATGGATGATGGGGAAGGTAGTGGTTGAGCTTACCTTAGAGACCCTATGTCTCTAAGTGCTACCTACATAATCCACCCTAAATAAATTCCATGTGGGGATATCATGCAAGATGTAATTCTCCCAATATGAGAAGTTATGAGAAAGTGGGTGATTGATGAAGCGTTAAGTGTCAGACTAAAATATGCATACTTGACCCACCTAATAAATATGAGTGAATGATGTTGAAAGATAGTTAGAATGGTAGATATTTTTAGTAAATATTCAATGTAGATTTGGGAGGTTTTTATTGTGTTTTGATTTTTTTATTTTTGTTCATTTTTTTGCTTTTTTTTTTATTGTGTTTTTAGGTTTAGGATTGGTGTTAAATGATTTATTATTGGACACAAATTCATATAAGTATAAAATTCATGCTAGTATATTAGACACTTAGGCATGAAGTAATCACTTATCATAATTGTTATTTTGTCATCTAGTGACATCAGCTAGCAGGCAACTAACTCTTTTTTGGCTCAATCTTCACTAAGAAGCAGGAACATGAGATAGTTATAGATCATTAAGGTAGTGTAGTGGAGAGAGTAGAATGAGTACCTCTATCTCTAGTTCAAAAATTAACATGCTTCATTCCCCATGATACTAAGATGCTCTGAAGCTCTATAAAAGTAAGCTAAGTCTAGTTAAGCGAAGGAGGGATGATTGAAATAGTGAATCCCTGATAGATTGGTTATAGATGTTATGTTCACCATTAGAGTTAGATCTTAGTTTGGGATGAATTTGATGCTCCATATTGTAATTCCCAAGCTTTTCAGTGAGCCTCTAGGCCTTTATTAGCTTAGGTTGAGCATTTTTTGAGCTTCTATTGACTTATATATGTATTATTATTGAAACTTGTTAATGGTGAAAGGATTTATACAATGTTTAATGGATTGAATGCTTAAGTATATAGTATGTATGTTGATCTCTTATGATATTTTGGTCTGACTCATTTTTGGAATGCTTGTATCTCATGATAACCCCTGTACTGATATAGGAAATGCTCTTAGTATGGGTAAGACCCTACACCTTATAATGATACATGTGATTACGCATAAACCTATGCCTATGTCCCTCAGCTAGATACCTTGTTGCCCCTCAAGAACCTAAATGCCTTTAAGCTAAGGTTACCCAAGGTTTACACCCATCAATGCACCACTACCATTATACTAACCAAAGGCCTTAAAGGATAGAATTGTGCTATGACATAACTAGCCCAACATAGACCTCGATCCCTTATCCATTGTGTTTTGGGTGAGAACATAAGGCTTGTGCCTTATGTGAAGTGATGCCAACCTAGTTGAGTGTAAAATGTTGAGATCCATAATATTATTCAAGTCCTAACCCCATTAGAACAAGTCTAATTTAACTTGGATATCTAGATAAGTGCCTAATTAGGCTCATGACTGAAACACCTACTTTTCTATAACATTTTAGTTTAGTTGCCAAGACCTATTGAATTTTATTAATGCAATGGTGCACCAGGACAATGCTCCAACTCTCCCTCAAGAACACTAAATTCTAGCTAGAATGAGTGGAAGATAGATTTGCACTAAGGCATCCAACTTGTAGAGGAAAAAAACCAAGGAACTAGGTATAAAACCACTTTTATGATGCTTTATACAAGGTTTTATTTTATGAACTATTGGGGCAAGTGTACTAATGGTTGGATGTGCATGCAATACATAAAAGTTAAAGTTATGGACAACACCTTGAGTGGATAAAAGTGTTCCTAGAGAGGCTTGAGAACTTAGATGCCACTTGGACTAGAGCTGCATATAAATGGTGGTAAGGGATGTTGAATAGCTACATGCTTGAATTCATAGTATCAACATAGTCCTACACTAAAGAAGTAGAATATTAGTTCTTGTGAAAACCTAGAGACATGTTTTTGAAATAACTTAGCACTGAAATCAAGAAGTTAATGGTGGATTATGGATTTCAAATAGTGAGGATGGAAGGATATCATCCTCTCACATATGATGTAATGGGTAAGAAGGGGATGTGTAGGTGAGGTATAATGGAATGGGATGAGAAAATTAACACCTAAGAGCTCAAGAGATAGGCTTATAACAATAGGAGGAATGGCCTGATGGAAGATCTAGAACTTGAAAGTGCCGAGAGGACCCATATCAAGTGAGAAGGACATGAGGAAGGATCTCTTGAAAGGTAGTATTGCCTATAGGAAGGAACCCTTAAAGCCATATAACAAGCTCTATAGTTTTAAGGTGAATGCTTAGGGTCCTTATAAAAATTGACCATTAGAGATGCATTAGATGAACCTACCCCCTTTGAACCTATGGTGTGAGCTCATCCACTAGATCCCCCATAGGAATATAAAAGATTGATAATTGACCCCATTATCAACTTAGACTCTGATCATTTTATAGATTTGGACTAGAACTTTGTGATTGAATAAGTTATCCCTTATAAGGAGGTAAGTAAAGATACCTGTAGACCTCAAAGTGCTAGCTTAACTAGATACAATGTGAGCACAAGCACCCCATTCTAACTAATATTAGTTGTGCATCTTGAGAAATAGCTCAAAATAAGTGGCCTTGTGCCACTAGTTGGTAGTACAATGCCATCATATTTTATGATTCTAATGGTAACCGTAGGACCTATTCCTAGCCTAATGGTTGGAGGCATTGGAAGACCAATATTAGGACAAGTTTGAGGGGTAAAAGCACCTTAAACACTAGTTGTTCCCTTGCCTTAGATTTATTATGAGATGGTCATGTGTCTTATAGAGTATCAATGTGTGGAGAACATTATAGATCATGTGTTCAAGTGTGAATTACAATGGCACACTTAAAGAATAAACTAGTCTAAGCATAAAGAACCCTAATTTAAGGCAATATTGCTTGATTTCATGCATACTTGGTATAGGAAGTTTGATCCTAATTAGGCTATTTTTACTATGACACCTTGAAGGAAGCCTTCTTGAAGGAGTTTGATATACTTGAGTTTGAGAAACAGAGCATCACCATGCTCAAGGAGATCAACCAAGGATTATCAAAGAGTGTGCACTTATATGATGCTAGATTCAAGACACTCAATTCAAAGATTCCTTATAATATTCACCCCTCCCAACATGCACAATATTTTATTGAAGGGTTAATATTGCCATTTAGAAGGGTGTTATCCATGAAAACATTCATAAACACTCAAAAAGAACTTGAAGTCACACTCAAATCCAAGGTGGTGGGGAGTGCCAATACAAGTATTAGCCCTTTCATAGAGGTGTAGACTATTTCTATGGCCTCCCAACTACAAAATCTAACTACTAGTTCATTGAAAGATTCTCAAAATGGGTTGTGTTGCATTGATTTTGAGATAGAAGGCCATAATAGAAATAACTACCCTTGGAATAATATGCACACACTGCTCTTTAGCTATGAAGTGTGTCACAAGGTGCAAGATTTTTACAACTACCTTTTATTTCAAAATTTTAGGTAGGTTATCACAACTACCTATTGCTAATTATATAATGCTTATACCCATAACATGATTAATTATTGCATAATCAATGAGATGCATAAGAATATGTGGAGAAGTGCATGGAAAGTAATGACAGTAGCAGGAGGGCAAAGAGTTTAAGGAAATGAGGGTTATGACTAGCATAATGTAGGTTATGAGATACATAGAGGTGAAAGAGGGTGAGGTGGTGGATGTGGTTTCCCACCATGATCATGTTACAAATGCATTTCAACCTAACACTATCAATGTGACTTCCCTACATATCTAATGTATGGGTATTTTCAAGGAACACATAAAGTCGAAGAACCCCCCAAATTGTACAAAAAGTTACTCCAAGGTAGACCAAACACTGATAAGGGTGTAGGGATGATTAGGCATGAGTCTAAAGAGGTGAAATCGGATCCAAAGGTGCAACTAGCATGCATGGAGCCAATCAAAGTATAAGCAACTACTTGGAGTGGACTTGCCAATCAACTACCAATTGTGTTCATACTAGAGTTGTGCTTGGAATATGGGATGTTGAGCCACACTAAACATATTACATAGATAGAACCTAAATCCATGCCTTATCTAGACCTTACATAATAAAAGGGTGTATTCAAATAAGCTATGAGTGTGATCCAAAATATACAAGGAAAGCTCCAACTAGTGTGAGACCTAAAGGTGTATGCTACTACCTCTCACAAAAAATAAGATGGTGAAGAGATTAAAGTACAAGAGATAACAAAGATCTTGTGCCTCCTATAAATAAAGGGGATGATACCCCTATTAAAAAACTTTTTTTTAGAATATGCAATGTAATAGTCAGTTAAAAATCACCATTCCATACATGGAAAGGGTGTAAGAGGTCAGGCATACACAAACTACAAAGTATGACTAAGAAATTTTAGTATGACTAAGAACTCCTAGTGAATACCAACATTTATGGATTTTTAGTATGTGAGGTCCTTATCAACATAGGTACTGAGGCCAATATCCTAACCAAGAATTCATGGGAAAAGATTGGTAGGCTAGCCTTGAGGCCTTATTCCTATGTACTATTCATGGCCAACAAGACCCAAATGTAGCCGATTAGAATTCTAAAGGGCATCATTGTAGATATTATGGGTGTTGAATTCCATGCTAACTTTAAGGTAATCAAGTTAGTTGAAAATTATAACTATCCAACACTTATAAGAAGTCTATGCTGTTATACCAAAAATGTTGATATGTTCTTAAAGAAGTGATAAATGACCTTAAAAATGGTAAGGAGAGGGTAATGATCTCCTTTCAAGTGACCAAGGACCCCCTATGTGGAGAGCATTGATATGGAGTATGAGATCAACCATGTATCTAACATCATGGCATAAAGCACTAAGAATCTCAACCCTTTTGATTAAGGACTTTTCTCTTTGGAGGATGGGTAGTTAGCCTTAGACACCACTAATATGACTTTTGATTAAACAGTTAAAGAGGCTTATGAGGCTAATAGTTGTATATGTCACTTGGTGTGTGCAAAGGTGTCAAATCTTGTGAGAATTAGTTAGGTCTAGATTGATCATGCTCCAAAATGATGGGTCCAATACCATGGGGAGAAAGGAAAGAAGGTACTCCACTTGAGCAAAGGAAAACTTACAGTGATTCCAAAATTCAAAGGGAGTAACCCAGTGGAAAAGTATGTCCATGACCTTGATTCATGCATCCCTAAATAAATAGACAGAATGGATACACTAGTGTATACCTTGAGAAGCATTACAGTGCATTGGTGGGCAGCACAAAGGTCTAATTTTCCAACATGGATAGAGGTGAAAGTGGATATTTACATTAGATTTGAGAGGAGTAATGAGAACTTGGATATATCTACATGCTTTAGTGACTGTAATATTATGATGCATATGTGCCTATCCAAAGAAACATGGATTGATTATGGTATGACTACCCCAAAGAACTTATGGGTGCATGATTTTTATATGACTTTTAATACATGGGTACGAGCATGGTATTTGGTCAATGAGACATGCTAAGAGATAACCAATTGGGATGACCTTAAGGAAAATTTTGTACATATCTTCTCCTTTTTCTCATATAACTTGGAATTGGTCAAACCATTGCAAGTTATTTATAGGGTTGTATTTGAGGATACCACCATCATTTGAGGATTAATTGAAAGACATGTTTAGGGAAAAAGGGCTGGTGTTCCTAATTTTCTTGGAGGAATAAATTCTCAAAAATGACTCAAGCAAATAAAATGATGAAACTTGGAAGGAGAGCTACTGGAAAACATTGACCACCAAAAGAAATTTCATATGAAAAGTAGATGATAGCACTCCCAACAAAGAAGACCCCACTCATATTCATATAGAGATAACTAAGGGAAATCATCAAGTTGAGGACTCACACTAAGAGAAGAATAAACCATATTATGCACCACTAAAAACCATCAAAGTGGACATCAGTGCAGAAAGAGAGCCAAAGATGGCTATTCTAGGCACCTATTGGTCTGACACAGAGTTGACATGCATCATAGACTTCTTAAAGGAATTCTAAGACTTATTCCCCAAGACTTATCAATATATGAAGGGCACCCACCCATGACTTGGGAAGATGAGAATAAAGCTAATTAATGGTGCAAAACTGGTCAAAAATTACCCCTATAAGATGAATCCCAACCTTAACACCAAGGTCAAAATAGAGATTGACACAATGATGGCTACAAGAGTTATTTACCTTGTGAAAGAGTCTAAGTGGGTGAGCCTGATGGTGATAAAAATCAATAAAGATGGGTGCATTCATGTTTGCATTGATTATAGAATGTTGAACACCACATGCATTAATGACCCCTTCCTAATTCTATTCACTAATGAAGTCTTAGAAGGCATCATAAGCTACAAGATCTACACCTTCATTTATGGGTTCTCTAGATACCACCAAATCTAGATTGAGGAGGAGGATAAGCCCAAAACAACCTTTGAAATTGAATGGGGATATTTTTCTTATAGTGTGATTCCTTTTGAACTCAAAAACATGTCAATCATGTTCTCTAGAGTGGTGATCACCACATTGAAAGACTTCATCCATAGGTTCTTACAAGTTTACCTAGATGACTGGATGGTATATGGCCTCATCAAGGACCATTTTGATAACCTATGCCTAATGTTTGAGAGGTAAAAGTAGCTTCAAATATCCTTGAACTTGAATAATTGCATCTTCACAACACCATTTGGAACCCTACTCAAGCACATCATCTATAAGGATGGTTTTCTCATTGATCTAATGAAGATTTAGATCATCATTCAGTTTCATACTCCTTCCACATAGAAATATGTTCAAACCTTTCTTGGCCATTGTGGGTATTATATAAAATTTATAAGGACTTATGTGAATATTATGGTGTTTCTAGAAGATTTATTACATAAGTATAGCCCATTATACTAAGGTCAAGCACAAGAAGATGCCTTTGAGACCCTGAAGCTCAGATTGGCTAGCATGCCTATCTTGTAATTTCTTGAATGGATGACCCCATTCCATGTCCATGTCGATGCTTCTATATCAGTGATTGGAATAATGTTAGTGTAACCTAGTGAAGGCAAAATGGATCACCCCATTTCCTTCACTAGTTAAAAAATAATAAAGGCAGAGTAGAGACCTATACCACAATCGAGCATGAGGCACTCACCATGGTTTACATCATGAAAAATTTTAGATAATATTTGGTTATGACCCTATTCATCTTTTTCATAGACCATGAGGTGATTAAATACCTCATTAATAAGCCCATTCTCCATGGGCACATTTGTAGATGGATCATGTTGTTCTAAGAATTCTAGTTCTCCATCATCATCAAGCCTAGAAAATAAAACTTGGGACCAAACCATTTATATCATATAGACTAAAGTGATGTAGCAATGTCAATTTAGGATGATATGATAGATGCACAACAATATTGAATCTAATGTGACCCTGAGGACTTGGTAGAGATATCCTCCTTTCTAACATCTAGATCTATACCCCAAATAATGACAACCAAACAAAAGAGACAACTCATAATTCACACCACCCCTTTTCAACTCATTAGTAGGGAACTTTACAAGCTAAAACAAGATGAATTTCTACATCAATGCATTTTATAGCATGAAAAGGACTCCATCCTACATGAGGCACATGAGGGGATAGTAGGAGGTCATTATGTAGGAGATGCAATGGTACACAAAGTGTTTTAATCAGGTTTGTGGTGACCAAGTCTATTTTAGGATGTGAAATATTATGCCAACACATGCAACATATGCCATTGCATAGGGAATCTTAACCACCAAGATGAGATGCCTCTCATCCCCATTCTTTCCCAAGCACAAGTCAAGAAATGGATTTTAACTTTATTATCCCAATTACTCCTTTATTAGGTGAAAAAAGATGCCAAGAGAGAGTGACTAGTAGTAGAAGCCACCACTACAAAAATAATAACACTGCTAGTAAAAGGAGTGAGTTTCACCCAAATTGATCTAGAAGAACTTGAGAAGATGTTATATTTGGACATGTAATTTCTCAAAGAGGTGTTGATGGGATAAAAATAGGTGTCATTCATACATAACTACCATTTGAAAGAGTACAACCACCAAACCTTTAGTAACATGAATGAATTAGTGTAAGACTAGGTGGTAGACATATCGGAAAAGACTCTAGAAGGCACACCACTATTTGATGTCTCAATCTAAGACAAATTGATGACCATTGGCATGACATAACTCTATGAGCTACCAAATTTAAAAAATCTAAAGGAATTTGTGCAGTTCTTCCTCTCATACATCCAAAAAGATGGGATCTAATTTGTATAGAGGCACATGAGGATATCTAAAATCCTCATCAACTGAATCACCAAAATCCAAAGCTCTGTCACAGATATCTACTAGATGATGGTAGATGATGATGAAGTTAAAAGGGTTAAAAAGATACTAGGTTACTACAAATGAAGCTTCAAATCCCTAATCAAGGACATCAATGATCCCAAGATGAGGGTAGTTATGCACTTGGTGAGTTTAAAAATTATGCTTAGGTGATCGATTGGGTGGATGTAACAAAGACCTACATGTGCATCACTTACCACATGGCATAGGGGATGAAATTCAACATCAATAATTTCATCATAGAGAATATAATCAAGAACATGCTCAAATGTCACATGGTGAAAGTGACCTTTTGATGGGGTTCCATGTTGATCTTTTTTGTGTTGGAGGAGATCAATGCTCCCAATAGTGATTAGGATGACCTATGGGTTTTCCTAGTGCATAACAACTCTCCAGTGCTAAATTACCAAAACTACACTTGCCCCTACCTTCACCCTAAAGTATAAATCCCAAGTGATGGGATAGTACATGCAGTATATTGAATCATTTATAAAAGAATGATACATACCAAATAAACTCCCCCAAAGTCTATTTGGAATGACAACTTTCACCATTATGGAACATTTGAGCTCATTTAATTGGTGCTCCTAGATGAGAATCACTCTGGTTGGCTAAAATTGCCTTATGCATTTTTATCCAAGTACTTCAGAGAGGCACTATGAAGAATCCACAATACATAGTAGGTGGATATAATAGTAAATACCATGAATGCATAACATGTAAGTTGAGGCATCAATATGTGTGGCTAGGAAGCAAAATAACCAAATATGAGGAGGATGATTTGGATACCACTAACATTTATCCCTCTAAAAGATAAGCCATCCCTAGGTACATCCATAAGATATTATATGATATAAATACAAGGAATAAGGGTGCACCCATAAATAAATATGATGACCTCCCCCTTAAGGTTAGTGAAGAAGGAGAATTAAAACCAATGGCATCAAATAAATCCCCTTAGAAGAAGTAGGGAGAAACCTTGGAAGAAATACAAGACTAGCTCCAATTTAAGATCACCTCTAAAGATGAAGCTACCCCCTCTATGACAAATAAGAATCATGTCACCCAAGCCAAGGGAAAATAAAAATAAGTCTAAGGTGTCAATGGCAATGCCCATCATAACATTAGTAGAGATGGTGTTACAAGAAGTGTAAGAGGAGGAAGAAGGATGACAGATGAAAGTGTATATCATCTAAGAAGAAGAAACATAGGAAGAGATCAGCATTGAATAAATTCATGAGATTCTCTAAGGCATCATTACTATCATGCTTGGAGAAGCATAAAAACCATGTCCTAGCCATAGAACCTAAAATGCAACCTTTATAAATTGAGGAGGAGAAGAGGCATCGATGGAAAAAAATGGGCCTTAGTAAGGACCATATAGAAGTGACACTGGAGTTACATAAAAAAAGGGAAGCCATGAAGGCCAAGGGAATGAGTCAAATAGAGATTGATAAAGTCAAGGCTGAGGAGATAAGGGGTGAGGAGGAAAAGACAATCATGACCATGAAAAAGAGGAAGGTAGAGATAAAGAAGGCCTAAGAGGAAAAGGCTATGAGAGAAAAATAAGAAAGGAGGCTTGTCAAAAGTGTGAAACCCCTAAAGGAGAAAGTAGTAGAGGTTCCTAGTGCCCCCACCAATATAGTGGAGGAAGTTACACCATAGGCATGCCCAAGTAGTGAAGGGGCACTTAGAGACAAGGAAGGTGATACTTGCACCTTACATAAGCAAATAGAGAGTGTAGTTGAAACCTAGTAGACTCAAGAGGGCGAAGTGGGAACTAAAGAAAAAGAAGAAGTAGATGAAGGGGATAAGTTTAAGGAAGAACCCCTATAGGAGAAACAAGATACATCAATGGAAAGTTCTAAATAAGGTACTAGTTATGATGATGAAGAGCTAAAGTAAATGGAGCTAGCCATCCAAGAAGAGAAATTTAATTCAAGCTTGTGAGAGAAGGCATAGTAGGGGTTCATAGACAAATATTATTACATGATGAATTATCTACCCCCCAAAATTACCATGACACTAACATGCCAAAAAAATTCATTTGCCTTTGATAGTTATATGGATGAATCTCAATTTGAGGTACCACAAAATGCAATCTTCAACTCAAACCAATAAGAAGAAGCACAAGACTCACTCCTAGTCAACCCTACACAATGAATCTAGTAAGTTCAAATAAAACCCTAGTCTAAATGGATTCTAAGGTAGTGTGCATTAATATCATTAATGATGTTACAACCTAAAGCTAGAAGAAGATTATGCTAGAGGAAGATGAAAAGAACAAGGACATAATATTTAGGTTGTAATAACTAGCCAATCATGTGGTAGAAGTTGTTCCATCTCTCTTGGATGGCATCGACACTTTAGAAAAATTAGAGGTTGATAAGGTATGTGCACTAGTAGAGTAAATGGTCCCAAGGTTAAAGGTATAATCAGTGTTAGAAGAAGAAGACCCTTAAACTAGCATAAAGTAAGATATCATCATGAAACTCAATGAGGTGGAAGACCTCTTCATAAAGCTAGAATAGGTTATAGAAGTGGTCGATACAATATTTTGGAATTTCTCCACCCAGGCATCAATCACTGATGCATGCTCTAAAAAGGAAAATGGGGAGAAGGAAGCATTAATGGCATAGTAATACACTATGAGTAGGGTTGAGTGAACTCAAATAATGGTGTAGGTCAACACTTTGAGTTCCCAAATCAAGGCCTAGGATTAAGACCTATAAAAACTCTTCCATGCATTACAGACAAAGGCCTATGAGCAAGGAGAGATCCTTAATGGAAGTGTAACAAAGGTGAAGGAAAGGTTATAGGCCTTTAGAAAAGAGTTATATAAAATTGATGTGTTCACCCTTAGCACTACCTCCACAAAGGTAGATAGTTCCATAGAAGAAATTAATCTCACAATTTAGGGTTTTGAGGACATTAGAGTAGATCTAAAGAAGTGTGTGCCTACTTTTTATGCACCTAAAGTACTAGAAGGTTAGTCTAAGGATGGACTAACAATTTTGTATGGCGTAATGTTAGGGCCCAAATAATTTAAGTGTAAAATACTCACTAATACAATAGACACTTGGGTGTGAGGCAATCAATTATCATGATTATTATTTTGTCATCTAGTGGTGCCAACTAGCAGGTGACTAACTAATTACTTTTTAGCTTGATATTCATTGGGAAGTGGGTGCATGGGACAGTTATAGCTCATTAAAGGTAGCATAGTAGAGATGTTATAATGAGTACCTCTAGTACTAGCTCAATGATCGGTGTGTTCCATTCCTCATGATACTAAGATCCTCTAAAGCTCTATAAAAGTAAGTTAAGTCTAGTTAAGTGAGGAAGGGATGATTAGAGTAGCAAAGCCCTGGCAGATTGGTTATAGGTGTTATGTTCACCATTAGAGCTAGATCTTAGTTTTATATGCCTTTGATGTTCCCTATTATAATTCCTAAGCTCATTTTTGAGATTTTGGGCCTTTAGCATCTTAAGTCAAGCCTTTATTCAACTTTTATTGGCGTATATATGTATTGTTTTTTAACCTTGGTTAATGGTGAAATGTTTTGTGTAATGTTTAATGGATTTAATGCTTAAGTTTGTATTATATATTCTAAGCTCTTATGAGATTTTAGTCTAACTCATCTATGGCATGCTTGTAGCTCATGAAAACTTCCACACTGATATAAGGAATTCTATAAGTATGGGTAAGCCCCTACACCTCACAATGATACATGTGCCTAAGCACAAACCTATGCCTAAGTCCCTCAATTAGATACCCAATTACCCCTCAGGTGCCTGAATGCCTTTAATCTAAGGTTACCTAAGGCTTCTTCCCATGAATACACTACCATTGTTACACTAATAAAAGGCATTAAAGGATAGTGGGAACAATGTTCTTTCTTTCCCACTATCATCATGTTGTGCTAACAATGCCCTCAATGCAAACTAAGTATCTGAGGTGTACAAGAAAAAAGGTTTACCGATAATATGTGGCATTATTACTAGTGGATTAGAAAGATATTATTAATATTATCAAATGATTTTTCATAATGGTCATTAAGCAACAGGATTCTCCATCTTCAAGAAAAATGTGAAAGGGCAACAAATGTCTATAAGTTGGGATATAAAATCCCTGATTGCTTGAATTTTTCTTTGTAGACTTCTAAGTTTTTTAAGATTCTTTAGATGGGGCATATCCATGACAGCTAAAAATTTAGAAGATTAACTTATATACTGCATTATGAAATAATGAAACCTAACAAATTTCCCATTGTCACATCAAACACACATTTCTTAAGATGCAATCTCATTTTATAATCTCTCATGCATTCAAATATATAATGAAGCACTTGATGGTGTTCTTATTTAGATTTAGACTTTTCAATAATATAATTGACATAGTCTTTCATGATGTCATAAAGCATGTCATGGAAAATGACATTCATTACCCATAGATATGTGGCTCCATCATTTTTCAAACCAAAGACATTACTTTGTATAAAAATGTTCCCCATGGTGTTGTAAATGTGGTTTTGTGTTGGTCTTCAACAATGATTTTGATTTAATTATAACCTAAAAACCCATCCATCAAAGATAACATTTCATGACCTACAATTAAATATATGATCATGTCTATGTTGGGTAAGGGAAAATCATTTTTAAGACATGCCTTGTTGATGTCACAAAAATATATACAAACTCTAATCCCTTAAATATTCTTTGATACCAGTACTATTTTGGATATCCAATCCAAATAGTCAATAGGGTGTATGAAACCAACAACCAGTTACTTCTTTAGTTGCTCTTTTACTAGTAGTGTAATCTTAGGATGCATCTTAAGGAGTTTTTATTTGATTTGTTTATCATCTATATGTACCACAAGGTGATTCACTACAAGTTCTAGATCAAGCCCTAACATATCTGCATAAGACCTTAGAAATACATTAGAGAATTCATGAAGAAAAATTGTAATTATGTCCCTTTCTTCTTGAGTAAGAGATATTACAAGTTTGAAAATTATAGGATTCTCTTATGTGCCAATGTTCACAAGAATAGTTTATTAAATAAAGAGAGTTGATTCATATTTATAATTTGGGTGTGGTGAAGGAAGATGAAAATATTCAGTTAAGTATGTCTGATTTGATGTAGAAGCTGAATTGATATTGTGATGTAGTTTTTGTTCCCTAAAGTATGTTGAATCATCCAACTAAATTAAAAATCCTATCTTGTGATCACCTACTGGAATATGGTCCCTTATTATCTAGAATTTGTAAATAGCCTTATCATTTTGAAAATGATCAAGCAAAGGTGTTGAGTTTTGGTCCCACTTTATGAGGTAAGGATAGGTGAGATCAAGTGTAAGAATGGAAATTTGATGAAAAAGGTTGGTGAGGGCAAGGTCTTCAATATGGATAAGTACAAAACTCATTTTTCCTTTATAAAGAATCATCCTCTAACTCACTAGAAGATTCACTTTGGAAAAGTGTGAAATGCACATTGAGAATATTAAATCCTATGTGATTTTTAGTTTCATTTGTTTTTATTATTATAGGTTTAATGGATCCTTATTCATAGAGGCTGAGTCATTTACCCTTATAATTCATTATGTTACACATGATGGTCTTAGAAACAAAATATTTGTTGTTAGAAAATCAAGTAGCTATTTCATCATAATAAAAACAAGAAGGATTAGAATCTTTGATATGCTCATCCAAAAGGAAACCACCTTCTATAAATCTTATGTTGCCAAATTTATTAACCACTCTATTGTCCTTTTGATGGCAGGGCCTACCATAATTATGTGTATTTGTATGAATTATACTTGTTTAGTTGAAATCTTAGATTATATATTCCTTCATTCCTTTACCAATGGTCTTAAAATGGGATGAGGTGGATGAGGATTATCTAGAAGTGGGTGGTTGGTTTGAAGATATCACAATAGAAGGATGATTGGAAGCTTTCTCTATAGATAATTGATTAGAAGTTTATTCAGATGGTTGGTTGGATGCTTCACTAGTGGAAGCCTTTTCAATTGAAATGGAAGTGTTTGGTGTGTTAATATAACTACCAAGAGAAGGTATTTGAAATAAATTTTATGTATGGACATAGTTTTAAAGTGAAGGATAATCTTTAATGGGAGTAAATTTGTCATTGGTAATTCGTAAATAATTTATTTTTTTGTATTTTCCTTCCAATAGATTATAATTGTTAAGCATGGGATATACTAAGAGGGGGGGTGAATCAGTATATCGTATATCTTACAAAACTTTCCTTTAACCAAATTCCACTTAATCAAACATTCAAGATATGTAATAAAACTCAAATAATAAACACCATAGAAGATAGAGAGAGACACCAGATATAACGTGGAAACCCAATGTGGGAAAAACCATGGAGAACCATCTCAAGTATATGAATGAGCACCAACCTAGCTACTATTCATGAGTACCAACCCACAAGAGCATCAACCCCTTTGTCGAGCACCAACCCAGCAACAATTCATGAACACCAACCCATAAGAGCACCAACCCCTTTGTCGAGCACCAACCCAGCAACAATTCATGAGCACCAACCCATAGGAGCACCAACCCCTTTATGTATACCACACACCTATCTCTCAATGTTGTTATCTCAAAAAATGATAGATCAATACAACATCACTTTCCTCTCTCTCACCTATGCTCTTTTAATCTAGATATAACAAATACAAATCATATTCATCTCTCACAATTGCTCTTCTAAGCTAGATATTACAATATCAAATCAACCTTTATTTCTCATATATACAAATGGCTTCTCAAGCCTTTATTTATAGCTTTCCAAATGACCTTTGGCCTTCCCCCTTTGTGACCCTTCAATCCTCATGGAAAATGGTGCCAAAATTGTATGACCCTTCATATTCAAGCCTTTGACAAGTCATGTGGTGACCCTTCATGATCAAAAATGTCCTTCCCTCTTTTTTCCTCATCTTGGTGAATTTTCGTATTCCTTAAAGTGTCCATTCATGAGAAATTGCACCCTTCCTCTTTTGTCTTCACTTGGTGACTCTTGGAATTCCCCAAGATGACTCTTCATGGGAAAATGCATCCCATCCTTCTTTTGTCTTTATCCCATGGCTCTTTGACTTCTACATGGGCCCTTCTTTTGTCTCATATGCAACCAAAAATATATTCATTAATATTAAATAAATATTAACTCATATTAGCCAAGATATATTTATTACAAACAACATTAAATGCAATGGGACCTTTATCACCAATAATGCTAGACCTTTGACATCAATGACAATATTTCAAATAATCTCCCCCTTTGTCATTAATGGCAATCTCAATCCTGAAACTGCCACATCCTATCACTTGCACATATTGTCATCTAAAAACATACAGTAACTCCCCCTTACTGTAACAACCTATACCTATTCCCTGTACCTATTTTCTACACCTATACTTGTACCTATTATTCTCCCCTTTTGACATCAATGGCAAAGGGCCTACCTGGAGCTAACACTTAGCTCTACCTCAACTGATGTTGAACATCAATGGCAGGAAGTAATAGGAATTACTCCCAATTCCTCTCACCGATCTTTGAATGTATCCTTTGATCATGCCTTTGAGAAGATATCTGACAAAACATATACATTGTTCCCTGTCCTTTGAGCATCTGCAATCAACTCATTTGAATCTTTTCTTCTAATCTCACAACCTTCTTTATGAAACTTTAATGTGTATCCTTGATCACATATTTGACTAACACTCAACAGATTATGCTTAAGACCTTTTACATATAAAACATTCTTAGTCTTAGTTCTACCATAATCCAAACTTAAAGTACCTTTTTTGGCTATCCTGGTAGTGGTTTTATCTCTAAATCTCACTATACCACCATTGATCTTCTTTAGAGTTGTGGACTTACTTTTATCACCTATCATATGCCTCAAACATCTACTATCAATTAACCATAGCTGATATTTACCTCTTACATGCAGAGCTGTCTAAACCATCATAGAATCTTTAGGTTGTTTCTTCTGCCATGAACATGTCTGAGCTTTCTTCTTGATGAATGGAGCTTTGAAACTTTGATCCTTCTTGACTGACTCGAACATGCTTCTACAATACTGAGCTGTGTCTGAAGTTGTTGCACTTGTAACATACTATGGTCTCTTCATCAAAGCTTGATAGAGGAGCAAAAGAGTTGTGGCTTCTGCTTGACTCTCCTTGACTTTCCTTCTCCTTATTTCTAAAATTGTTAGCTCCTTTTCTACAATCTAATTTCTTGTGATCATATCCATTACAATAAAAATAATAGCCATAAAAATAAGACCTGTTTATATATCTCTGACTTGATTTTATTTTTTAGCTTTGTTCTCTCCAGCCTTCTCTATTTGAAATGTCCTCTGTATTTTCCACTTCTCCCCTTTTTGTTTCCTCTTTTGTAAGAGCTTCAACATAGCTCTTTTTATTTTCAAATATAATCCCTATTTTATCTGAATTTGCTTTTTGACTTTCCAATATCTTATTCAGCATGTTAGTGCTATCTTCAAATTTTGAATCACTAACTACTTTATCACTAACTGCTTTCTTAATATCTTCATTTAAAGAGGTAATTTTAATAACATACCTTTGACATTCTTTTCTTTCTATTTCCAACTGTGTTGTGAGGTCTTCTTCATTCTTCTTGGCTTCTTCAAAGTGTGCTTGTAGATCTTCAATCATTTCTTTTGACTCTTGTTCATTTTTCTCGATCTAGCACTTTAATCTTCAATTCTTCTTCTAAACAGCTTCTAACTCTTCTAAGGCACAAATGATCTCTCCTTCCATATTCACTTTAGCTTCCTCCTCTTCTTCTTCTTGATCATCTTCATGTATGGCCATGAATAGAATCTCTTCTTCTTTTGAATTGTTGACTCCACTATCTTCACCTAAGCTAGGATCCTTAGAATACAGGCTCTTCTTCTCAAATCCCTTCTTAGATTTGCCTTTGAAATTATTCTTGTATGTAGGATTTTATTCTTCATCATCATTAACCTTATCTAGGCATCTAGCTGAAAAATGTCCAATCTTTCCACAATTAAAACATTTAAAAGGTAATTTTCCTTCATATTTACCTGTTCCCCTTTTCGGGTTGCGAATGAAAATTGCTCCATTGTCATCTTCATCATCACTTGAACTATCACTTGATTCTTGAATCTTAGCTTTCTCCTTCTTTGATGTCTTGAAAGACACTTCTCTCTTTGAGGGTTTATCTTGTTCTATCCACATCTCATGTGCCGTGAGAATACCATGAAGCTCATCCATCTTTAGCTTGGCTAAATTCTTCATCTCCTCAATTGCCAAAACCTTTGCATCATATCTCATTGGTAGAGATCTCAAAACCTTTTATACCACCATTGACTCTTCCAACAATTATCTAAGACCTTGAACTGATTTATGATCTGATCAACTCACAAGAGATAACTTGCTATATCTTCTTCTTCTTCCATCTTCAAACTTTCAAACTACCTTCTAAAAGTTTACAGCTTAGCTTGCTAAACCTTTCCATCACCTTTGTAAATATTCTCAATTTTTTCCCAAGTTTCATGAGCAGATTTACATTGCATAACTTTAAAAAATTTAGATTCACATAAACCACATAAAATAACATTTAAAGCTTTAACATTACATTCACTTGCCTTCTTTTCTGTTAGAGTAATTGCAAATATTTGTGGCTCTTCATATTCCTCCACCACTGCTTTCCATATGTTGAATCTAAGTGCCATCAAATGAACCTTCATTCTCATGCCCCAAAAAGCATAATTCATCCCATCAAACAAACGTGCCTTATTTTTAGAAAATCCTTCTTGTGACCCAGCCATTGTGCTTTCCCGATCTACCTTCAAGCTGTAAAACTTTTCAAAAAGGAAACTGCTCTGATACCAATTGTTAAGCACAAGATATACTAAGAGGGGGGGTGAATTAGTATATCATATATCTTATAAAACTTTCCCTTAACCAAATTCCCCTTAATCAAACATTCAATATATGTAATAAAACTCAAATAATAAACACCACACAAGATAGAGAGACACCAGATATAACATGGAAACCCAATGTGGGAAAAACCATAGAGAATAATCTCAAGTATATGAATGAGCACCAACCAAAACAATATTTGCAAGCTAAGCTTGCAGGAGCACCATACCCCTTTGCCGAGCACCAACCTAGCTACTATTCATGAGCACCAACCCATAGGAGCACCAACCCCTTTGCCAAGCACCAACCCAACAACAATTCATGAGCACCAACCCATAGGAGCACCAACCCCTTTATCGAGCACCAACCTAGCAACAATTCGTGAGCACCAACCCATAAGAGCACCAACACCTTTATGTATACCACACACCTATCTCTCAATGTTTCTATCTCAACAAATGATAGATCAATACAACATCTCTTTCCCCTCTCTCACCTTTGCTCTTATAAGCTAGATATAACAAATACAAATCATATTCATCTCTCACAATTACTCTTCTAAGCTAGATATTACCATATCAAATCAACCTCTATTTCTCATATATATAAATGGCTTCTCAAGTCTTTATTTATAGCTTTCCAAATGACCTTTGGCCTTCCCCCTTTGTGACCCTTCAAGCTTCATGGAAAATGGTGCCAAACTTGTATGACCCTTCATATTCAAGCCTTTGAAAAGTCATGTGGTGACCCTTCATGATTAAAAACATCTTTTGTCCTCATCTTGGTGACTTTTCATATTCCTTAAAGTGTCCCTTCATGAGAAATTGCACCCTTCCTCTTTTGTCTTCACTTGGTGACTCTTGGAATTCCCCAAGATGACTCTTCATGGGAAAATGTTTCCCATCCTTCTTTTGTCTTTATTCCGTGGCTCTTTGACTTCTCCATGGGCCCTTCTTTTGTCTCATATGCAACCAAAAATATATTCATTAATATTAAATAAATATTAACTCATATTAGCCAAGATATATTTATTATAAACAACATTAAATGTAATGGGGCCTTTATCACCAATAAAGCTAGACCTTTGACATCAATGACAATATTTCCAATAGTAATATTAGAATAACTAAGGATCACCTTGTATAGTAACTTCCATACTTGCATTGAAAAATTTCAAACATTGGTGTAGGGTGGATAGGATGGAATTCATGGAATGTATCCATGGGCATCCAAGAGGTATGTTTATGGTAGATCAAAATCAAGGACATGAATGAGAGTTTCTTTAATAATGTACCCCACCATCAAAAGAAGATATATTATGCCCATATATTATTGTTATATGATTTAATAATAATAATGTATGTTTCTAATGGTGTTATTAGATACCATAAGTGTTTTATAAGCCATAATGTATATATATTTAGTGTTGAATCATTGTTTATAAAAACCCTCTTCATGTTGTGCCTAGAGATGATAACCTCTATGTATAATGGGATATTGTGATTCGATCATAAAGGAAGGACATCAAAATGATCAAATATTACTTGATTATTAGTAGACAAAGAGCCATTTAATGCTTAGAAGTTTTTAGGATTAATGTATTGAGGAATGTTTGAATCTTGGAGAACTTTATGCAAGATATATTTATACACAGGAGGTCTTGAGAAGGTTTAATATATAAATTTTATGTATGGACATATTTTTCAAGCAAAGGATAATTTTATACAACATTAGAGGATGATGCACTTGAAATAGTAATATTTTCATGCCTTGTATTAATGAACTTTTGTGATGGAAAAGTAATGGCATTGATGTGGTTGTTCATAAAATAAACACTATTGACTATAGAGTCAAAAGGATGACTTGCCTAATTAAAATTAATAGATTTTGGTTTTTATTATTTATGATTTCCTTTTCCTTGCTCATGATTGGGGAATGGATCTTGCTATATTCCCAATTTTTGGTTATTATATGTCTTAGATGTTTGATTTTGAATCATTATGTCTCCTTTGTCAATGAGGTCTTAAACATAGTGTTTCAAGCACATAAACATATTAGTAGAATGTTCTTTTATCATATGGTATTCACAATACTCATATTCTTTATACCAATTATTTTTAGGAACATTTTCATCGAAGGGTTTGGTGTTAGGCCAAGTATTCATGTTTGTGTGAACCAACTTTCATAAAACATTTTCATAAGTGTCACCTAATAGAGTGAATTTACACTTAGGTCTTCCTTGTCTAGGTTATCCACCAAGAATTGTTATGTTATTTATAGGTTAAGTGTAGGTTTGTGTTTGATTTGGATGGTTTTGAATTTGTTTCACATCAGTCAGACCATATCTAACAAGGTTCTTGTTCTTTGCAAAGATTTTTTTTTTGTTGGTTTCTAATATAAATATCTTGATCACACCTCTATTGATTAAAGTTCTCTCTACTTTAACTCACTTTTCAAAAATTTCATCAAAGGCTCTTAGACAAAAGAGTAATAAATGGTGTCCCAAGTCTAATTTATGTCGTTAATGAATATGTCTACAAGTTTAGTTTTGGTAAATGACCATGTGAAATGACTTTCCATTGCTCACCATATTTGTAGGAAGGAAGCAAAGGTTTTGATGTTGTGTTTTTTGGCATTTTGTAGATCCAAAGTGGTCAAATATTTTTTGATGTTGTAAGAGAACTAGTGAACAATTTTTTTAGATAAGTCCTTAAACGTAAATATAGATCCTTTTGGAGGATGTGAAAAACATTTAAGGGATTGACCCCTGAGACTTTAGAGGAATAAATGCAACATGTATTCATTGATATAAGAAATGTCTACACATGCATGATATAATTTCAGTTAAATGTTCTTTGGGATCTCCTTTACCTTTGTATTTGTCAAAGTTTGGGAGTTTGAAGTATTCTGGAAAATGTATGGTCATTGTAATTAAATCGTAAGGATATGAAAAAATTTATTCAAATTTGAAATGTTTTTGCCTAGAATAAGCACCATATTATAAGCCTTGAACCCTATCCTTGATGTTTTAAAACTCTTGTATAAGATATGGTGCTATTTTTTTAATTTAACTTATTGGATTATAAAAATTGGAAGGTTTACCAATGAATTGGTTTCTTTTTTGCAAAAATTGATTAGGTTATTAGTTGAAATTGTTTGAAGATTAATCATTAAAATTAACATTTTAAGGATTGAAATTAGGGTTATAACCAAGGTTCATTGGGTTTAGATTAGCATTAGAACCAAAGTTTGTTTGAATTGGATTTGAGTTGAAACCAAGGTTTATTGGATTTGAATTTGGGTTGAAACCAAGGTTGGGATTATTTCCAAAGTTTATGTTTGGATTTGGTTGACGTGGGTTTGTGTCAAAGTTTAAATTTGTTGAAAGAGGATTATTGTTGAATTTCATGGGGTTTGATTTAGTGTTGTAACCAAAGTTAAATTGATTAAACAAATTGGGATTGAATTTTTGTGGGTACATATCATACTTTAGGTTAAATGGATTAGAGATTGAGGATAGTTTAGAATTATCTTAGATTGGTTGAAGTGGATTTTGATTTGGGTTATATTGATTTTGGGTAAGGATAAAATTAGGATTTGTGTTTATATTGTTGAGGTTAAAATTTGAATTAAAGTTGGGTTTGTTGGAATTAGTTGGGTTTTGGTTTAAATATGTGTTAGGATTTGGGTTAGAGTTAAATGAAGGGTTTGGATTAGAGTTAAAATGAGTTAGAGTTAGATTGGGATTTGGATTAGGTGGAACTTATCCAAGAGCATTGGGAGAAGAAAACTAATTTGTTAAATCACTAGTTAAATTTTTATTATTGAGTGTGTGTGAAGCAATGCTCAATTTAGGATTAGATGGTTGGATTGGCAAGATAGAATTATTATTCAAGATTTGATTTTGATTTTGATTGGTAATGATGGATGAGCCTTAGATAATATAACTAGGGTTGATTTTATTTTTAATGAATATTCAAACTCAAATTAATTTGACCATATCCTTGAAAATTTGGATGTACATTCAAATTAAGTAAAGTCAAATTTGGATTGGTTAAACTTGAATAAGACTGGATGCCCATGTTTAATTTTGCATTGAATTATTTCATGATTAGTAAACTTGAATGAAGATTCAAGTTTTGATTTGTTAGGTTGATGATTGGTGATTTTGAAGGCATGTTCAAACTTAGATTAGTTGGATAAACATGTGAATTTAAACTATGATTCACATTCACATTAGGTTTACCAAAAGGATTAGTTGGTTGATGAGGTTGAAGTGTATAATCTTTTGGTTACCATGGGTTGCATAAATTTTTGTTGAGAATACATGACTTATTTGGGATGATTCCTCACATAAGATAGCTTTCCATTTTCCTTGAGAGACTTGGGGACTAGGTTGTGAGGATGTTGAAAGGGCATTTATACCCTCTAAATAAACTTGACTAGTAGATTGATTGATATTGGAGGATGATGGTTCTTTGCTTACAATCAACTATTGCAAGTTCTGCACATCAAAGTCAAGCAAGAATTTTGCTCTAAATCCCAAGGCTTAAAGCAAGACTTCATTATTATTTGACATGACATATAGATCAAAGGAGGGTGGATGTTGGATAGCTTTGTTGATATCATAATCTTGGTAATCTACTCCTTATTTAGTGATCTTGTGTATTTTTACATAATGCTCTTGGTCGGTAAATTAAAAGGGGTTGTTACCAAATGGGTTAACCCTTGAATTTGGATTGTTAATCATGGCCACTTTCCTAGTGATAGGCAACATGAGTAGGGAGAAGGAAAAATGACTCAAATAAATGGAATATTTGAACTAAAAACACTAACTAAAGGGACTAAAAAATTCTGATTTTAGCCTAATTACATTGAGTTTTTAGAAAAAGTTTGATTTTAATATGTTTTGATAGATTTAAAACTCAAAATAGTTTCATTTATAAATAAATATATTATAGCACATGGAAAACAAATGGAAACAATAATAAAAAGTCCTACTTTAAAGACTCAATAAATTGTACAAAAAGGTGAAAAAATAAGATTAAGGTCATGAACAACATTTGGGCCTTTCAATGTCACTTACTTATCTATGTTCTTAATCATAGCCTAATATTTCAAGGCACTAACCTTAGAGGATCCTACCTTTCCCATGGCTCACTAAGTCTAGTTTGGAGAGTCTGTGAAAGGCAAATTTGATGCTAACCTCTAACTGATGCACCAAATTTGAATGGAAAAGAAGGTTTTCCCAAGATTAAGGTTTAAACAAGCTTATCTAAGGGGAGTCCTCTAATATACCTTTTAGTATGTTAAGGCTTGATTACATGGAAAAAATAGATATAATGGATGTACACTATTAGGTATTATCTTAAAGTTCCCAACATAACTATAGGGATTTTAGTGTGTTAACAATTGACAATATCATATTTTGAGGCAACTGTTAAAACTTTATTTATTAGAGCATGAAATCCCCTCACACCATGGTGTGATTATAACTTACAACTACTTATGTAACTAAAATAATTGGATCTCAATTTATATACCCCATCATCACACAAGGTTTAGCCTATTGTGTGGAGATGAAATTCATGATCAATAGAGTCCCTATAAAAAATAAAAATTTAGTGTTTGTTTATAATTTACAAATATCATCACCAACATGATGATAAAGAAAGAGTATACATAAACACAACCTGGGTAACAAAAAATTTATTAAATTTTTTAATTCTTGAGTATCATCACCAACATGGCACTAAGGGAATAACATACACAATATCATAACACAAATAGAATGTTGAAAGAAAACAATTAACTCCAAAAAACCAAATGTGAGATAATTACTAGAAATTGAAAACAAAAATTGAAGTGAAATGTTAGTAGAAAAAATTTAAAAAATTAGATTTTATATGTAATCAAAAAAACATCATGTCTATAAATCAATCCTAACTCAAAGAATATAAATCATACCTACACTTCCAATTGGGAATACATTTTTTAAGCGGGAGTATGACCAATATGGGGATCTATTAGACCTAATTAGGGGATAATTTATCATAATTCACCATGTTAAGGATGGTTTCAAATCCTTGAGTCTAACAAAATCATGTAATAACCCTAAGGGGGTCCTAGGTTTTGATATTTCATTGATATTAATAAAAAGAAAAGTAAATCTAATCTAGTGCTCACCAATGCTTATGGCACAACATGAGGGGTTAGTAAATAATCAAAACATGTATAAGAGAATCTCAATGAATATAAGTATTAGTAAGACCCTAATATATAGAATATGAAGAGTAATATTATTTGAAGCCAATACTTATGATACTTCTATCTAATAAAGAGAGGAGCAAAGTTACAGAATACTTAACTAAATGTGAACCAATTTAAACTCAATATTTCCCTTGGCTAAAGGGGATTTGTAAGAGGTTTTTATCATTTATAAGGATAATTCAGAAAGGGCAAAGCATCTAATACTTATCCAAAAGACTAGATTCCCCAAGTACAAACCCTAAGCTAAGGCTCTTCAATTAGAATTATGGAAGAGTAGATTGTAAATAAGCACGAGTGAACAATAAATCTTAATTTCATATTGAAATAATGATGAAATTATCTTGTATATATAGGTGGATTCAACCCTAAACCCTTCTGAATATGTTGACTGATAGGGTCGACCCAGTTGACCTAGTATAATTCTTAATAATAATTCACTAGGTCTACAGCTAGGTTGACCAAAGGCTAACCTAATTCATAAGTGAAAATATCCTAAAACTATACAAGGTCTACCCAATCAACCTAGTACAAATAACTGACAAAAGGGACTTAAGGTAATGAAAATAGGGATGGAGAGAGGAAAAAGACTGGAAGAGTGTGCAAGTGAGGATTAATAGCTTAAGGAATGATTTTAGGGACTGGTTGGATTGATAATAATATGGAAATAAGGGATAAAAATCTTATGAATCACCAATAGTTTTCCCACCCCTTTCTCAATACACCCTTTAAGGTGTACACTAAGAGAGATTGGGTCTTGATGGGTTCATGTGAAGCATCAGTATTGGATAAAAGTTAAAAATATTATGTGTATACATATTCCCCACTCTAATCTCATCATGTGCTACTAAGGTGCAATAAGGGATGTTGCTTCAAAAAATAACATAGGAACACATAATGTTGATGCTAAAAAAGAGTTGAAGTATAAAATAACTGAAAGTAAATGACTAAAAGGGAAATAACTAAAAATTAAATGTGATGCATACCTTAACTTAACTTTATCACTGCATGGTTTTCTAATATATTATTAGTTTTAATTATGTAGGGAATAAAGACTACTTTTGACAAGCTCAAGAATATAAAACTAAAGATCAAAAACAAATATACGTAGGAAAGCCGAGATAACTAGTTATATAAGGATGGGATGTATTTGAGAATTTGGCAAGTTGGGATGATAAGTGCTATATTAGACCAAATGACCAAGTTAAAAATAAGAGTAAATTAGGTAACCAAATGTTCAAGGCTACTAAATACCAAAAAACTCAAACATGTAAACCTTAAGTAAGAAAGGAAAACTCACCATGTCAAACCAAGGATACATATAAAAAATAAATGCAATCAAATATCAAATGTAAAAGTACAAGAAAAATGATAAAACAACATTGATGAGTGACCAGTTCCAATCCTTATCTCACTCAGCAATGGAAAAAGGTGCATAAAAAGGGAAAATAACATTATCGAGTGAGAAGTAACAAGCCAACCTCAATCAACAATGGAAAAAGGTATAAACTCGGGTGTTCATAATAGGAGGAGAGTACAATAAATTATAAATGGTAAAAGAAGAGTAAAATAGATCTAGGAATCTAGATATATGTGTAAAAAAATTAATCCGTAGTTGCTCAAACATGTTCTACTCTAAGGATAGTTAAAACTAAAACAAAGTAGTGCTAACATGTTTTAAAAAAAGGTGAAGAAGGGAATAAAGAAGAAGGGAAAATAGATTTTGGAATCACAATTTTCCTATCAAGGGGGGAAATTCAATGGGTGGATGGGAGAATGAGGGAAAAACCAAGGTAGAGAACTCTTTATCAAAGTCAAGACACTCAAATTAGGTTTGTCAAAATAGAAGGACTTTCAACCTTAAGGACTCTGAAGAACTTCTCTTAACCACACAAGTCTTAGGTCAATAAATGTAATATATAAATCATCCCATGAAGGCTATACGCATGAAAATTAAAATGGACCTACCTTCCCATAATGTGTTTCCCATTCCTCAAGATCCATTATAGATCCATTGGTCTACTATGAAGATCAGGTACTTGCATGAGAAATTAGATAGCATTATAGATTTTATTTAATTCTCCTATTCTAATCTACTAGTCTATCATACCCTAATAGACATTAGCTATATTATGAGGCTAACTTTGGAATTTGAGCTTTGATTAGAGATAGTAAATATGCTTAGAATCACATCTTTTAGTGTGATATTAAATTTTGATATTTTTATGTTGTCTTTTGTATATCATTGCCTTTTATTTCAAATTATTTAGATTTTAAATTTATTGATGGATTTTTCTATTCCTCTTCCATACATATTTGGAAAATCAAATATGGGTTATAAAGATGACTTTCATTTGAATGCATGGGACTTGGATACTAAGAGAGATAACTTCAAAGAGCATGGGGTTTAAGAGTCCCATAAATATAGGTGAAATACAAATGCTATCTTGACTTCAGCCTTATTTTATTCAATGTGGAGTGAAAAGAAAGGAAATCAAGAGAAATGAAACATAAAAAAATTTGAATTACGTAAAATTGTAAAAAATGTCACAAAGGGAAAAAAAAGGATATAATGATAGTAGAGTGTGATTCCTTATCATAAGAATGAGGAAAATAGAGGAAAACATGCTAACATAGATTGTTGTGATGATTCCATCTTTCAAAAGAAGCAAAAGCTAAAGTTGAGAAGGAAAATAAACACATTTTGAGAAAAGGAATGACAAAATGGTAATTTCATGAAGAAGGATAGGTCCACTCCATGGTCTTACACTACAAATAATAAAATATAAACCCATGAGGGTGCCATAAATCATTGGAAAAATAAATGAGAAAAGGCAAAAGATGGTATTTTTTTAGGAAGACCATGTCCTATCCATAGTTTTACAATACAAATCATAAAAGAAGAAACCCAAGGGGTGCCAAAAATTATGTAAAAATAGTATGAAAATAAAGAAGACCATGGTACATCATGAGGAAGACCAGGTCCTTTATGCAATTTTACAATGCAACTCATGAGAGACAGAGGAAACCAAAAGGCCAAATAGGTAGGACTAGAGGTTTGTGAAAAGAGAGAAATGTTTTAAAGGGAGAGACCCATGTAAGTAACCTTCAAAAAGTGTTAAATAGATAGCATATAGAAAACATGAAAATAAGGGAAGGATCCTACACTAACATCTATATCAAGGATGAGCATGTGATAGACAAAATTGTGTCTTGAAAGGTTTCTTGAAGTTGAATTGGTTTGGTAGCATGTAATAGAGAATAAGAGTGGGTATCATAAGATGCCCCAAAGGGGAAGTGGATTTAAGGATAGGCATCATAATATTCCCTAGAGTCTAAAATGATAGGTGGGTAGGCATTGCAAGATGCTCCAAAGGCTAAAGAAATTTATGGATGGGCATTTCAATATGCCCCACAAGATGAAAAGAAGAATAAAAGATTAAAAAAATATATAAGAAGCAAAGAGAGCCCCATATAGTGTCTAAATGGATTTATGTTTTCCAAGAAGATTTTGATAGGGAATATGATGCTTGAGAGAAATGAACAAAATGCTAAGAAAGATAAACATAAAACTAGATCGATAAATAAAGAAAGCAAAAAATAATATAGGGTTGACTAGGTCAACCTAGCATAAAAATTAGGTCTTGTAAATAGTATAAGGTTGACTGGTTCAACCTAGCATAGCAAATAGAGGTTAAAAAAGTGTACATGGTCAACTAGATCAACAAAGTATAGTAGATAGGGAAAATCAAATAGCCTATAACAGACTATGTTGATTAAAATGATCATGCACTAAGATGAGAATAATTTTGTAAGTATTCAAAAAACAAGAACTGAAGAGAAACACATAATCAATTGGATCAATGAGCGTGATCCAATTGAATATCACAACATAAAACCTTGCACTAATGCTAGCTAATGCAAGTTTTTTCAATACAAAATACAATTAAGTAAAGAGAAATAAATCAACTTGAAAAGTAAAAGCTAACTAGATGGTCAACCTAAAAGCCATTTATACTATTAGAGTATAGTTTTAAATATGATAAGAAGTTGGATGTAAGTAAGGAACTAGAAAGCAATCTAAGGATAGTTTTAGGATGTTTGGGCTTAAAGGGATCTATATTGGTGATGGTATAGGCTTGGTATTTGGGCCTACCCCCTCACTTCACACATCGTAACAATAAATGTGTCAGGTGCTTAGCTAGAATATACCATTAATCACATGTTTATACTTGGCTAGAAAACCAAAGTCAGCTTCCCCTTTGGTGATGAAATCCAAGTAGGTAGGACTTCGGTATACAATTATTAAAGTGCTTGTTTAATATTTTGTTATTTAGTAATGTGTGAATAAAATATAAAATAATGAAACTAAACGGTATATTTAAAACCACATAATTAGACTATGTCATCTATTTTAAGCATGCAAACAACAAAAAATGAAAGTGTGAGCTAATTACTAGCATATAAAGGTTAATTTTAACTTCGAAACATGGTAAAGTGTCAATGAAGTCAATAGTGTATGTAAAAAATAAATATAGGGTCAAAAATGTTTCCTTTTTACTATGGAAACAAAGGTTTTAAAATGAATAGGGTCAACAAATTCAACCTAGTTATCCAAATAGCACACAAAATATAGAACTAGGTCGATAGGATCTATCTAGTTGGCTGTATAAGGGTGATTTTAAAGATTGTAAACTATGAAAGGAAAGGATATAATAAAAGAGAAAAAGGATAGAAAGGAACCTTGGTGAGTTTGAAGATGTAGAGAAAGTAAATTATTGTCAAAAAACTTGATAAATTCATGTAAATCCTCTTAATAGGATCGATTGGGTTGATCTAGATTTGTAGAAGCCTATTGCTAAGTATCTAAAATATATATGGTCAACTAGGTTGCTTTGTAGTCTGGATTGGATGTCTAAAATTTTTAAAAACTATATTGGTCAACTAGGTTGATCTAATAGCTTATACCTGAAAAAGAACCTACATAGAAAGAATAGAGTCATTTGGATGTAATTGTGTGTTGAACCTATGCACAGAAGTTAGAACTATGTCAATGCAGTCAACCCAATATACTAAATATATGATAAAATAATGAAAAATAAGTCAATAAATCCTACAAGGGTTAATTCACGTTGGGTTCACCAGAATTGTATTATGAAGGTGAAGCCAAAGTGAAGATAATGCTAAGAAGAAAGTGGAAATGTGAAGACAATCCAACCAGTGGTGGGATAGGATTCACGTTGGGTTCACTAGAATGTATGTTATCAAAAATGCATCATGTATACACATAATCTATATAAAAATGAAATTTTAAGTTATGCAATAAATTAGAAAAGTGAAATTGTTAATGGTTAGATATAGAAGATAAACAAAATATATGAAAACACAGAGAAAAAAATTCATAATTTCAAAAAAAATTGTCAATTAATTTTGCCAAATTCATAGATACAATACCTATTTCACATCTTAGAATGATGATGTTGTAGTATTTTGAGTCTAAATTTCTTTCAAACTGATCCCATAGATTGATTTCACATTTGATAAGTATAATTTCACTGCTAAAAATGATAATTTCACCATTGAAAAGAATAATTTCATAGTTTATAACAATAGTTTTACAATTTTAGTATGATTTCACAAATCACCTACACAAAATAAAAATCCAAAAAAACATAGAGAATAAGGAGGAGGATGTCATATTTTTTAAACAATTTCATCATCAATATTCATGATTTTGTAGTTGATTTCAATGAATTCATAGTTTGAAATAGCAATTTCGCTGATAAAGTCATTGAATATATTGTTTGCCTGCAATAGAGAGTTACAAAAAACCAAAAACACAGACAGAAGCAAAAAGATGTTGGAAGAAATAAAATTAGGAAAGAGACTAGAAATACGGTAAAAAATGATTTCTCATATTTGGGTTATAATTTCATAATTAATGTCTTCAAATTCATGGTTACGTAATATCCATGCACATCCAAATGGAAAATATGAAAAAAAATGATTTGTAACTTCAAACAACACTTTTAAGACCAAGATTATATGCATATGTAGAATAAAAACAATAAAAATCAAATGAAAAATGCTTTTAAAATGTAATTATAATGAATATGAGATGAAAAAGATAAAGGAATATCCCATTGAGTGTGCCAAATTGTATTGAAGAAAATTTAGAAGTGTAAACTAAAATAATAAATCTTAATATAAACTATCTCAAACTAAGGTAGAGCTACAAAAGATGAAACAACACAAACTTATACCTTAGTTGCAAAATATTTTTCCATTACGATGTGTATTCAATTAGCTCTTTTGGAATTTTGGTTGCTCACTCTCCCAATGCAAATTAAAATTGGTAGCATTTTGGTGTAAAAGGCTCTTTGATATCTTTGATTCACTTTGGATTTGCTTGTGATTTTGATATCACTTCGTTAACAAAAGTTAGGATGATGAAAGTAATGGCTTTCATGTTTATTTATATATTTTTGGAGGAATAATCCAATGGTGGAGGACTATTTGGATATTTTAAATAATCAAAAAAATTGATGGTGGTTAATGGTTCCTCAACCATAAGGATGATGACTATTTCAAATGGCTGAGAGAAACATGGAGATAGTTAACTGAGTCACTAAGAATGAGTCAAACTATTTAAAATTCAAGGGATGAATCGAAATGAGTTGAGGAAGTTGTGGGATTGGTTGGGATAAGTTAACATGTGAGAGATATTAAGGTGAAAGATGCTGGGTGAGGCATAAATTTCAAATTTAATAATTAAATTTGAATTTAAAGTGTGCACAATTAATTAAATTTAATTTATTCAATTGTTTAAGAAGAGGGAAATGTCATGAATTATATTTAAAATTTTAAGAATAATAATTAATAGTGTTTTAGGTGCATTTCAACACTAAATTTAATTTATATGTGCATACATATAATTAAGGATATTTCTTGAACTCATAAAATTCTACTATATGTCCATCAATATAATATGTCCTAAAGCAATGTTTTATTTGAAAATTGTGTAATAGTACACTTTTGATTCTCTCAATAAACACTTATACCTATTAATGTACTCATAATTCTTGACATTTTACACTCCTTCAAAATTTACACTTGTAGACATCCAATTCCTAACACCTTTGTGTTGAAATTGTCAATCTTACTCAAAAAGTTTATAAACACATAACTCGGGCCAAAATAACTTAAACACACTAAATGGTTAAATCTTATAATATACAAGTGTTGATTTAGGATAATATATCCCTAAATGGGGCAATGCATTTTATGTTATTATTAACTTTAATCAAATTATTTTGAGTCAAAATGACAAAAAACATATTCTGGTATTTTGGATCACTCTTTTCTTATAATTCAGAAGTACACAACACATGCACGTGTTATTTTGTGTTGAAAACATCCTAAATGAGATGATGGTATGTATGCAACTAATATTAGCCTCTAATTCTTTTCCAATAAATTATGACCTAGTAATATGACTTTCTAAATAGTTTGATTAATAAAATGCACCAATTTCCAAAGAATTGCATTAAAATTAATTAATCTTAGGCAAATTAAACCATGCAATGAGCTTAAGTAAGAATTCCATGGAAGTTGTTGAATATTTATTTATTATAAAATGATTATTATTAACTACATCAATTGAGGTAATTTTTGGGGTGACATTCATAAGCCATAAATGTAACAAATATCAGGATTATGGCTTCACATGCCTCTTTAATGCCCCTTCCTCCCAAATCATTATGAAGATATTTATGGATTTTATTTACATAATTAGATAAATTCATGACCACAAATCTTGATCTTGAAATGGATGGTCATGGTTGATCCTGATCAATTTAGAAAATCTATAAATAAGAGGCATCTCACATTTTTAATCTTAATTTGTGTAAACTTATAATGCATGATTCTTTTCACAACCTTTCTTTGTGTTGAATATTATGCTTTATTTGCAATAGGATAGCTTCATTTGATATACATAGATTTATTTTCATATCATGAGCCTAGATTATAATTGGTGTTCTTGAGATGGTGGAGGAGCTTGCTTTGCACCATTGTTGAAGACTTGAGCACCAAATCAAAGGGAAAAACATGTTTTGAGCCACTTGGATGATGGGATGATCTTGGGAAGGTAATGTATGTTTATTTTCTTTAATTGAGTTCTTAATTGTCATTTTTCACACCTTATTGAATAGGTTGGCCTAGATTGTTAGTTCTTTATGAATTTCTTGTGTTTTTCATGATTAATGCTTGATCTAACCATATTTCTAATCCATCTCTACATCTTGGCACGATCGGTAGGACCACACATCCCTCTAAAGTAAGGAAGACATTTTGAAAATCTTAGATTTCCTTAAAATTTATTAAAAATTTCTTTAACATCAATTTTTAACTTATTCTTCCCATGTTTTTAACATTTTTTATTGATACACAGGTAAACTTGATATTGATACATTTTGTATTCTTCCCATGTTTTCTAACATCTATGATCAATTTTTTTTGCCTAGAATAATATCATAAGCCTTGAACCCTATACTTGATGTTTTAAAAATCTTGTATAAGATATGGGGATAATTTTTTCATTTAACTTATTGGATAATAAAAATTAGAATGTTTACCAATGAATTGGTTTATTTTATGTGGAAATTGATTAGGTTGTTGGTTGAAATTGTTTGAAGATTAATCATTAAAATTAACATTTTAAGGATTCAAAAAAGGATTAAAATTAGGGTTATAACCAAGGTTCATTTGGTTTAGATTATCATTATAACCAAAGTTTGTTTGAGTTGGATTTGAGCTGAAACCAAGGTTTGTTGGATTTGAATTTGGTTTGAAACCAAGGTTGGGATTATTTCCAAAGTTTATGTTCGGATTTGGTTGACTTGGGTTTGTGTTAAAGTCTAAATTTATTAAAAGAGGATTATTGTTGAATTTCATGGGGTTTGAGTTAGTGTTGTAACTAAAGTTAAATCTATTAAACAAATTGGGATTCAATTATTGTGAGTGCATATCATACATTAGGCTAAATGGATTAGAGCCTGAGTTTAGTTTAGAATTATCTTGGGTTGGTTGAAATGGATTTTGATTTGGGTTATATTGATTTTAGGTAAGGATAAAATTAGGGTTTGTGTTTATATTATTGGGGTTAAGGTTTGAATTAAATTTGGGTTTGTTGGAATGAGTTGGGTTTTGGTTTAAATATGTGCTAGGATTTTAGTAGTAGTTAAATGAAGGGTTTGGATTGAAGTTAAAATGAGTTAGATTTAGATTGAGATTTGGATCAAGATTTGGATTGGGTGGAATTGATCCAAGAGTATTGAGATAATAAAACTGATTTGGTAAACCATTATTTAAATTTATATTATTGAGCATGTGTGAAGCAATGCTCAAACTAGGATTATATGGTTGGATTGGTAAGATAGAATGATTATTAAAGATTTAATTTTCATTTTGATTGGTAATGATGGATGAGACTTAGATGATATAACTAGGTTTGATTTGAGTTTGAATGAAGATTCAAACTCAAATTAATTTGACCATAACCTTACAAATTTGGATGTACATTCAAATTAAGTGTAGTCAAATTTGGATTGGTTAAACTTGAACAAGACTAGATGCCCATGTTTAATTTTGGATTGAATTATTTCATGATTTGTAAACTTGAATGAAGATTCAAGTTTTGATTGGTTACGTTGATGATTGGTGAGTTTGAAGGCATGTTCAAACTTAGATTAGTTGGATAAAAATGTGAAGGTAAAATATGATTCACATTCACATTAGGTTTACCAAAAGTATTAGTTGGTTGATGAGGTTGAAAGTGTATAATCTCTTGGTTACCATGGGTTGCATAAATTTTATACCCTATAAATAACCTTGATTGGTAGATTGATTAATATTGGAGGATGATGGTTCTTTGCTTATAATCAACTATTGCAAGTTCTGCACATCAAACTCAAGCAAGAATCTTGTTCCAAATCCTAAGGCCTAAAGCAAGACTTAATTATTGTTTGAAATGAAATATAGATCAAAGGAGGGTGGTGGTTGGATAGCTTTGGTGACACCATCATCTTGGTAATCCACTCCTTATTTAGTGATCTCATGTATTTTTACATGATGCTCTTGGTCAGTAAATTAAAAGGGGTAATTACTAAATGGCTCAGTCCTTACTTTTGGGTTGTTAATCATGTCCAATTGCCTAGTGATAGGTGACATGAGTAGGGAGAAATAAAAATGACTCAAATAAATGGAAGATTTAAACTAAAAACATTAACCAAAGGGACTAAAAAATTCTGATTTTAACCTAATTACATTGAGTTTTTGGGAAAAGTTTGATTTTAATATGTTTTGATAGATTTAAAACTCAAAATAATTTCATTTACAAATAAATATATTATAGAACATGGAAACAAATGGAAACAACAACAAAAATTCCTACTTTAAATACTCAATAAATTGTACAAAAAGTTGAAAAACTAGGATTAAGGTCATAAACAACATTTCAACTCTCCAATGTCACTTATCAATTTTATTAGTCATGGCCTAATATTTCAAGGCACTAACCTTGGAAGATCATACCTTTCCCATAGCTCAATAAATCTAGTTTGGAGGGTGTGTGAAAGGTAGATTTGATGCTAACCGCTAATTGATGCACCAAAGTTGAATGGAAAAGAAAGTTTTCCTAGGCTTAAGGTTTAAACAAGCTTATCTAAGGGGAGTCTTCTAATATACCTTTTAGTATGTTAAGGCTTGATTCCATGGAAGAAATAGATACAAAGGATAAACACTATTAGGTCTTGTCTTAAAGTTTCCAACATAACTATAGGGATTTCAATGTGTTAACAATCGACAATATCATATTTTGAGGCAACTATTAAAACTTCATGTATTAGAGAATGAAATCCCCTCACACCATGGTGTGCTTAAAATACACAACTACTTAGGTAACTAAAATAATTGGATCTCAATTTATATACCCCATCATCACACAAGGTTTAGCCTACTGTGTGGAGGTGAAATTCTTGAACAATAGAGCCCCTATAAAAAATAAAATTTTAGTGTTTGTTTATAATTTCTAAGTATCATCACCAACGTGAAGCTAAAGAAAGAGTATATACAAACACAACTTGGGTAACACAAAATTTATGAAAATTTTTAATTCTTGAGTGTCATCAACAACATGACACTAAGGGAATAGCATATATAATTTCATAACACAAATAAAATGCTGAAAGAAAATAATTAACTTCAAAAAACCAAATGTGAGCTAATTACTAGAAATTGAAAACAAAAATTGAAGTGAAATTTTAGTAGAAAAAATTTTAAAATTTGGATTTTGTATGTAATAAAAAATGCATCATGTTTATAAATCAATCATAACTCAAAGAATATAGATCATACTTACACATCCAATTAGGAATATATTTGTTAAGTTGGAGCATGACCAATATGGGGGTCTGTTAGACCTGATTAGGGGATAATTTATCATAATACACCATACTAAGGAGGGTTCCAAATTCTCCAGTCTAACAAAATCATGCAATAACCCTAAGGGGGTCCTAGGTTTTGATATTTCATTAATGTTAATAATAATAAAAGTAAATCTAATCTAGTGCTCACCAAAGCTTATGGCACAACATGAGGGTTTAGCAAACAATCAAAACATGTATAAGAGAATCTCAATTAAGCTATGTATGAGTAAGACCCTCATACATGGAATATGAAGAGTAATATTATTCAAATCCAATACTTATGTTACTTCTATCTACTAAATGTGAACCTATTGAGAGTCAATATTTCCCTTGGAAAAAGGGGCTTTGTAAGAGGTTGTTTTGGTTTTTAAGGATCATTAAGAAAGGCCAAATAATCCAAGACTTATCCACAAAACTAGATTCTCCAAGTAGAAAATCTAAGCTAAGGCTCTTCAATTATAATGGTGGAAGAGCAGATTATAAATAAGCACGTGTGAATAATAACTCTTGATTTCATATTTAAATAATGATTAAATGATCTTGTATATATAGCTAGATTCAACCCTAAACCCTTTTGAATATGTCAACTGATAGGGTCGACCCAATTGACATAGTATAATTCTTAATAATAATTCACTAGGTCCCAAGCTAGGTTAAACAAAGGCTAACCTAAATCCTAAGTGAAAATATCCTAAAAATATACAAGGTCTACCTAATAAACCTAGTACAACTAACTGACAAAAGGGACTTAAGTTAAGTAAAATGGAGATGGAGAGAGGAAAAAGACTGGAGGAGTATGCAAGTGAAGATTAATATCTTAGGGAATGATTTTATGGACTGGTTGGATTGAAAGTAATATGGAAATAAGGGGAAAAAATCTTATGAATCACCAATAGTTTGCCCACCCATTTCTTAATGCACTTGTTAGGGCATGCACTCATAGAGATTGGGTCTTGATGGGTTTCTATAATATGTGAAGCATTAGTATTTGATAAAAGTTGAAAATATTATGTGTATACATTTTTCCACTCTAAGCTCATCACGTGTTACTAAGCTAAAACAAGTATGGTGCTTCAAAAAATAACATAAGAGCACATAATGATGATTCTAAAAAAGAGTTAAAGTATAAAACAACTAAAAGTAAATGACTAAAAGGGAATTAACTAAAAAGTAAATGTGATGCATACCTTAACTTACCTTTATCACTGGATGGTTGTCTATTGTATTGCTATTTTTAATTATGTAGGGCATTAAGACTACTTTTGACAAGCCCAAGAATATAAAACTAAAGAGAAAAACAAATGTACGTAGGAAAGCCAAGATAACTAGTTATATAAGGATGGGATGTACTTGAGAATTTGGTAAGTTGGGGTGATAAGTGATATGTTAGACCAAATGAACAAGTCAAAAACAAGAGTAAGTTGGGTAACCAAAAGTTCAAGGCTAATAAAGACTAAAAAACTCAAACAATTAAACCTTAAGTAAGAAAGGAAAATTCACCGAGTCAAACCAAAGATACATATAAAAAAGAAAGGTAATCAAATATCAAACATAAAATTAGAAGAAAAATGGTAAAACAACATTGATGAGTGAGCAGTAACAATCCTTATCTCACTTAACAATGGAAAAAGGTGCATAAAAAGGGAAACAACATTGTCAAGTGAGAAGTAACAAGCCAACCTCAATCAACAATGGAAAAAGGTATGAACTCAAGTGTTCATAATATCAAAAGAGTACAACAAATGATAAATGATAAAATAAGAGTAAAATAATTCTAAGAATATAGATCTATGTGTAAAAAAAGTTATCCATAGTTTCTCAAACATGTTGTTCTGCTCTAAGGATAGATAAAATTGAAACAAAGTAGTGCTACCATATTTTTAAGAGTTGAATAAGGGAATAAAGAAGGTAAAATAGATTTTGGAATCACAATTTTCCTATTAAGGGGGGAAATTAAATGGGTGGAGGGAAGAATGAAGGAAAAACCAAGGTAGAGGAACTCTTTATCAAAGTCAAGGCACTCAAATTAGGGTTGTCAAAATAGGAGGACTTTCAGCCTTAAGGACTCTAAAGAGCTTCTCTTAGCCACACATGTCTTAGGTCAATAAATGTAGTATATAGATCATGTCATGAAGGCTATATGCATGAAATTTAAAATGGACCTACCTTCTCATAATGTGTTCCCCATTCCTTAAGACCCCTTACGGATCCATTGGTCTACCACAAAGATTAGGTACTTTCATGAGAAATTAGGTAACATTATAGAGTTTATTGAGTTAACCTATTCTAATCTACTAGTCTATCGTACCCCAATTGATATTATCTATATTTTGAGGCTAAGTATGGAGTTTAAGCTTCGATTAGAGATAGAAAATATGATTATAATCATGTCTTTAGTTGCGATTTTGATTTTTGAGATTTGTATGTTATCTTTTGTATATCATTGTCTTTTATTTCAAATGATTTGGCTTTTAAATTTATTGATGGATTTTTCTATTCCTCTCCATACAAATTTGGAAAACCAAACATGGGTTTTAAAGATGACTTTCATTTGAATACTTGGGACTTTGTTACTAAGAGAGATAAATTCAAAGAGCATGGGGTCTAAGAGTCTCATAAATCTAGGTGAAATACAAATTCTATCTTGACTTCATCCTTATTTTATCTAATGTGGAATGAAAATAAAGGAAATCAAGATGAATGAAACATAAAACAATTTGAATTACTTAAAATCATAAAAAAATGTCACAAAGGGAAAAAAAAGGATACAATGATAGTAAAGTGTGATTCCTTATCATAATAATGAGGAAAATGGAGGAAAACATGCTAACATAGATTTTTGTGAAAATTCCATATATCAAAAGAAGCAAAAGTTAAAGTTGAGAACAAGGGAAAAAAAAACAAATTTTTAGAAAAGGAATGACAAAATGGTAATTTCATGAATAAGGCTAGGTCCTATCCATGGTCTTACACTACAACTCATAAAATATAAAACCATAAGGGTGCAATAAAGCATTGGAAAACTAAATGAGAAAAGGCAAAAGATGGTATTTTTTTAGGAAGACCAGGTCTTATCCATAGTTTTACAATACAACTCACAAAACAAGAAACCCAAGGGGTGCCAAAAATTATGTAAAAAGAGTATGAAAATAAAGAAGACCATGGTACATAATGAGGAAGACCGGGTCCTATACCCGGTTTTACAATATAACTCATGAGAGAAAGGGGAAACCAAAAGGCCAAATAGGTAGGACTAGAGGTTTGTGAAAAGAGATAAATGTTGTAGAGGGAGATACCCATGTAAGTAACCTACAAAACATGTTAGATAGACAACATATAGAAAACATAAAAAGAAGGGAAGGATCCTACACTAACATTTATATCAAGGATGAGAACGTACCTCTAATTGTGTGGTACTATGCTAACTCCTTTTTTATAGTCTCTTGGTTACCTTGTCACTTGTTTAGATAAATATCAAAACACATACCCTATTTAAAATGTTTGTAAAACATTTCCAAATCTTAGAAAATATATAGAACAACCTTTTAAACATGATGCAAAGGTACACTCATAATAGGGTCTCTTGTGGCCCTAGTTATGAGGAAGAGTATTTTTATGTTGGACGTGATCACTACATCTTGTTTGAGGATTTCACCCTCTTTAGGCCTATTTTTTGAATATCAATATGATCCAAGCCAATTTTTTTACACCATCCATGTCTTTCCCCTTAAATTTTCACATAGCACTCCAAGGTTACCATTTTAGGATATACTCCTTTTATTTGTATGTTGTGCTTGAAGGTTGCCATTTTAAGTTATCCCCCTTAGGCTTGTACAAGTGATCAAGCTTTTAAACATGTGAAGTTTATCATTTTAGGGTATTATTTTTTTAGCTTTTGTGAGTAATCAAGCTCCATAATGCACAAAAATGACCATTTTAGGACCTCCTCCTTTGGCTTGTACAAATAACCAAACTATGTAGCATCTCATCATTACCATTTTAAGCCCATCACTTAAATTTATTGAACCTATTATTGAAGAAGATACATTTGACAAACCTAATGTTATTAATCCCTACTTCAATAGTGTCATTTTTTAAGATCCCATTATTGAACCACGGACCATTATTTACCTTGAGCCAATTGATCCCCACTTTATAAATTATGTGTCTATATTTTAGCCACAACAAGAACCATTACCTCTTTAATAACTATCTTGTGAGGACCAAAATGTGTTAAAATTTGATATCTTATGACCAAAATTGTAAACCAAGATCATGATGTTATTGTTCAAATACCCATTTGTGATGAGTCAACCTACGATGAGTTAACTATTCATATTTTACCTATTTTTAAAGAGCCCCATCTCCTTGATAAGACAATCTCTATGAATTTGTCCCTTTATATTTTTATACTCATTAAGGAGACTCCTTTTGACAAACAAGTTTATGTCGAGTCTTCCCTTGAGTGGTTTCCTCTATTTGAGGGGCTTCACTTAAACAAGCCAATCTATGTTGAACCCTTCCTAGATGAATCATTTTTTTATCAATCTCATTATGCCATTACTTGTTCAACACCAAGAATTCAATAAAACATCATTATATAAATAGTCACATAAGATGAAGAATCAACATTAGAGTCAGGGTCCCTTTCTAAACTGACATTAGATTTAGTATCAAAAGTAGAATCACTATTAGTCTCAATTTCATATTTAGAATCCCTTGACTTGGACTTGACTTCAAAATCAAAATACAATATTATTTGTTACAACATTGGTTACACTTTCCTTGTAGATCAATTTAAATATATTGGTGATACTTCTATGGTTTTTTAGGATGATTACTTCAACATCGACATAGGTTCTCCTAGTATCTTCTATGAGGATTGTGTTACCTTTGATCATCCCATTATCACCACCCAACATAGTCATTATATTAATATTACACCTTTCACAATCATCTATTGGGATGTACAAAATCACATGTTTTTTAACTGCATCCATGGTGACATACCATTTGCAAAATATTAGGGGGTGCAAGACCAAATTCATTCTAAAGAAGAACAATATCCTAGTGAAACCTTTTTGGAGGCACTAGGGGATGATCAAAGAGAAAACTCAACATCTTTTAGTGAAATCTTCTTGAAGGCAATAGAAGATAATCAAATTCAAATGTGAATATCTCTTTTTTAAACCTTCTTGAAGGCACTATGGGATGATCAGGACCAATTCATTGGTGAAAACCTCATCGAGGCACCCATAGTTGAGCATGAAAGTTCTTCACTATTTAATGAAGACATTAGTCAAGATAAAATCAATATAGTTTCCAATATACAACATAATTATATGGTAGCTAATCTTAGGACCAAACAACATAAAAATCTAGTGATTCTATTGAGAGCAACTTCAAAAGTCTTCAGCCCCACCACAACCAAAATTATGTCAAATCTAGAATCAAAAACATTATGTGTGCCTAAAAATATCAATATTCATTTATTTCCCAACAATTATACATTCCATTTTTATCCACATTTTAATTACCCATTTATACCATTTATCCTATGCCTCACATTATTTACCATCCTTGGCTGCACTTTCCTTTATAGAGATTACAAAGACACCTTATCTTGGCATTTAAAAGAAGCATAATCAAGAACTAATGAGGATCAAATTAACATTATTGAAATCTAGATCTACAATGAGTTCTTGATAGAGTAGGTTTTTTGAAAGGGTATTAAGTACTAATTTTTATAATTGATTATTATGGTTGTCTCATATGTTGACTAGGATGTGCATCTCCACATTAATAGGAGCAACATAACCATTTTTCTTTTGCCATTTTACATTTAACATTATCATGCCTTGTCTCTTAAGGGTAACCCTATAGACCATTTCATTCTAGGCATTTTATACTATTATGTCCCATTAATCATGTTATTTAAAATATATTGACTTGAGGTCCTTTGAGACTAAAGAGGTAGTGCTTAATGTCTATTGAGGTTAGTTTGATCACTTTCACCATGCTCTCACTTGGGGGTAACCTTTTTTCCATTATATCCAAGTGTTAGCTTATCATTTTCTTTATACCATGTATCATTTTATTATAACATTCCATTACTATTAACTAAGGCTTGTTTTTAGTCATCCTACTTACCCCATTTTGATCTTGGTTCCTTTGGTTCTTCCTACACTTTCTATAAGAGGAATATAATAAAGTATCAATAGTTTTAAAAAATTTGTGTTAAATGATAGTCTTTGAAGTAGTATAATATTTGATCTATCAATTTATTTTTCATCTATCATCTTATTTGGTATCATCAATTATAATGACCTATAAGCAAATTAGTATTGTATTTGGTACCCCTAATTATAACCACCTTTGAGCAAATCATAATTATAATGTTTTTTCCTAATTATAACTACCTATGGGAAAATTAGATACGATGTCTTTTTATCATGCATTATCACATCACCTGGTCATTAATATTATCATCTACCTCATCGTTCATCTTTATTTGTAATCTTATTATGACTTAGTTGATCATTCATCACCTTTTTTATGTAGAACTACTATTACTGGAGGTTTTAATGGGATTACATAGGTTGTGTTCAATTCATTTTGAGGTCACCTCAATCCCCCATTTTCATACGCTCTCACCATATTTCAATCATTTTAAGTTGGTGCCCTCTTACCATTTCATAAGCACTCTTTGAAATATAATCATAATTTTGTGAGTTGGATCATTATGTATCTCCTTATTCTTGATCAAGTTGATATAGTTAGAAAAATCTAAAAACATTCATAGAATTTCAAAACTCAAAAACATTTTGTTTTGTGTGCATGTTTAATTGATTGTTGTTTATTTATTTGTTCTTTTGAATTACTATTTTATCTTATTCTTTTGTTTTATTTTTTAAGAACATCTTGATGGTCCACATGGATCTTAATTATTCATACCTTGATCTCATGTTATTAAGTTTTTCTTACTTTTCTTTTCTACATTCTTGTTCCTACTTGAATCCTAATTGTTCATATCTAGATTTTAAGTTAGGTTCATTTATGTTTTTTAATCTTTGTCTTTATTTTTGTTTAAATGTAAATGGTTGTAACTCTAGTATTGGTAGTTCATATCATTATCCTTAGCTATAAACATTCATATTTGAACTAACTCAATGTAATTGAAATGCAATGTCATTATAAGTCACTCATACTTATGATTCCTAATTTCTTTTTCTATATAAATCACTTTGTGATTTAGACTCAAGTCTCAATGTTGATGCAGGTCTAATGATCAGTTCTCAAGAACACCAATGAAACTAGGTATCTATGGATTATCATTCACTTGGATCTATGCAAGACATGCATCTCTTGGAATACATTATGAGTCTAATCAAACACTAGTCAATTTTCTTCATCCCTCATTCTATTATTTCCTATTTCTGGTTGAGCTACATTGGCCTGAGGTCTATTTGGAATATATAGGAAATGCTCGGATACATGACATATCTTGGGTCATCTTGGCCATATTTATTCTTTTTTTCATCTCTTTCATCACTTTAAGTATCCTTGTATTCCTAGTTTTCTATGATTGTTTGAATCATTAGACCTTCACATGTATGTTTGTGTCCACTCATCTTTAATCTATGAAATAGGTTATATCCTTGATATTTTGCTTACCAATTTGCCTTATATGGGCACGACATTTAAATAAATCATCCCTACATGGGCAAACCATTCTTTATCAATAACTAGAATATGCCCTATTGGGGTAAATTTATTTTATCAAATGATCATATCTATTCTAACAAGGCACATTATTATTTCTTCTATCTTTGGAGACAACATTCTCCTTTTATTATAAATCCAAGCTCTATATAATTTTTCCCTCATTATGGCAAGATTTTAGTGTGCAACTTGTCTTAAGATTGATCAGTTCATTAGCACTCAGCTTGCACCCTAGTTTTGTGTGTGTTTAAAGTGTATCACTTATATTTTTGGATTGTGTCCTTCCCATTCCTCACATCATTGGGGCTTATTTTATTCTAATTGTATTTTTATAATTGATGGAATCAATGCATGCAAGTATTAGCTCATCTATATTTAATCTATTCCATGGGTTAATCTCACTTTCTCTCTCCTTTCGAGAGTCTATCTTTCTCTTTCATCCTAGTATGTCCTCTCGAGGGGGCATCATGGCTCATTTTCAATTTATTCTTGAAAACTCTTTTCTTTGAAAATATGTTGCTTCACCAAGTATCTTTTCATGCCTTTTCAAATAGGGGGAAAATGTAGACATCTAATTCCTAACACTTTTATGTTGAAATTGTCAATCTTACTCAAAATTTGTGAAAATGCACAATTTGGGTCAAAATCACTTAAACACGCTAAATGGTTCGATCCTGTCTTACACAAGTGCCAATTTAGGATATTGTATCCTTAAATGGGGAAATGCATTTTATGTGATTATTAACTTTGATCAAATCATTTTGAGTCAAAATAATAAAAAATGTATTTTGGTGTTTTGGATCACTCTTTTCTTCTAATTTGGAAGCACACAACATGTGCGTGTGTTATTTTGTGTTGACAACATCCTAAATGAGATGATGATTTGTATGTAACTAGCATTTCCTTCTAATTCCTCTCCAATCAAATTATGACCTAGTAATATGACTTTTTGACTAGTTTGATTAATGAAGTACACCAATTTCTAAAGAATTGCACTAAAATTGATTAATCTTACTTAGGAAAATTAAACCAAGTTATGAGATTGAGGATTCCATGGAAGTTGTTGAATATTTATTTATTGTAAATTGATTCCTATTAACTGCATCATTAATTGAGGTAATTTTTTGGGTGGTATCCATAAGCCATATATGTAATGAATATTAGGATTATGTCTTTCCATGCCCCTTCCTCCCAAATAATTATGAGAATATTTATGTTTTTTTTACATAATTGGATTAATTCATGGCCATACATCTTGATATTGATATGGGCAGTCATAGTTGATACTGATCAATTTGGAAAACCTATAAATAAGAGGCCTCTCACTCATATTTTTAATCTTAATTTGTGTAAAATAATAATGTAGGATTCTCTCCACAACCTTTCTTTGTGTTAATTTTTATGCTTTATTTGCAATAGGATAGATTCATTTGATAGGCATACATTGATTTTCATATCATAAGCATAGATTATACTTGGTGTTCTTGAGATGGTGGAGGAGCTTGGCCTTGCACCATTGGTGAATAATTGAGCACCAAATCAAGGGGGAAAACATGATTAGAGACACATTTGGATGGTGGGATGCTCATGGGAAGTTCATTGGTATTTACTTTCTTTTATTGAGTTCTTAATTGTCATTTGTACACCCTATTAAATAGGTTGGCCTAGATTGTTAGTTCTTTATGCATTTTACTTGGTTTCTTGACTAATGCCTGATCTAACCATTTTTTTAATCCATCTCTATAACACTCATGCATATAAATATGGACTCAATGTAATATTATTACACCATGAAAATCTAATTGCTTACCACTCAAAGATGTTTAATGACATGACTCAGAGGTTCTCCACCTATGAAAAAGAGTTGTATGTTATTTCTCAAGCGGTAAATAAATTATGTCACTATATCTTAGGGAAGGAGATAGTTATTCATGTTAATCTTAAGCTACTTTAGTTATTATAAACATAGGTTAAGATAGAGAATATATGGAACATGAATTGAATGACATACCTATATGAGTTCCATCTCATTATCATGAAATGTTTTGGAAAGGATAACAAGGTAGTAAATTTCCTTATTATACCACCAATTCACATTCTCAACACAATGTTGGACACATGTGGCCATAACTTCATAGTCATGGTATTCTATTACTTAGTTCATAATCACTTTACATATTCCTACACCATCTTCACATACATTTAAAAAGGTTTGAGAGTTCTACTTGTCTGACCAACTTATTTATAATCTCAAGCATCCTTTTTACTTATTTTACACCTCACCAAAGACTCATCAAGGAGGCATACTATTCCAAGACATGAGGACATTTCATGTGAAAAATTATCTAGCCACATTTTAATCTCACTTATACTTGTTTCACATATGCACAAATGTGGATTGCCACATCAATTATTACATTCCTTATTATATCACAAAACCCTTGAACATGAAGTTCAGACTTTACTAACCTATAATGGTTCCATTAAGGCCATGGGAATATATCATCATGGATTTCATAACTATATTTTCTATGATGAAGCACAACCATGGTGTTGTGTTCATTGTAGTGGATAGGTTTTCAAGGATATATATCATAGTTACTTGTAAGAAATACATTAATATAGTAATCACTACATAATATTTCTTTAGCTATGTATGGATTCACTTTGGAATATCCAAATTAATCTTCTCTAATAAATATCTATGTTTTGTGACTCACTTATGGAAAAAATTTGTGGGACTTTATGGTTATGTAGTTAGATCGACCAATGACATTTCATCCATACTATACACTTATTAATCTTCTACATATGTATAACCATGTGTATATTTTCACTTGGTATTACAACTTGTTATACATATAACATGTTTTTTTATGATATATAAGCTTAATATAAATATACAAATAATTCACAAAAAAATATAGGTGGTATGAGAGCACACCATGCAGTCACACTAGGTAGGGCTTAAGAGCCAAAAACAAAAGTATCACAAATAACTAGGCAAAGCCTATGAACAAGTCACATATAAAAAAGAACTTTAAGAAACAAGATCAAGGATAGGAAGAGGTGGATCCATATCATTTAGACCCCAACCCAAGCTAAGAAAATCATTACCATCTAGAATAGGCTCCCAACTGATAGCTTGATCAGTGTCCCTATCACCTTCTTCATGTGTCTAAGTGGGTAAAATGTCTAGATAGAGCCTAGAGAACTTATCCAACACATCTAATTATACTTCAAGTGGTGCCCCCAAGTATCTGATCATAGAGGAAGAGGAGGAGAATCCCAACCATCTTACCTAGTAAGGGAAGGAGGTAGAGGCTACCACCCTCACTGCTACCTAGGAGGGGTCATGCACTAGTATGGGGTGCCACTATAAGAGAATTGTTGGGAATGGATACAATGATTCCCACCATGAGGTGAAAGAGATACTCTATCCTCCAATTTGGGGTCCTCGAGTGGAGATGATGGAACCTAAGCCATTACACAAGGATAATATCCCTAGTGGGAGAGGAGATCCTGAAGGTGCCCAAACTCCATAGCCACTTTATTGGCTTGAAATCAAATCTACAAAAGAAAATTGGAGATGATATAGTACTTGTTTAAATTAGAAACATTATAGTCACTAATAGTATAATTAAACATAGAATTATTTCTTTCTTTCCAAAGCTAAAAAAAAATCTCTACTCAGAAAGTATGTTAGACTTGTATGTATTTAAAGGGAATCATGGTTTTATCTCTAAGGATGATGTGCTACCAAAGGAACAATTCAGGTTGAAAAGGCCTAAAAAGAGCATGGATCTAAATCTAGACCCTTTGAGTTTTGGGTTAGTACCAAAAAATATGAGTGTCTCAAGGTGGCCATAGAAAGGGTAAGTATGTAGGTAGAATCCTAGTTGGATGAGTCATTTTCCAATGGGTAAGCCTTTTTTTAGTATACACCAAGAAAAATGATAAATTTTGGGATCCACATAAGCCCCTTAGATATTTTTGAAGTGAAAGATCCATGTTAAAACAAATGATTATAACCCCCAACAGGAATTAAGCTTGTCCACCATGGGAAAATGGGGAGTGAACCATCCATATCCAAGCTAAGGAGTGTAATTATGAAAGGGGGTCCCCACATACCACTTCTAGTCCTTACACCATGGTTGAGTAGAGAGGATTAATATTTTGTGGAGCATGGAAGGTTACAATCTCATTAAGAATCTCTTGGTATGATTCTTGATCTACATTGGCTAACCAAACTTTGTATTTTTCCTCCTCCCAAGGTAGACAAGAATGAGTTCATCTATAAAATATATCTTGGACATTATGAATTCTCCTTTAAAAACATTTGAGAGTGTTGATCTATGGGACTAATACCAAGGGCACTTCATTAAGATTAAAAATACAAGACCACTATATAGAGTGGGTGTTAGTAGATATCCCATTACAAAAACCAAAAACATTTTAAATAATCTATGGATTAATCTTTTCCCATGTTTTCCATATTCTTTTATCCACAAAGGATCCTATTATTTGGATGGGAGACTGAATGAAAAGTAAATTGGGGAAGCTGAGTCATTTCCAAGATTTCTTTCCCTTAGGCAATCCTGAGGTGATACAATATATAAACAACACCTTTCAAGATTCATGGTTCTCAATGGCTTGCATAATCTATTTAGCATATAAGGTAGTTCCTTTTTAGGCTATGTCAATGAGCCCCATCCCTCTAGCATCATGTGTTAGGTATCAATATTCCTAGGCCACCCTATGAAATCCTTTACCTTGGGGAGTAGTGGCCCAAAGGAAATCTCTAAGTAATTTTTCCAACTTTTGGTAAGATTTCTTAGAAGGTACCCAACATGATGATTAGTACACATAGGTGGTCACAAGAATCTTTGAGTAGATTTGAAAATTTCTTGCTAACAAAATAGACTTGGTCACCTAGTGATATAGCTTTTTATCAACTCTATCAACAACATATTTCCGCAACAAAGGTGGTGAAGCATCAAAAGTAAAGGGGATGCCAAGAAATTAAAAAACTTCATCATGTCAGATCCACTTCCAAATAAATTTGGTAGCCCATGCCAATAAAGGGAGGTAAGTTTGCCTATAGAAATAATTTTTTTGCCATTGGACATTGGATCTAAAGACTAGGAAAATGGTGTTGAGAGACTACAAGGCACTATCATATTAGATTTATCCCCAATGAGGGTTAGGAAGAAATCATCTACAAAGTGACCATTAAGCAATTACATATCTTCTTGAGGGTTTGGGGGTCTAGAGAGAGATAAATTCCTTTAACAAGGCCCCTAACTTGGGCATTGATAAGAAGATATCCAAAACCCTCAACTATAAGCACATACAAGGTGGGAGCCATTAATCACCCCTATCGAATGGAGAAAAATAGGACAAACTATTCATAGGTTATTCTATTAATAGAGAGGATGGTTGAGGCATCTGCAAAAAGCATCTAGATAACTTGGATGAAGATGGACTCAAAGCCTAGTACTTGAAGCATAGATAAAATGAATGGCCGTTTGATGCAATCATAAAAATTTTCAAAATCAATTTTAATGATCATAACTTTCTTTTAAGACTATTTGGCCCATTCCATCCCTTCCCAAACTATGATAATATTATACAATATATAATGACTTTGGATGAAACCCATTTTTTCTAGGTGCACAATAAGAGGTAGCATATTGTGTAGATGGATGAACAAAGCCTTATAAATTATCATATAGGAGACTTTAAGAGGGTGATGGGCCACCATTTGTAGATTAATTCAGGATCTCCCTACTTAGGTATGAATATAATATTCCCTTTATTTATATTTTTACCCATTGAATATGATTGAAACACTTATTGATAAACCTTATGTAAGTCACTACCCACAAGGTCCCAAAGGTTTTTATAGAATTCATGGGGAAAGCCATCAATACTAGAAGATTTATCATTATCCATGTGAGATATTTCCTCATGCAAGTCATCAATAATGATGGGCCTATCGTAAAGCACCCACTAGGCAGGAGTGAGTTTACATGGCACCATTGTGAGGCATTATTGGAGGGTAATTTCATGCTCATTAGAGGGGGATTGAGCTTTGAACACTTAATAAAAATGGTAGACAAAGTTTTTAATAATAGGAAAAGTCTCTATGAGTCTATTTTTAGCCTCAAAAATGACATGAATTTGTTTTTTCAAGTTCTTGGCTCGCAACATTTGAAATAACTATTTTGAAGTTTTGTCCCCAATATTAAGCCATTGAATCCTAGATTTAACTTGGTCTCCTCATGAATTGTAGTTGTCTTTAATTTGAAAGTGGTTCCATGAGGAGGAAAATCTAACCTATAAAATATAATTAAATGGATCCTCTTCCAGGGCTAAATCCATGTAGCTCAACTCTGAGTAAGTAACAGAGTAGGAGTGTCTTTGAATTTTAGAAATTTGGCAGCCATAAATTTAAAAAAAGTGAGAGGTACTTTTGATGGCATCATCCCACCAAATAATCCAACTATATTCTTGGGAAGGATGTGGATCCAAATCTCAAATTCTCCAAATGTGAACTATCATAGGCCCATGTTTGAGAAAAGAGATGTTTAAGAAGAATTTTGTTTTGTGGACTTTGGGTTTCATAAACTACCATGTCACTCTAAATTAGATAAAGGAGTGGTAAAAAACCCCAAAATTTGGTATCACTTGTACCAAAGGGTAAAACACATTATCAAAGGAGAAGTACAGTTGAGTGGACATCAATGCCCTATCTAGACACTTCAAAACTTGAGAAGGCCCTTCCTTAAAATTACTCTAGGTATACCAAACTTCATCTATAAGCTAGTAGGTTAAATTGGGGTCATAAAGGCCCTATTTATTTCACATGTAAAACCATGCCTCCCTTTCACCAACTTCCCACTTCATAAGCAAGTAGCCCATTCTATCCTCAGGAGATGCCACCATACTAAAGTCACCACATAATACCCAATGGGCATCAAGGAGATCATTCTCTATCTAATACCATAAATTGGTATGTTCTAAGGCATCATTTGAGGCATAAATATTAATAAATCCAAAAAAAGTGGATTTTAAGGATAAAAAGAGTCAATACTAACAAGTTGGTGGGGTCCATGCTAGATTACACTAAGTGTGGTCTCTACCTTGGAGAAATTAATGTGATCACCCCCCACATCGTGCCTCATGATTGATATGAAGAATGATACCATCATGTTAAATGGAATTACTAACAATCATAAATAAAAAATCCTCCACCTTGACCTCTTGCAGATAAAGAATGTCCATCTAGGAAAACTTCCTCCCAAAATTATGCACAATAAACTTGCATTTTGGATCTATGAGACCCCAAACATTCTATGAAAATCAATTCATAAATGATGGGTGTCAAGTGACATGTCCTCTAATTCTAGACCTTCCAAGGCATCATACCAATTTTGTAGAAAGTGCCCACTATTATCACTTAAAAAATCATCAAATTACTTCCTCATAGTAGGGTCAACCTAGTACTCTCCTTCCTCCGCCTCATCACTCCTCTGAGGATGGATGTGAGAGTGTTTAGGCATATCCCACTAAGTAGGAAGTGGTAAAGTGGTTAGTTTTGAGTCTAAAAATCCAAAAGAACAAGGCACAAAGGCCTCAAAACCTTGGGACAAAATGCTAGTAGCCAAAGGGGTGTCAAATACCTAGTGCTTTTCAATTAATTTTAGGGATTCACCCTAAGGAGGCACTTTCTCAATAGGAGCCTACTCTTATGGGCTATTACTCAAATATGGCTTACCTCCTTTGGGATTAGTAACTATGTTTGTAACTTTGGGGTGGTTTTTCTTCTTTCCTACCATAGTCCATCCATCCTCAATTGGTTTTTGATAACTTTAGGAGAGGGCTTGGGGGAGAGGAGGAGAAATTAGACACATTATTATGATCCAACTAAAGGGGACAATCCTAAATCTTATGGTCTATGGATTGGTAATGAAATCAAGTGTTAGACAAGTTAATATGCAAGACTTGTTAGGAGTACCTCACATCCCTAGCTTGAATTTCCATAAACTCCTTGAGGTCCTAGGAGAGGTCTAATTATACATAGACCCATTTTTGTGGTCTAGCAAAGTAGAACCAGCTTTGATCATGACAAACCACATAGCCTATATAGGACACAATCCAGTGAATAAAGTGCTAACAAGGGAGTGAAAGGCCTAGAAATTCAACCCAAATTGGGACTTTAAGAGCAGTGTGCTCTGAGACCACAAAGTCTCATATCCAAGGAGAGAGAAACATAATCAAGTTCCTAACATACCAAGCGACAAACTTGTGGAGGATTCCTCCCACATGGGAGGGGTTTAAAAAGTGAAAGATAAAAACCCATTAGTCATGTTCTAGATACTTTCCAATTTAATGTCATGAGTTACCTAGTGAGTTTGAACCCAAGACTGTAGCATACTTTTAGAGGGAATTCTCCCAAAAAGTATCTTATTATACAAAATTTCTCTAACTATTGACACATAAAATTAAATTTAAGAATAGGCAATATAACATCAAGTTCCAAAGCATTACCTCATGGTAAACATTCGGGACAAAATTCTTCAAGAACTTACAAAGAGACATTGCTCATTACTTTACCATTATTCTTCATAGCTAAAACAACTAGGATAGAATGGGGAGAATTCATTATAAAATATGGCCTCACCCAAAGGCAAGAAACCCTAAATAGTAATAAACTCAAGTCCTGTAGGTGATGTAAGGATATGGTATGATATAAGGTTAGGCAGGTAGAAAAATGAGGCCCAACTAGATGGCAGGCATGGATTAAACCCTATCAAAGCAAAAAAAACCAAATCTCTTTCTATATCTAACATGTTTAAAATAGATACCGTAATAGATTTTAAAGCCACATGGAGGTTATGTGAAGACAAGCTATGAACATGGCATGTGAGATGTCACAAAGGTTCTACTAGGCATAAAATGTGGTGCAAAGCACTCCAAGTTGAGTTTTGACCAAGTTACATATGTTGATAATGGAGAAGTGTACACAAATTCATGTGGATCATTGGTTCTTTCTTTAAGATAAATGGTATCCATTGCATCAATTTGTAGTTGTAGAAATTGAATTTGAATTTTTAGAGAATAAAACCACTTGGATTGATTAGCATATTAACCTACTTTGACCACATTAAAATTAGATGTGTTTCTATAATATGTGTGGGTGTCTACCACATCAATAATATGATCCTTATCTATAGGCCATATGTGTTTGGGATCTATATTAGAATAATACTATGTTATTGATATCCCAAGATGTAGAGGTAAATAAGGCTTAAAGAGTTACATATTAAATATTGGGTGCATGCCCAAGTATGGAGGAAAATTAAGGGAAAAAATAACTCTCGCCAATTTCACATAAATTGTATAGGTACCATAGATGAGAGGGTATTTGGGCATGTGGGGACCAAATCTTGAACACGTTTTATACTAAAAGAGGATGAACTTTTCATTAATTTAAAATGTATTTATACCCAATTATAATGCATTGATATTCAACCCTAATTCATATGAATTATTAGAATTGTACATAAAATATTGTGCTATTGTTAGTATACTTTATTTCAACCATAAATATCTCAATTTAATATTTGCATGAATTAATGCTAATATTGGGTTCGATCATATATATTTTTCATCATATGGATTTTCAATTGTGTTTTAAAGATAATTAATCCTTGGTTTTATTTGTTAAGGATTCAAATTTGTATGAATTAATCATCAGCCATCTTTCCATTGATACTAACAATGGATTTGTATTTAATTATTTTTGGTTTATAGTTATTCATACAAATATGAATTTGATTTATTTGTATGAATTAAATTCATACAAACATCATGTTGTTAGTAAGGATGACATTTTGGCCATGAATGTACCCATACCTTCATTCCACACTTAGAAATTGTTGGTGAGGGCATTACATTCCTCTTTCAATTCACTACAAGAAAGGTTATGCCAATGTGAATTATAAAAACATTTTTATCCTAATTTTATAACAATATCTAATATTTAATTTTAAAAGCATAGCATGATATTACTTTAATAGTAAACATACATAGCATAACATTAGATGTCACTAGACAAACTAAGGTGAAAAACAAGGCTTATCTCTCATATTAGATCGTGAAAAATAAGGTTGTTCACACTAAACTAAATAAAATAATCAACTAAAAACCATAAATAAATAACCCCAAAGCAATATTGAAGATTTGTAAAAAAGTAAGAAATGAAAAAAAAATATTAAGATACTTTGTCTCATGTCCTTAGTGAGGTTTTAAAAATATCACCTACAAATCCATTATTTATGATGATAGTAAAATGAGAAATGAATAACCAATACAAATGTGAATTATTAAAACACCATTGCTGATATGGATGTAAAATAGTCAGTTGGTGCAATGAGCATGAACATGATGTTTTGTATCATCTTCCATGTTGAGTGCAAACATCCCTTAAATATTTCAAGACTATCCAATAAGTCTTAAAAAATCATTAGGATATCTCGGTCATCCATGTAATTAAAATAAAACATATTAAAAATGAAATGGAAATTGAGTAATATTAAGGCCATAATCAAGAATACACACACACACAAGACATGGGGCACTTGTAAAAGCTAAAATTTATATCTTACATCTGATTTATAAGAGTTAAAATTGATATATTATATTTTGATAGCATTGGAAAAGGATAATAAACTTTGGAAAAAATAAAATAGAAATATGTTATAATTCAAATAGAAATACATAACATTTGGTAAGGCTAACATTTTATTATTAATAAGAGTAGTGTGTGTCTATATATATATATAAACTTTGGAAAAAATAAAATAGAAATATGTTATAATTTAGATAGAAACACATAACATTTGGTAAGGCTAACATATATATATATATATATATATATATATATATATATATATATATATATATATATAGACAATAGCTTATTCCACTTCAATAGTAATGCAAATTCACTTCATCTACTCTTCCCCTTCAATAGCATTGCAAATGCAAACTAATGTGTGTAAAGATGAAATAGTTAGGTGCAATTGAGCTTAGGGATGGGCTCCTTCAATTCCCATAACATGTTCAATGTAGGATGGTGAGTTGTTATCTTTTTGGCACATCAAATAAAATGCATGCATAATATGGAATGAGAACTAGTAAGTAAAGTTCAAATGTCCCACATTTGGCTCTTACTATTACTTTTTATTGTTCACATTGGCATAACCTTGTTTGTATTGAATTTTAACAGGATCAACAAAATAAAATAATTCATACAAATAAATCAAAAATGTATTTCTATGAATTTCATTCATGAAAATTATTCTTATTGAAATATTATTTGTGCTTAACCAAATAATATAATTACCTCCAAACTAAAACTGAAAATTTGTGAAAACTAAGAAATGTAAAAAATTCATAAGATACTTTATCTCATGACCTTAGTGATTTTTAAAAACCTCGCCTATATATATATTGTTATTAGAGAGGGAAATATGAACAATGAAGAACCCATATGAATGTGTAGGCTTAACAAATACAATCTAAGTATTAATTGTGTTTAAAAACACCATTGTAAATCTAGATGTAAAATAACCACTTGGATAAATAGGCATAAATGTGATGCTTTGTACCATGTTCCATTTTGAGAGAAAGCACTCCTTAATAGGTACCTATAGGTAACAATCAAAAACATTGAGCATTATGTTATTCCCTTATCCTATGAAATGTCTAGGGATATGTGTGGCTGACTTGTGGCATACATACTTTTTTTATATTCTTATCACAATTATCTATGTTCTTATTAGGTTGGCCTATGGAATAACCATGGATAAGTAGACTACATATAGAGGTAGTATTTATTCTTATAGGATCATAATATGAATTATTTTTTAATGCATTATTGTGGAGGTTGACCCCTCAAAGTGGCTCAGTCATAATAGTCAAGTATTATGCTCTTTCACCAATTGTTGTTGTGTATCTCCTTATTCTATTCTTAATTTTATGATATATTATTCTATTATAATAAATCATCTAAGTAATTTCATTACAAGTGAAATTATAGCTTTGATTTGGGAAAGTTTATATGGAATAATTTTTCAAATATGGTGTCCTAAGCACTAGAAGATTTTATAAATATAACTTGTGATCTAGGAAGAATTCAATTTTTTCATCACCATAGTTTTGTTAATGGATTATTTACAAAATATATATATACACAAAATTATATAAAAAATTATGGAATATTTTTAAACTTTTGAAAATTAGTAGTCATTAGATTCATCTCTACAATACAATTATATTGTTATATTATATTAGTACACTTTTTGGGCAAAATATTTTCACCCTTATACACACTAGAAATCATTGGATTCATCTTGCTAAGGCAATCATAATAGTATAATATATCAATACATTTTTTTGGGGTTACCCTCCTAGGGTTTGTCCATGGTCGGGCCTAACACTCATAAACATGAGAAATGGAAAGAAACACCTAAAAATCCTTGACAAGATGACATGGAGTCTGAAACTTTGGATCTAAGTATTTCAGTGTTGGTTCAACACCTTCAATCATAGTTACATGACATGGTGTGAAACTATGATCTCCATGTGGTTCAAGGGGACTTCATGGGTATGAGAGGGATTTGTCCATGGTTGGTCCTAACACTCATGGATGTGGGAAAGGGAAATAAACACCTAAAACTTCTCACCATGATGGCATGGAGTTTGAAACTTTAGATTTTAGTATTTCAATGGTGCTTCAACACCTTTATGTTGGAAGTAAAATGAATAAGAGGGGGGTTGAATCAGTATTTAAAGCATTTATGAAAATTCCACTTAATCATTCATGAACATTAATTCAAACATTTAGATCAAACAATGACTAAGTAACCATCCACATATGCATGAAACATAAGAACAAAAGATAACACAACCTAGATGTGGTAAACCCTCAAGGGGAATAAAACCCACTAATTATTTTAAATGGACTATAGTTTTATAATACAAAATATCAAGTTTAGTGAAACACCAACTTCACATGGAACACCAACCCCAACTAGCTAAGCACCGACCCAGCTAGGCTTTAACAAGTATCCACTTACAAGGAGGCACTAACCCCTAAATGAATCATCACCAAATAAGCCACCTAAAAAAATTGACCAAATTTAACACCTTTTTTATCATAAAATATATGCTTATCACCTTCTTCATCTCTTCACACACTTCTATTCCTTTTAAAACTGCCTCTAGGCTTCTTTACTCTACTAGGTCTCTTCAAGACTGATTAGGTCATATGACCTTGATATCCATAATCAAACCTCATTTTATATATTAATTAATATCTCTATACACCCTTATAATTTTTTATATTACCTCCTTCTTCTCCTCAACGTGCTATTTTACTTGCTTGCAATCTATTCTCACAAATAGGCCTAAAATTGCCTTATATTTATACAATCCTCTTGCTCATATTCTTTTTGGTCATAAAAAAACCCTTAACCTATTAAATAATAAATTTAATATATATTATTAAATATCATAAACATTAATAAAACTTTAATTGAGTCCCTTTAGGCTTGACATACCTCAATTAGGCCTCATTTCATCTTTAGGTCTCATGGGGACCTAATTCCATTAGGTTTACTTTAGAACACATTAAAACACCTCAAATAGTAGGAACATATCATATAACACTCAGATATACCTATAATAATCTCATCTAGGCTCCAAATAATATTTCAAGTCCAATCACTACTTGAAGCACACCATTTGTATTGTTCATAATTAGGCCTGTGCATACCCAGAAATTCTATCTTGAACTATTGAAGATGAAACACCAATTGGATAAAAAAAACATGGAAATAAATCAAATATTAACAAACCTCATGATTTTAGGGTCATCAAAAACTTTAATAGACACTTCAAATAGGGTATATAGGCTCAAACTCTTCTTTGTAAAATGTTCACTCTAAACTACCAACTAGCCTCAAAACATAGTCATGGAAACTTGAAATTTTGACACCTGAAAGAACACACTAAATCATTTTCAATGAATTAAAATTATCCTAAAAAATAAATATAAAAACTCCAAAAAAATTATCATAATCTCTAATGGCAACTATTGGTTTTGCATACCAATTTATTGACCTTCTCTTTCACATATCTCACTCAACCAAACAAGCCATTTTGGATTCAACATTTTCGCTAATTTTAATGACTACCAAAAAGTATAAAAAGAAATAATAGTTCATGAAAGTATAAAAAAACAACACCATGTTCATTACATACTTAAACTTAGAGAAAAGATCCTCCAAATCATCACTACAACTTGCTTACTCAAATCTGCCAATTTCCCTTAAAGCATAGTCATGGTGACAATGATCTTAAAAACTTGTATGACATCTTTTAGAGACTTCAAATTCATTTATATTATATTATGATACAAATATAAAATTATCAGATATAAATATAACATGGTCAAATAACAAATATTGGTCTTTGATACCAATCTCATAACCTCATTGTCCACAAACCTCACTAAGCCATAAAAGTTAACTTGTGAGCAACTTTTTCACTATAACCACTAAACTCCAGAATTTATATCAAACATTAGAATTTATTACAATTATTTAAAAACACCTACATTAATATGGTTTCATCCTTACTCCATGATAACACATTCTTAAACATCTTCTCACAATTGCCTAGGTTTCTCACTATTTCCACCATTAGGCCTGTAAGCGATAGGCTATCTTGGATGACCAGTTTAACATACTTGAAGGATATAAATTGTCAAAAAAAATTCATGGACACCAACTAAAATTATAAAAAAAATTCCTCTATCCTTTTATCAATTTTGACTTTGGCAACTCTGACAACCATATCAAATCTCTAAGAAATAAGTTTTTTTCTGTATTATCCACTCACTCACCTAAAACTTAATCACACATGGAGATGCCTAAGAGAGTTGAATACAACATAAAATCACTAAAATATCCACACCAATCCATTTTTATCACTTTATAATAACTTATTTTATACCAGGTCATTATTAGGGTTCTTTGAGAGTTTAAATCATCTTTCACTGTTAAAAATCATTCATAAAGCTTAGCCCCTCATTCCAAAAACTAATGCCTAGAAATTTTATCTAAGACCCTTTTACATATACCATGAAAATATTAGGTCTTCACGCATATGTTTCACATGCCAATGAACACTTGAAAAACCTTCTTGGGTAGACAACTCTTCATCTTGTGCACTCGAGAGACCTTAAAACACTTTTTCAAGCCTAAACCTTCAAAATTTAACCTCATACATAGTCAACACACTTTTGAAATCTATCACACCACTAAAAAATTCTCACATTCTCATTCTTATCTTGAAATTTTAATTTCATACCTCATTTGGTCACTTTCTTTCTCTTTGTTATCTAAACCTTGACCTACAAACCACATTAGTTCTTAAAACTGACCTTCTAACCACTATATAAGATATCAACACCTTCCATAAAACCTCTTAACATGATAAAACACTTTCATACATCTTTCATAAGCCTTGACAATAGATCATGATGCCTCATTAGGCCAGGTAGGGTCTATAAATGATCTAGTTATAGACTAAATCTATAGATCCTACCCTTGTAGGCTCACTTTGAGACTCTTATTAGTGATCTAATGTTTCACATACATACTAAATAAACCTTATACAACCATTCATGCATGTGTGCACTCATTTCACCAAACTATTATACTCATACATTATCACAAGGTATAGACAAGGCTTTAAAATACACCTTGATGCCTTAACCTATTCCTTCCACATCATGACCTTAACACAACATCAACCAAGTAGATATAAGACACTTATACTTATACCTTTGTCTCTCATGGTAGTCACTACATATATTTAGTGCTCATAATCTTGTCACAACACACACTACTAATTGGCCTTGCTCATCTAGATACCAGTCTTAAAACAACTACTTGACATCAACCTCATTCATCATGATTACACTCTTTCTCATAGCAACACCACTTACAAGAACTCATCATGCCTTCACAAGAACCTTGTCACATCAAGCTCATAATCTCATACATAAAATACCACTCATCATGCATCTTCACTAAATGCACTTAGACATCAATGATAATATACTTTGACATTAATAACATTAGATTAACATCAATGACAACACTATGCCAAAAAATTTCCCCTTTATCATTAATGTCAAAACACACTATAGTCTAATCAATCTCTTTTCCCCAAAATTGTTCTTTCTCCCCCTTTGACATTAATGACAAAGGGTCTTCCATAAATATCTATCTGATCCTTGGACTTGAACTTCAAAAAATCATATAATGAAATGCTGACCAAAACTGACCTTAGGCTCATACCAATTGTTGTAGACAACTTCTAAAACTCTTGAGTTTATCCTAAATAAACCATGCCTCTTATTTCATCAATATCTTTAATGCATATATAACTCCATCTCAACTTTTGATTGTTCTTAGTATCCTTTTATATCTAATATCAACCTCAAATCTTCATTCATGTTGACTTAAACTTTAACATATCTTTAAATCATAGAGCTAACAAGCTCCCCTTATGTCCATAGTTTACTTTTGATTCACATAATGAATAATGACCTCATTCATGCTTGGTTGGACCCTCAACATTTTTTCACACCATAAAGACTCATGTTATCATCCTCTTATCTCATTAAGACATTTTGATCCATCTACATCATGACAACCCTTCTTGTATTAGTTCACTACTCATTAGGTCTATAAAAGACCTAGTTCACTATTTGCTAGACTTCAATTTTGATTGATCACCTTCACCTCACTCAACCAGGGCATATCAAGCATACAGACCTATGATACATGACCCAAAGTTAATCTTCAAATGCCTAAATCAATCAAACTCAATTCCTATGAGCATAAAACATATCTATAATCAATTCTTGTCCACCATGTCTATTAGGTCTGTCTATAATCAAAGATATTTTTCCAAGGGAGATATGTATTCATCCATGTTGGATCATAGATCACTCATGTCATGTCCATATGTTATATTAGATAATATTCTTGCATCAATCTATCTCCTTCATGTTTCTCAAGCCACCATGGCACATACCTCATCGTGACATCTTCCTTACATCATTTTGTCAATTAGGTTTACACATACATGATTCATTATGATAGACATATATCATAACATGTCTTCTTCATGATATGAAAACTAAGAATATACAACATGTGCCTTGGTCCTCTCTAACCTGAAGGTCATCTTGATGCACATAGAACACTCAACTCTTTCTCACAACTAGCTCAACAAATAGAATCATGAAACATCTCAAAAATCAGACTTCCCCCTAGCTCCATGCTTACCTCTATTTAGATAATAAATGAAACCACTCTCTTGAAAAATAACTCATATCTACCAAGATCCCCCTTATACCAAACATATATAAATTAATTAAACAACTTAACAAAGAAAAATCATACATAACTACACAACCATGTTCCCCCTTTGTCTTCATAACTTATTCACCATGTGAATCAATATTACATGCATACCATATCTAACATAGATCAATAATACCAAATACTTACATCTCAACATGCCAAAATACCACACTTCTAGCTTAGATTCAATAATCTTCAACTTGTCTTCATACCTTCTTCACATACAACACCTGTCAAAGCTCAACAACCATCCACCATGCTTCTACTTACTAATGAGTGTCTCCATGAAGCCTAATGGAGTCACCCCTTCCATAGGGAATATATAACAACACAAATTTAGGATATTCCTAGATCTCCATACTCTCACAAGACTGAATATTCTTCAACATCCTTTTAGGCTTGACTATCAACTTAGGCTTGACTTTTGACTTGGCCTCTTCATCATCCTTTTGATCTAATAAAGAATACTCTTGACATTATTTCAAATCTAACTTATGCTCTATAGTAGAAAATAACCCACCTTGGTTTATGAGTTGATCATGACTTACCTTTTCATCCTTATTAGTCAACTCTTCTTTCATACTGCTTTAATCAACCATATAAGAAATAAGATGTCCCTTGTTTCTTGACATGTGGCTTAATCAACCACTATCTATAATCTAAGTTTTCATAGAATCTTTTTCTTTAATCTTCATTCTATTAGTACCATCATTATTTGTTAGACTATTAACCTTTGAGGTTTGACTCTCATTGGCTTGAGATTTCTCTTTGTGGTCTTCTTTAAATCCAAGACCTACCTTGACATTTGTAGATTTATGACTACTCAAGATGTCATCTAGGACACCTGAATGTTTCTCAGATTTTTTATAGGTCTTCAACTTGATTGATGCCTAATCTAACTCTGAATTTAAGGACTCCACTTCTCTTCTAATATTTAAGTATTTTTTCATAAGACTCATCCCTTTTAAAAAATATCCAATATCCATTTATTTTAATAGACCTTCATTTCTATCATGATAAACACTATCATCATCATAATCCATGTTTGTTCTTCTTAGGATTAGATTTAGGATATTAGGCCTATTTTAAAGGACCTAATTTGATACCAAATGTTGGAAGTACAATTACTAAGATGTGAGATGAATCATTATTTAAAAACTTTACTAAAATTCCACTTGAGCATTCATGAACATTCATTCAAACATGTAGAAAATAATGACTAAGTAACCATTCACATATGCATAAAACATAAAAACACAAGATAATACAACTTATATGTGGTAAACCCTCAAGGGGAAGAAAACCCATTAATCCATAAAAATTATATATAGTCCTATAACACAAAATATCAAGTTTAGTGAAGCCCTAACTTCACATGGAGCACCAACCCCAACTAACTAAGTACCAACCTAGCTAGGCTTTAGTAAGCACCCACTTGCAAGGAGGCACCAACCCCCTAGATGAATCAGTATGAACTCAGCCACCTAAAACACTTTATCAAATTTATAATACCTTTTTTCTCATACAACATATGATGATCACCTTCTTTGGCTCTTCACACACTTTTATTCCTCTCAAAACTTCCTCTAGCCTTCTTCGTTCTACTAGGTCTCTTCAAGGATGATTAGGTCATATGACCTTGATTTACATAATAAAACCTCATATTATATATTCATGACTATATTTATACACCATATAATTTTTTACATGACCCTTATACTCATAAATTTTCTCTTTTATTTTATTGCACTCTCTTCTCACAAATAGGCCTAAAATTGCATTGTATTTATACAAGCCTCTTGTTCATATTCTTCTTGGTTGGCTAAACACCCTTAAAATATTATGTAGTCTATGAAATAGTTCTTAATACATCTCATAAACATGAATCAAATTTTATTTGATTCCCTTTAAGTGTTTCATACCTCAATTAGGCCTCATTTCATCTTTAGGTCTTATGGAGACCTAATTCTATTAGGTCTACTTTAGGACACATTACACTTTACCTTCCTTGGAATACATTAAAACACCTCACACAGTATTAACATATCATATTCTTAAAAATATACCTATTTTAATATCATCTAGGCTCCATAACATCTTTCAATTCCAATCACCACTTGAAGCACACTATTTGTATTGTTCATAATTAGGCATATGCATTACTAGAAAGTTTGTCTTGAACTACTAAAGATAAAACACCAATTGGATAAACAACCATGTAAATAAATCACATATTTACAAATATCATGAACTTAGGTTAATTATAAACTTCATTAAATACTTTAACTCAATGTATACAGGCTCAAACTCTTCTTTACAAAATGCTCACTCTGAACTTCCAACTAGCCTCATAACATAGTAATGGAAACTTAAACTTATGATAGATAAAATAATACACTAAAGGATTTAAAATGCATGAAAATTATCCTAAAACATCTTGATAACAACCTCCATAAAAAATATCATAATTTATAATGGTAACTATTGGTCTTGTAGACCAATTTGTTGACCTTCTCTCTCACAGACCTCACTCAGCCAGACAAGCCATTTTGGCTTCAAAATTTTCACTAATTTCAATAACTACAAAACCTTATACAAATAAATAATAGGACATAAAATTTTCACTACTTTCAATAACTATAAAAAAACACTACCATGTGCATTATATACTTCAACTTAGATTAAAGAGCCTCCAACTCATGACCACAACTTGTTTACTCAAATCTACCAGTTTCCCTTAAAGCACAGTCATGGTGACAATGACCTTCAACACCTTTATGAAAAAATTTAGAGACTTATAATGAATTTAAATTATATTATGATATCATTAGAAAATTATAAAATATAAATATAACATGGTCAAATATTAAATATTGGTCTTGTAGACCAATCTCATAACCTCACTGAGCCAGACAAGTTAACTTGTGATCAACTTTTTCACTATAACCACTAACCTTCAAAACTTATACCAGACATAATCATGTATTAAAATTATTGAAAAAAAACTCCATGCATTTGGTTTCATACATATTCCATGATAACACAATCCTAAACATCTTCTCATTATTGCCTAGGTTTCTCACTATTCATACCATTAGCCTGTTAATGATAGGCTATCTTGGATGACCGGTTTAGCATAACTAAGGTATATAACTTGTCCAAAAACCTTCATGGGCACAAACTAAAAGTCTCAAAAATTTTATTACATCCATTTAGTAATGTTTACTTGGTCAACTCTAACTGCCATAATAAATCTCTAAGAAATTAGGCCTTTCCTGTAGGATCCACTCACTCACTTGAAGACTTAATCACCCCTAGATATGTATGGAAGAGTTGAATATAACCTCCAATCACTAAACTAGACATACCAATCCATTATAATTAATTTAGAAAATCTTTCAAATTAGGTCATTGTTACGGTTCTTTGAGGGTTTAAACCATCTTCCACTATTAGAAATCATTCATAAATCTTAGCCCCTCATTCCAAAAACTAATGCCTAAAAATTTGAGCTATGACCCTTCCCCATCAACCATGAATATATTATGTCCCCATGCATATGTTTTAAATTCTAATGAACACTTAAAAAACCTTCTAAGTAGATAAATCTTCATCATGTGCACTTGAGAGACCTTAAAACACTTTTTCAAGACTAAACCTTAAACATTTGACCTCAAACTTGGTCAAAAAACACTTTGGAAAATCTATCATACCACTAATAATGCTCACGTGCTCATTGTTATCTTAAAATATTGATCTCATTCCTAGTTTTTCCACCCTATCTCTCTTTACTCTCTATACCTTTACATATAAACCATATTATTCCTTTAAAATGACCTTATAACCATTGTCCAAACTCTCAAAACCTCATATACATGGCATAAAACCTATTACCATGCTCAACCACTATCGTACATATTTCATAGGCCTTGGCAATAGATCATGATGCCTCATTAGACTAGGTAGGATCTATAAATGGTATAGTTGCAAACTATATCTATAGGTCCTACCCTTGTAGGCTGATCTAGGCAACAATTCAGGGGACAATACGGGTGACAATTCCACCCCAATTGATGACGGAACTTATGGGAGCCATAACTTTTGCACTGTAGCTCCAATTGACTCACCGTCTGAACCATTGGAAAGATAAGAATGAGAATAATTCTATGAGATGGAATGGATATTTTCTCAATGCAGTTTAACCCCATAAAACCCAATGGAAGTGTCCTAAATTTAAATTTTAGTAGTGCAGTCTAAAAATACTAAGTTTCTAAAAATAGTAATTCCTCAAATTCTATATTATTTTAAAGCATAGAAGTCAAAACATTTAATCTCCCTCAAGATTGGTGACCTTACACATCCTCCCCATACTTTAAAAATGGGTATAAATGAAGATGTAACCCAAAATGGAAAATCAGACATCTCTTTCCAGAGATAAACATATAGTTGTATTGTGATCTTGAGTAATAATACATCTCTTCTCAGAGAATTCATTGTTACTATGTTATTTTTCTATTCTTAAAATATTTATCAACCAGAACTTCTAATTTTTGGATCATAGGCTTACCTTGAGACTCTTATGAGTGATCTAATGCTTCAAATACATGATCAATAAAATTTATAAAACCATTCCTTCTTATGTGCACTCATTTCACCAAGCTATCATACTCATATCTTCTCATAAAGTCTATACAAGGATTTACAAGACACCTTAATGCCTTGACCTATTCCTTCCACATTATGACCTTAACACAACATCAACCAAGTAGATATAAGATAATTGGACCTCTACCTTTATCTCTCATATAAATCACTGCATACCTTCAAAGTTCATAAGAAGCTTGTCATAACACACATTGCCAACTAGCCTTTCTCATCTAGATACTAGTCTTAAAATAAATAGTTGACATCAACCTCATTCATCATGATTACTCTTTCTCTCATAGTAACAACACTTACTATGTTTACATAAAAACTCATCATGCCTTCACAAGAACCTTGTCACATCAGCCTCACAAGCTCATACATCAAATACCACTCACCATGCATCTTCATCAAATGCATCTAGACATCATTGAAAAAATATTTTGACATTAATGACGTTATATTGGCATCAAAACAACACCATATCATCACTTTGATCATAATTATATGGCATGGTGCATAAATATGATCTCCATGAGGTTCAATGGGAATTCATGGGTATGAGAGGGGAGATGAATGGATTTAGGTATCAATGACAACAACTAACTAGGAAATTATCCAAATTTGTAGCTTAACCTTTGTAAAATAACTCTCCACCACTTAATTTTGGATCTCCCAATCTAAATAATTCTAGTGTCAATATGGGGCTAAAGCCAATGTTGCCAAAAGTGGAGTTGTGCAAGTTTGAAAGTAAGGATCCACTCACATGGCTTACTCAGATTAAAAATTTAATTGATTTACATTAGACTCCCTATTCAAAAAAGGTGATCATTTCCTATCTATATATGGATCTTGATTATTTCATTTGGTATCATTGGTTGTGTCTCAAAATAAAAAGAAGGGTGTCCCAATTTATGGTCAGTATTTCTTTAGGAGTTAAAACTCCAATATCACAATAATGTCTTTTAAAACTACTTCAACCAACTAGCTAATATATACCAAACCATCACTATAAAGGATTAATTTCATAAATTTTAAAATCTCTCCTTACATGTGGTAGGCATCACTGAGGGAAATCCGGCTGACTTATTTTTGGGTGGCCTCAAAGATAGCATCCAATTAGAGGTTCATATATTTAATCCCAAAAATATATTTGAATCCATAACAAGGGTATGAATGGATAAGGAAAAATATTTAATCAGACAAATACCTTTGACTAATGTCTATGAATTCACTTTCCTAGTACCATAATTTTTGTATCCTATTAGATTGACCCCTTAACAAATTAAAGACAAGCGTGAAAAAATGTTGTGTTTTGGCTATGATAAAAAATGGAGTAAAGGACATTGATGTGCTGAAAATAAGTTGTTTTACATTGAAGGAATCAATGAGGAAGAAGAATATGATGAGGTTTTAGAGGTGGGTTTAGAAGAAACTAGGGATGAATATGAATATTTTCAACCTACTATTTCTTATCACACACTTTCAGTCATTATTACTCCTAAAAATATTCAAGTGGTGGGTTTATTAAATAATTAAAAGGTGGTTGTGTTAATTAAGTAAGACCTTTGAACTGTGTGGATTATGGGCTAAATCTCTAGAATTGGTTAGTTCTCATCAATGACAAATATTCTTAGAAAAGGTGTTAAGGGATTTGTGGCATGTTTAGTTTACATATAGGTTTAACCAATAAATGAGTCTACACATCTTGATATTTAAAGAGTGTTGGATGACCATTTTTTTTTGTAACATGCCAAGAGAACTTACTCTAATTTTCATGCATGATCATGCCATCATGATCATGCATGAAAATTAGAGTAAGTTCTCTTGGCATGTTACAAAAAAAAATGGTCATCCAACACTCTTTAAATATCAAGATGTGTAGACTCATTTATTGGTTAAACCTATATGTAAACTAAACATGCCACAAATCCCTTAACACCTTTTCTAAGAATATTTGTCATTGATGAGAACTAACCAATTCTAGAGATTTAGTTACACATGATACCACCTACCATCAGACCCTATAAGTATCCCTGTGTATAGAAGAGAGAAATTTAAAATATTGTATAAGAGATGATGGATGTACGAATCATCCAACACAGTCAAAGTGAATATTCCTTCTTTATGGTCATGGTGTAGAATAAGGATGACACTTAGAGGATGTGCTCAAAATACAAATAATTCAACAAGTACACCATCAAATATAAGTTTTCAATTATAGTAATTGATTATTTTCTATATGAACTACATGGTATTGTTTTTTTACCAAGTTAGACCTTTACTTTATGTATCATCAGATTCAAATCTATGATGAAGACATACCTAAAACTTATTCTAAAACTCATGAAGGCCATTATGAATTTATGGTCATGTCTTTTAGCCTCACAAAGGCACCATCTACATTTTAGAGTTTGATGAATACTTTTTTTAGGCCATTTTTTAGAAAGTTTGTATTGTTGTTTTTTGATGATATTTTCATCTACAGTAAAAACTAGGAAGACCATTTGAAACATGTGAAATAGGTAATTTCAATTCTTAAACAACATTGTCTTTATGCCAAACCTTCTAAATGTTCTTTTGGTGTCCAATAGGTGGAGTATTTAGGTCATATTTTTTCAAATGTGGGAATGAAAGATGATCTTTAAAAAAAAAGTAATGATGGACTGGGAGGTTCCTAAGACCCTCAAGAACCTCTAAGGATTTATAAGGCTAATTGATTACTATCACACATTTGTAAAAAATTATGGTAACATTTTAACCCCACTCACCTCTTTATTGAATAAAAACTCCTTCCAATGTATTGATTCAACTACCAACTCATTTGAACACTTTAAAATGGTTATGTGCATGACTCCAATTTTGGCTACTCCTATTTTTTTAATCTTTTATGGTGGAGTGTAACACATCATGATATGACATGGGGGTTGTACTCATGAAATAAGGTATACCACTAGAATTTTAAATTCATCAATTAAAAGGAAAAAATAGGCTCAAACCAATCTTTGAGAAAGATATGATGAATATTTTACATGCAGTCAAGCAATGAAGACCTTTTATGATGGGTCATAATTTTCAAGTAAAGACTGATCATGATAGCCTCAAATATTTTTTTGGAATAATGATTGTCATCTAAATAAAAATAGGAATGGGTGACAAATATTTTAGGCTATGATTTTCAAATAGTGTATAATAAATTAAAATATAATATGGTGGTAGATGCCCTCTCCTAACATGATAAATCAGTTGAGGCATTATTATACACCATGACCATGTGGCAGGCATATTGGCTGGAGGAAGTATTGTTATGAATCATTTATTTTTGAATCTTCTTATCCACCATTCTACTTGATGATCCATTACATAAGGTTTCATAATTCCTTTGTAGAGAAGAATCTTATCTTGTGGGAAAAGTCTTTTAGATGCATACAAGATGTCATGTAGCCTAGAGCTGACCTATCTTTATTATCCTTATGAACCACAACAACCTATTACAAAGTACCATTGGCCAAGGGAGATACCAAACTAGTACCATCACCAATATAGATTCCTTTCAACCTTTACTACCTAAAATCATCCTTACATTGCCTTTCTAGTTCCTTTTTAAATCTAACTCCCTATCAAATTTATTTCCAAAATATAGAATTTAAAACATTCAAGAATGATCACATAGATTAACTTTTTTATTTTTATTACTTACTCTCTAATAATTATATCTTATATTATAAAACTTATATCATCAAACATTGGTACAAATTTTGTGTTGTGTGACACAACTATATTGATTGGTTCAACCCACTTGCTTGTGTGTTTATTTTAAGTATTATTCAAAATAACACTAGATCATCCAAACTATTAACTATTAAAATTATCTTTACCTTCAAAACATTGTTTATCTACTTGACTCTGTCTCTTACCTTTCCACTTTTCCCACAAAACATAGTCACCTTATTCGATCGAGTCTCTTATAGACTGATTGTTCTATCTCCCTTAAATGCTTATTTGACTTATCTAATTATGTGTCTTTAAAAATCCCTTATTTGTAACAACTTCAAAACATATTTGACCAATTTGACTATGCCTTTTATATCCCATCTTACTTACTGCCTTACAAGATAGTGTTGACTAGTTATACCTAGTATCCTATCAGTTGATCCTCACTTCTAAATAAGCTTTTAGCTTCCCTCCATATTAAATTTCTTTTTTGATGATAATAAATAATTTAATAAAACAAACATGATGAATTTCACCAATCCCAATAGGTTTCCTAAGGCACATCTTACGACACCTACTACATATCAAATTGATGTCCATATTACCACCTGCATTACCAATTATGGGACTCCTCCCCATAATTTCTTAGAACTTAACCCATTATTTTCATAATAAGATGATATTTTACTTTAGTACACAACTAAAATGATCATTTTCATCAATTAAAACCCTCAACATAGAGGAAAATATCCTACAACCATCTATAAACTCATGATGGGACCTAATTTAGAATAATCCCATTCACCTTCCCCTAGTTTTTCCTAAGGATTTGGGGCAATCCCTTTCCTTTAATACCAACCTTTCCCATATATTATGTCTCCTTCCCACACTATGACATCATCTCTATATCTTAATCTATCTCCATGCCAAGTATTTATTCAAACATGGTAGGTTCAACATCTACTGGGGCTCTTCAAAATACCACATTTATATCCATGCTACAAGTGCATCTCATGCTATTTATGCCTTTTATGCCACATGTGGGACACATGTTACTACCTCATCCCACACTCATAGTGCATCTCAAAATCTTAATACCTCACATAATAATAATACATCACATGTTGCATTCATTAGCCAAAATGTTACCCAAACTAATCAACTTCTATTAAAAACACTTAACCAAATGCATAAATTTTAAACTAATAATAAAAATCAAATGATGAAAATAAAAAAAAACCTAATAAATTTATAAAACCAACCTTACCATGCTTAATTCGGAGTGAAAAATCCTAAATACCCCACCCCACCTTAGGGATTCACATTGTAACCTCATACCACAACCCCCACTTATCAATAAAACTATAAAACATTTACAAAGGGATCCTCTAGTAACTCAAATTTATAAAATTGACATAAGAGGTATCACTACCAACATCACTTATAATGGATTTATAGATCTTACCTTACATCTAAAAATATTTGGAAACCTTTACAAATATTGGGTTAAGCTTAATACTTTTGATGCCACTAAACTTTTAGCTAAAACACTTTTAGGAGATGTTTTAAATTGGTACAATTAATTCAAAACCCACTCTATTGATATCCTATAATATTTTTTCAACTCACTAGTCTAAAAATTCCAAAATAATGATCTTCCCAAAAATATCTTAGCTCATTTTATAAATTATAAACAACTCAAAACTAAAATGGCACAAGTCTTCATCAAATGACAGAAACTTTTGACTAACAAATATTAGCATAATATGGTAGATGATAACCTCTTCCACCTATTTACTAATTCTCTTCACCCTAAATTATAATATCTCATTAAGAACCCTTCTCTAAAAAATTTGGAAGAAGCTCTTGACTATGATCTAGGAATTTGACTCACCAGAGGATGGTTAGTATTGTGTTAATTTCAAAATGAAAACAAGATGAAAGAAACACACTAATAGCATAAAATCTCTAGGCCTAGACACTAGGGAGAGATTTGTAACAAAAAAAGTGAAAAACACAACAAAAAAATAAGGAATAAAACACAATAATTCTTTCACCTTCCTTGGATGCTCCAAATTCCTTTGTAGTGGTGGCTTTCTCAGCTTGTGATCATGAAGTCCTTGGCAATGGAAGTTTGTTTACCTCCATCTCTCCTTGGCACCTTTGGCTTATGACTTGGCTTGGCTTGGAATCAATTTGACATGGTAACACTAATTACTTGAAGATTTTTGAACCATTTGTGCATTATAACTTTTCATTATCAATTCTTTTGAAATGATGTTCATGGCCTCTCTATTTATAGATTTTTGGATTTGTCTAGAATCAACTTGAACTATCCATCTCAAGATTGAGATGTGACATTAAGGATTAATTCAATTTTTGGAATTAATTTTGTAATTATCCTCATCATGACATTAGAAGAAGGGGACATTAAGAGGTATGGAGGGAATCATGGAAGGCATTGATGAGGCATGGAGGGCATGAATCCTGATATTTGTGGCATTTATGGCCTAGGGATGTTTTCCCAAGAAATGAGTTCACCAAATGATGCAAATATTCAATATTAATTTCCATAAACAAGTTTTTAACAAGTTTCCATGGAATTCTTAATTAGGCCTTAATTTGGATTAATCATCTCTTAAGTATGTTTAAGCACTTTGTGCACAAATTACTCAAATTGATCAGAATGTCTTTTTATTGGTCCAAATTTTGACTAGTTTGGAATTGGAAGGTAACATTAGATGCATTGGATAAGTATTCTTATTTAGGATGTTACCAACAACAAATAAAAAAGGCATGTGTCTTGTGAAAAAAATTGATAGGAAAGAGCAATCCAAAGCACCCAGGTGTAAAATTGGAATTTTGACTCAAAATGATCTGATCAAAGTTAGTTATCCCATAAATTTCATTACCCCATTTAGGGATACCCTGGCCAAAATTGGCATTTTAATATTTCAGTTTCAACTCATTTAACATGTTTTAGTGTTTTTATGCCAAATTGTGCATTTTAGGTGGAAATTAGTCAAAAGCCTAGTTGGAGGTTATCGGTGGCCAGTTTTAATTGTCTACATTAACCAATATAAATGATAATATTTCCTCATGTGTCAATTTGAACCATCTTAACCTATAATGGAAATCTAATGCTTATCAAAAACAAAAACTATCATGCAACCAATGATGGTGTTACTGACACTTATGACACCATACACACTATCCAATATATTATTCCAAACAACACCATGGAAAATGTTCTTCCCCCTAACAATAAATATAATCATAATCCCACATTTTCTCAAAATAATTATACTAATGTGCACAAACCATTGTCACTAGAAAAATTTCAAAAATGTCTTCCATTACCTATACCACAAGATACTAACCTCACTCATCTTATGAAATCATGGTATGATCCAAATATTTTTTTTTGGTTTTATGCAAGTTGGGGCCATTCTCATGAGACATGTAGATAATTAAGAAATCTTGATATGGATTTTCTTCTTGCTCCTAACTTTGACCATGAATCCCTTATATGAAAAATGTCAATAATATTTTGAAATAACATTTAATTTTGATGAGACTCAAACTAAAAATAAATATTTAAACCAAACTAATGCTTATTTAGATATTTACAAAGATCCCCTTCAAAATCACCCAAATAATATTGAACAACCAACCCCTCCTACTAGCAACATTGAAAGTCTTATCAACCTTACCCTTAATGATGAAAATGTGGTTAATATGACTAATATGAGAAGATATTTACTTATATTGATTCAAACCCAAAACCTAAATATCATTCCTCTTCAACATTTCATATTATTCAAGACATTTCTCCATCCCATCTCATAGAATTAGGGCATGAGTAACCAATACCCATACAATCACCACCTATAATAACACAAATTGACCATACCTCTCATACCATTGATATAACTTCTACTTTGTATCTAATTTACATACCTCAATAAAACATACATCAAACTTACAATAGTATTTTTTCTGCTCAACCATAATAAATACCTAAACAAACAACCACACCACCCAAATTCATTCAACCCACTTTCAACCAACCTAATCCAACCATACCTTATCAACATAAGTTTCATTTCACATATAACCCCCCTTCCCATGTTCTCTTACAACACTATGAACCTATATGTAACAATCCTCTCATAGGTTATGATGAATGTGATCCTATTGTGGGTCTTTCCCATCTCCCATCTCAAATCCCCTTCTTAGAGCTAATGATAACTTTTCCCCACCATTGTAATCTCCTAATGAAATTATTGTTTGAAATGAACATCTCTCATTCTCTTCTTAAAGGGTAAGATGATACCTTATCTAGATCTAAAGATAACATTCTTTAACAATGTGAAGATATGGCCATTAATGTTAATGCAATAGTGGACACTTACATCTCACTTAAGTTTCTTATCTCTTCTATGATTCTCAATTAGATATTGATTAGTTTGGATGAGACTCCTTTATTAATTAGAATTAAAATAGGTGATATCCAAGTTAAATATGCTTTAATTGATGAATTTTAAATAGCTTGTGTTGCCTCCCTTGACTTTATTAAAACACTTGGATACTCTGAATGTAACCTTAAATCAACATGCAGTACATGCCAAGGCTATGATAAAAATTCTTCCTCTAAGTTGTGTTTGGATTCCAATTACCATTCCTCCCATTACCATCTACTTTAAATTCATGATATTTAACTTTCCACTTTTTTACAATAGCTTACTTAGTCAACCTTGAACTCATCATATGAGAACAAATGCTAAATCTCAATGTCAATGTGTCAAATTTCCTCAAAATGGTGATATATATAAGATTAAATAAGATATGAATCCTTTCAATTTAATACAATTATAAGAATGTGGTGTCTTTAAAATACCCACCCTTGAACCCTTACCCAGTGTTTATTTCAAGAATCCCAACACTTCAACTATCCTGTTAACTCCACTAGGAGTTATAATGGTCATCCAAAATTAATTGGGAAAATTCCACCTAACCTCGTAGACTCCAATTATGATGATATTAATTAGATAATCCTAAATATCAAAACTTATAATCTATCCCCTCATAACATCACTCAAATTCCTCCTCTTTAATCGAGATTCCATTAGCAACTTATTGATGACATACTGGTTACTTTAATCAAAAATATAAATTTCATTCACCATGATTATTTGATTAATAAGATAGTTAACACATGTATTATTGACTTACATATACCTAATTATGATGATGGTTATGCTTTAGATGATCCATTTTTAATTAGATTCATCAAATCTAAAAAAACAAAGTTCTTAGATATTGTTCTTCTTTATTTCAGTCTTTTCATTATTCTTATATTATTCCTCATTTTATAGTACCTAATATTATTATTTCCATTATTATTCATAAGTTAGATATGTATCACTGACATAATACACCTATAATCACAATAGATCATCTCAGGAGTATGTTCATGGATCATGTCATCACAAGACCCTATCATTTTTCTAGATATCATGACCCTTTCAGTATGTTTCTTCCATAGATGTTAGCCACTTTGTTTAGACACGTTACATAGTTAGCCTTGCCTACATATGAGCTTGGTCTAATTTCCAATCCAACTTATCCCTTTTTTTAATGTCATTCTTCCAATACCTCAACTTTATCTCTTACCCATAAAATGGGTAAATCAACCTTATTTTGGTATTCATAGAGTTGTTGGTCATTAGACCAAGGATTGTTATCTCTATCATTATCCTTAGGCCACCTCTTCTACCCCTTTAGCTATTATACATCCATATTCTAATAATAGATGTATTTTTTGCTTACATGGAATAAATAACCATTTATCTACTCACTGCTAAAAACTTAGGTAATACATTGACACTATATGACCAGACATTGTCCAACCCAAAGACAAGACTATCCCACCTCCCAAGATACTTATAGAGTACATCCATAATTTTGGGTAAGTCTATTGTCTTTGGAATTAGTTTTCTACCCATCATAGTTATTGATTCCAAGTGCTTCAATAGTAGCTCTAATATTTCACATAGTCTACACCAGCATCAATTATTTCTCCTCCTATAGGTCATCTATGCATAAAGGCTCCTCTTTAACTATTGGTTTCACCTTATACTAGATCTATAAATAACATTCATATCAAGATAAATATTCCTTATATTGAGTTTGCCACACATGAGATACCACATGAACATTATTATTCTTCCTCTACACCTACCTTTTCTATTGCTATGATACAAAGGAATTTTTTTCAACTTTCCATGAAGATCAATGAGATTCTAACTAACATTAGAATTCATCTACATAGGGATGTATCAGATGTTATGGATAACATTTATGTTTAGATTTATCAATATTTTTAACATGACATGGTTTTCTCTCACATTATTCATTATTCTATTTTATGATTTGGATTGGATTTGTGATTCATTTATATATCTTATATTTTTGACTATTTGTCAAAACATGATTTCACTTAACTCTTTTTCTTGAACCATTATATTATGATTTATGTGTTTTGCATGGTTTCATTATATTTAGCTTTATCTTATGTCTTATTCTTATTCTTTTCATGAAAACAAAATTATGATTATGGTTTCACTTCTTCCATGGATTCCTTTATTTTTTCTTTAAAAATTGATTATTATCTTTCACACTCAAATAAATATAATTATTATTGTGACTTGTTTATATAGTCTATATTCCCTTGTATTTTATCTTTACCATATTATCAGTTAGAAAACAATACTTATCATTGTACTACTTCTATACTCTGATATATTTGATCTCCCTTTTTCCTTATTTCCTTTTCACATATTAAGTATACATACAATTGAAACTTGAGATTATATATTATTTTATAGGTAAGCCTAAGTCATTTATTCAGTCATATATCTAGTTGCTTAGACTCCTTTATCCAAAGTCTAAATATCATTCATGTGTCTCACTTTTATCACTCGTGATGGTTATTCCAAATCTGCATGGAGGAGGAATCACACAAGCCTTAAAATTTTCAAAAGCCAAATATATTAAACAAAAGGAAATATAAAATTCAAGAGTCTAATCATACCAAAAAATGTGATTATTTAACACATCTATTATATATAATCAAAGCTCAAAGTCCACAATTGGCCTCATAATAGATTTGAGGTCCATTGGGGTGCAGTAGGCTAGTAGATTAGGATAAGAGAAAAAAATCTCTATAGTGTTACCTACTTTCTCACACAAGTACCAAATATTGAAAATAGACCAACAACTCTATAAGAGATCCTGAAGAATGGGGAACATGTCTTGGGAAGGTAGGTCCATTTTACTTTCCTTGTTCATATAACCTTCATGAGTCAATCTTAGTATTCGACATATTTTCCTATACAACTTTGTCATTATTATGAGCATGTATCTTTTGTATTTTGATAGTCACTATGATCAATATGAATTGAAGAGGGGAGTTAGTATGGTGATATTATGATAAAAACCAAATAAAACACCAATAAAGCTAACACCTCAAGCCTAGACATTCAAGGGACAAGAGAATAATAGAAGTAACTATCAATGGAAGATAAAACAAACATTATTTACCTTCCTTGAGAACAATATTTGTATGTTGGCCATGGAAGAATTTGTTTGGTCATGTGCTCAAAGAGTATTTGATAATGGTGTTCCTTGCATCATCTCTCCTTGTCACCTTGGTAATATTGGGCTTGGATTTGGCTTTGGTTTGGCTTTGATGCTTCTCTCTCTCAATAAATGAATAATATAAAATTACACAAAAAGGCTCTTTGAAGGTATTTTCACATAATATAATTACATAAAAATATCTTCTTGAAGGTATTATTGCATACTAACATTACACAAAAAGATATTATTAAACTGTGGGTGAGGCCTTGTATTTATATCCTTTCAAACTAACCCTAACACAAGTATGGTTAGGTTAAAGTTAACCATGGTTAAGTTTAATTTAACCCTCATTTAGTTAAAGAGGGGGGAATAATTAATATTTAAGATAAACATCCCATTTATTAATCATGGCTCTCCATTTTTGAATTTAAGGCTTTAAGGGAGATATTTTCAATTCAATAACTTTGAGGATGATGACATCATCATGACCTTTATTTTATTGGAATTTACTTTTTTTTTAAAATAATTTTCACTAATTGCACATGGAAATTTCACTTAATAATTTAATTTGATTTGCTTATTTAATTAATTTTGCTTAGTATTTTTGCACTTTAGGAAATTTTTAAGTACTTAGCTTAATGGGTCCAAAGGCCAAACTATCAATTTTCTAGGTTATAAGTTGACTAGAGATGAATCTATGACAAGTTACTATTGTGTATAGGATAATAACCTAAATAAATATGCCTCAACATTATTTTGAGAAATTAAGTTTTATGCTCAGATGAAACTAGAAAATTTAATGATTATTAGGCTTGATTTGCACTGTTTGGTATAAACCAATCTAAAGTCTAGTTAGAACATAGTTTTGGCCAAAAGGGAGTGCCTACAGTTTTCCCTTATTTGGGAATGTGTTTCAATATACAAACATAATAACATATTCTCCAATAATGAAAAATTTGTTAATGCCTTGGATAATGCCCTAGAAGGTGATATATGAGTCATGGATGCCCCCTCGTGGGATTGGGTAGAAAAAATAGATTTAGTAAATGTTACCTTGAAAATAATGAAATGATGTAATATATAGGTGATGGGTATGGAAATACTAATTTGCCCAAAGGTGGTTATTCTTAGTGGCACAATAAGGTGCCCCAATAGGGTAGATGAGAGAAAATAATGATTTACCCAAAGGTATCTATAATCATTGACATAGTGACATACCCTAGTAGGGCACGTGGGTGAAAATAATGATTTTTCCAAAGGTGATTTTAATCATTAAAATAATGAAAATTCCCTACTAAGACAAATAGATCAAAAAATAATTATTTTTCTGAAGGTGTTTATAATCATTAGCACAATGGTTTTCCCCAATAAGGTGGATAGAAGCATGATATAATTCATCTTTGCCCTAGTAGGGCAAATCAAGAAAGGGGGCTTATGTACTAAATTCATATTCATAGAATAAGATTAAGTTGGCATGGAGGTTAATCATGAATTTGGGATACCTTCTAGTATGGAGATGAACATCCTAACTAGAAAGGATTTATCTTCATTTGTGATTTAATTACTCTACATTTGGGTAGTGTTAGGGTAGGTTAGTAATTTACTAGGTTTGAATAAGGAGAAGTACTACTTACTACATTATTTTATAGATTCTTAGCTTGATTCTTATGTAGCTTATGATATTATATATCATAGTTATAGACAACTATAATAATAATGTGCATCTAAAACAAAGAAAACTCATTGTAAATGTAATTATAAATCACTTGGTGTAAGATATAAACAATCAAATCCCAAGTGAATACACTAAAATAAAATAAGTGTAGGAATGTACACTAATTCACAACTCAAGTACAAGATATGGGTAATCAAGACACAAGTGTAAATACAGTGTAAGAATCCTATGGCAACTAAGAAACATAAAGGCAAACAAGGAAAATAAAAACAAAACAAACAAAAAGTTAAATAAATAAACACAAATAATAACAAACAACAAAAGACCAATAAAAACAAACAAAAAAACACCAATAAACAAAAATAAATAAATAAAACCAAATAATAAACAAACATGGCTGTAAACAAATAAAACAACATAAATAAAAGAAAAAATAATCCAAAGCAAAGAAAATTTTAATAAACAAACTATTCTAAATAGATAACATCAATATACAAACAATGGATAATCACAATGTTAGTAGAAACAAAATACAAATTGTTTGTGCATGTGTAATAGAGGCATTACTCTTTGCGATAGGGTGACCCTTAAGCTAGATATAAATGATGTAGGTATAAAAATGCAAGAACAAAAGACTAATAGTGTTTCCCCTAGGCTATAGTGAATTATGACATACAAAAGAAAATGGGAGGAATAAAGAAAATGAAGGGGTAGCCAAGAGAACTCCAGATTCACTAGGCAATTAGATGTTTCCTACATAATTCTATGGATGCAAGATCCAACATGAACTTCATACCAAATATAGTTCTCCTATAATATGGGATAGAATAAAATGAATGATAAGAAAAACATGATCAACTTGTAGAGGAATATGGGAATGGTCTCACAAAATAGGGAGTATGTATGGAAAGAGGGGGATGACACTCACAATCATGAAATCATCAACACAAATAAATAATGATAGTGCGAGAGTATGGTTTAGGCTAAAACCACACTAAAAGATAATAGGCAAACACTCACACATGAAATAAGTTTATAATGCTTACTACGTCTAAGGTTGATAATGAGAATGAGCTTGAAAAATGACAAGAGTGTAAAAGGTCAAAAAATAGAGAAAGCATTTTTGAGACAAACCTAGAAGAAGGAATAATCCAATAGAATAGTGAATAAAATCAATCACTAAAACTAGCCGAGTTGACTCCAAATATACTAGGAAATTAGATGTTGCCTATATAGTCCCATGGACACAATTCCCAATGTAAAATTTAGGTTGAATGTATTTATCCCAAGAAATGGAATGAAATATGATTAAAAATACAATAGGAAAATGGAAATGGTCATGACAAAAGTGGTGAGAATGCTTCAACTATACTTACCGACTAGGAGATGCATGTCCTATGTACCAAGGATAAAATATGAATGACTGTCCATACATCCATGTTTTTGTATTTTTAGGCATCTCAACTAAATGGAGAATGATGAGACATAAAATGGGTAAACTCATAAAATGGTGAGAGTGTGGCTTAAAGATGCTTGCAAAACAGTGCAAGTATTCAAACTTAAATTACTCAAAAACTAGTGAAAGCATGGCAAAGGGTTAACTAAGCTAACCTCAATGTATATCAAGTGATACATAAATAGTCTCAAATGAGACTCAAGTCATTTTAGTTCCTTATTAAAATGAAAGAATACTACTAGGTAACAACAATCTCATAAATAGGTAAATGGAAAAGTATAGAATAGTGAAGTGGCAATGTTGATAAAATGGGGTTGTTCCTAATTTATCCAAAGGTGGTTATAATGAGGAAATAATAGCATGGGTTGATGATACTAATTTTCCCAAAGGTATTTAGAACTAGTAGCACTGGTAATGAGATAAAATGTGATAATAATGAAGAATGTAATTTCCAAACCACTATCATATTACTTCCAATATACTACCTTGTTCTAAAAATAATGAATCAACTATTGAAACTTCATCTAAATATAATATTTGAAGGTACATGAAGTACCAATGGATTAGAACCAAGGTCAAAAAGCGTGGGTAATGAAGGATAAACAAATTTGACCAATAGGGAAGGTATGGAAGGAATGTTATATGATATGGTACAAGGAAGGTCATTTTGTTGTTCCTAATGATGTGGAGATGCACATCTTGATCAGCATATGATATAACTAGAATGGATAATGGGATATAATGATGATAGGGTTGCTTCCAAGTGATAAGGTAAGGTAAATGGCAAGGTGTTAGGATAAATTAAAAAACTAGACTTATCCCCAAATCTCATATAATAGAAACTATGAAATGAATTAACCAAACATTCAAAAAATAAACATAAACATACACATAACAAGAGATGCCAGATTTAACGTGGTTCACCTAAGATGGACTACATCCATCAAACGTGTCCAGTATATTATTTCTATTAATATAAGGGAGAAATAAAATCCTATAACAAACCCTATTACACCTCTCTACCTTTTCTACCTCCTCTCTGTGTACAATATTTCATCATAATTTTAAACTCATACATCTTAGCCATATATCAATACATTTTAGGTAAAAAAATACCTAAACATAACCTCTACCATCAAATCTAGAAACCTATAACTAACATCCCATATTGACTACAAAATTACAATTTAACAAGGTAACCCCCCATGCCATTAGGGATTCAAAGAATGGGATCCAAACCTAGCTGAAATAACATCAAAATTTTAACCTTTGATCCTGAAAGACAATCAGGCTCCACACCTAACATAAGGTATGAAACAATGGTAAGGGTAAGGCAAATTAAATGATTTTATTATAGTTATTTTTGATGTGTAAATGCACATCCTAATCAGCATATGATACAACTAGAATAATCAATTATTTAAATCACTAGTCCACACCCCTTATGAATAACTACTTTTTCAAGGACCTGATGTTGATTTGGACTACAATAGTGTTACTGTGTTCTTTATTGGTCATTGATTATATTTCCTTCAAACTTAAACACAATATGTATTTGTATCCTCTATAAAGGAAAGTGAATTCAGGGATAGTAGATATAGATAAATAGTAGATAAAAGGTCTGAATTGGTAATGGAGAGATGGATCATAATGGAATGTATAATATTTGGGTAATAAATGAAGATCAAAATTTTCAAGCACACATAATGTTTTTGATTGTTTATTTGACATAATTTTGGTTGTGGCAGGACCAAAGACTTCTGAATATACTCTCAATAGGTTCACTATATTTTTTATTATTTAGGTCTAAGAGATGCTTCCATCTAATTATGTTATAGAATGGAAGTTATACTAATGTTATTTTAAATAATGTCTTCATCAAGCAATGAAGGACTATTGTACCTAACTATTGGCACCTCGAAGAGGTTTTCACCAATAAAATTGTCTTAATTATCCCATAGTGCCTCAAAGAAGGTTTCACTAAGGAACATTGACTTTTGACTTTGATTGTCTTATAACACCACAAACAAGGTTCACTAGAATATGTTGAGTTTGGATTTGTATTTCCCCATAACGCCTATGAAAAGGTTTCACTAGGAGATTGTTCTTCTTCTACATAAATGTGGTCTTAGTCCTCTTAATATTATATAATTGATATGTCAACATGGATGTAGTTCAAAAAGGTGTGATTATATCAATCCCAATCAATACTTGTGGGAAGTAGAATTTTAACATAATGGATAGGTTATTTGGTGCCATTGATGGAAATTAGAATGGTAACAGAATGGTAAGAGGCAACACAAACCTTGTAGAAGATACTATGATAAATTATGTCAATGTTGAAGTAATCATCCTCAAAAATCATGGAAGGATCACAAATGTATTCAAATTGAGCTACAAGGCATATATAACCAATTTCATAATATCCTTGAATATACTCTGATTTTGAAGTTGAGTCTAACTTAAAGGAATTTGAATCTAATGTTGAAATTGACATTGATTCTATTTTTGATATTAAATATGATATTGGTTCAAAAATAAAACATGAATTTAATGCAGTCTTCATAAATAGGCTCCACTAAGAAGGACTCCACAAAGACTAGCTTGTCAAAGTGAGGCTTTTCAACAAAAGGAAAATAGTCAACAGGCAACTCCATAGAGACTTGCTTGTCAAAATGAGGCTCCTTAAAAATAGGGTAATGGTTGAGATAATTATTTGACCAAAGGCATTTATAATCATTAGGGGGTGAATCAATAGAGATTGTATTATCAAAGTGAGACTCCTCAACCAAAGGGAAAGGTTCAAAGGGTGATTCAACATAGGTTAACTTATCATAAATAGGTGGTTCAACAAAAACATCATAGATTGGTTATTTCTCTTGTTATTGGCTTATAATTGGTTTCAAAATGTCATATTTGGACACATGTTGGTGTTTAAAAGATAGCTCTTAGAGAGGTAATGATTGGATCTATTATGTCTCAATGATTGCATTGGATTTTTTAAAGTGGGGGAAATGGATGAAGAATGACCTATGGTTCAATAATGAACACTTTTTAAATAGGATCATATAATATGGGTTCAAAAAAAACTAGTTGTCAGTCTAAGAATGTAAATGTGATACGTCTAATCATAATTACGTAACCTTATTGGTCTAAAAAGCTACCATAGTTTAAAGGGCATGGAATGGTAATGAATAGACATTGTAAAGCTTGATTGCTTATGTGGGTTGAAGGATGAGGGCTTATAATGGTAATGAATGGGTGTTAAAAATATTTTTTGATAATGAAAGCCAAAGGAATGGGGCATGGAATGGTAATCCTTTGGCATTGTGAATCTTGGTTACTAATGTAAGCCAAAGGAAGAGGTATTTTAATGGTAATCCTTGGACACTATGAAGCTTGTTTTCTAATACAGGATAAAGGGGAGGGCCTAGGATAGTAATGAATGGGTGTTGTAGAGCTTGGTTGCTAACATATGCCAAAGGATTATGGCTTGGAATGGTAGTCCTTGGATATTATGGAGCTTGTTTGATAACGTAGGCCAAAGGAGGATTACTGGCATAGGTAATGGATCAGGTATCGTTATCATTGAAAGGGTGAACTTGATATTTTAATTGGCCTATGATAATAAACATGGATAGGTTTGGAAATTAGCCCAAATAAGGTGGTCTTGGTCTACAAAAATGGCCTTGAATGTGGTCCATAGAACTTGACATTGGTCTAGGCAAAGTAAAATTAGTTTTGAAAACAAACATGAGTTAGGAACTTGAAAACAAAACTTGATTGAGGCATGTTCAGATCTATGACTAGGTCTCATAAATAAAAGGGGCTAATGTTAACACAAAACTTGAAAGGTAGTCTAAAATGATTGGTCAATGAATGAAAATGTCTTGAAACTTGGTCCATATGGAAAACCTAGTATATTGATTCAAATGGTTTAAACTTTGCCTATAATGGAGCTCTTCTCCAAAATCATCAAAAGTAAGCTTGGTCTTAAATATCTCCAATGTCTAAGGTCTTGTGCACAAATCGTCAAATAAAAGGCAAGTTTGAATCCTAGTTTTGGCAAAGTGTTTCAAACAAATCTAGTCTAGGTCTAAAATGAAAAGTTGTTAGGTTTTTGTTAAAAAGGAACAAAGCTAGAATTTAAAATAAACTAGGTCCAAAAAATGTAAGGCAATGCTAGGTCTTTGGTAAGAAGGCACAAATATAGACTTTGAAATATACTAGGTCTAAGAACTGTAAGGCAATACTAGGTATTTGGTAAGAAGGCATAAAGTTAGACTTTAAAACACACTAGGTTGAGGTAAAAACTTGTAATTAATCTAACTCTAAGGAAAATAGTTTGAAACACTTTGACTCAATATTAGCACATGGATTTTTTAAAAAAATTTACCTTGGTATAAGACATTAACTATAGGTACATGCATGTCAATGTCAACTAATCAAAATAAGAGTGATGAGTAAAACATTCAAGCCCAAGTGATAAGTGAGGCTCCAATGTAAACTAACTGCACTTTGATTTATACTTAAAAAGAGAGTTTTGACCTTAGTTCAAGGCAAAAAATCTACTCAAGACACACAAAAATAGACCAATTACTATATCTAGGTAAAGGGGTCTTCAAAGCAAGCATGGAATTAGCCCAAGTTACATAATTAAAAGGTGAGAGGTAAACACCCAAGCCAAAATTAAGACATAGATATAGACTGATCAATTTTGAATTTGAACTTCATAAGACAAATTCTAAACTTATTTTAAAAAAACTTAGATTTTTCAAATGGATGATATCCTAAACCCAAAGGGATGGCATAATGACACCATTTTTAGACCAAAGTTATATGTAACTTTAAACTTGGTTTAAAACAAGGTAATTTTTTTGGAAAAATACAAGTAGCATAACAACTCTCCTTCAATAAAATGGTATGATAATGGTTTTGGATTCAAAACTTCAAGTTAAATACTTAAAATAAAATAAGAAGTGTAACGATGCCTTATTTAAATAAGTGACACACACATAAATATTTTTAAGATAAAAATTCAAGGTAAAAGTGTGACACCAAATAGACTGAATAACACTTCTTGGGCAAAATTTTGATAAAAACATGTGATGGTTATGGCTCATTTTGAACAAACAAATAATTTCTAGTCTCAAAACACACATGTAAATCAAAAAAAATAGAAATAACCCAAATGACTCATCCTATCCCTATAATTGACATAAGTGTGTATAGCTTCTACCAAATTTTCATCGATATACCAATTCTTGTGAGGAATTAAGAGTTAATCCAAAAATTAAAGTATAGGGGTAGGTATAGTTTTTACGCCCCCTCTGTCTCTCAAACATTGTTATGTGGCATGAACTTAGAGTGAGGATCACTCAGCATTTGGTAATAAATTATGTGATAAGTCATGATAACTAAAATTTTATAAGTTTTAAACTCACTATATGGTCCCAAGTGTGGCTAACACAAGGGTAAAATCACATCAATTGGGTTCATACCTACTAACTTATTATGCAAGGGTCTATTCCTTTACATAAACACTCCAGCCATGTATTACTTAGTAGAGTTTGATGTTTAGCAAGACCTAACCAAAGTTTTTAGTTAAGATTAGAGAGGCTAGCTACTCAACCCCCTAGTACTCCCAATATCATGTGCCCTAATTTATATACCTTATTATGGAGTGGGGTTGGTACAATGCTAGAAAATGAAGTCCCAGGTCAACGCACCCCTAAAAAACTCATGGGAGGTGATGAGCTCCATCCCACAAATTAAATTCATAAAAAGAAATAAATCAAAATGAAAAATATGTTAGAGGTCACTTTTGAATCACCCAAGTCACTCAAAGCTTAGGGAGAGCATACATCACATTCTTTTCGACACAACTTTACAAATAATGGCAATAAACTAGGCATTTTTGGTCATCTAAGTTTCTTAAAGGGGATGGGGAGAGAGCATGCATGCTAAATTTTATGTTTGAAAAAATCAAATAACCTAATATCAGTATTTAAAACTAGATAAAGAACAAATAAAAATCAAAAAAAACCCTAAGGATCTCTAACTAAAGATTTAGATTATTTTTTCTAACACCAAATTAAAATGTATTTGAAATTTTTGGTCCCTTGGCCATGTTTGTACTTTTAAAAGCTGGGAAATGATAAAATACAAAATTTTAAGTGATTTTAAAGAAACTTAACTAAATGTGAATGAATTTTAACCTTTTTTTGTGAATTTAGACTTTGTAAAAGGAAAAATTGATTCAAAAACACTTAAACATCCTCTTTCTTGGCTTAATTTTCTGCAAATAAGGTTAGTGGGTTAATTTATGCTTAAAGTCAAGGTGAAATTCTTTCAAGTTAGCTCAATAAAACATAAAACTTAAATCTCAAGTTTCTAAAAAAAACATAGAGAAATCATTGATGATTATGCTAGGGATCATTGTTGATTATAGCAATCAACGTTGATTTGTTATGATCATCACTGATTCCTGTAATAACACTAAAGATAGATGTATTTTGAAATAAAAATGATTGATAAAAATGTTTCAAACTCAAATTTTTTTACTACCTTGCAAGAAGGTTAGACAGACAATAAATAAATTTTTAGGTACCAAAAAAAGAAAGAAAGAGTTGATTTTTACTACATTTCTAGTTTGTTGTGTTTTTATGCAAAGATCATCATCAATTATTTTAGTGATCATTGTGGATTCTGATATGAATATTGATTATTTAATATGATGGTAAGTGCACAAAGTTGGGGGACAAAAAGTGGCCTACCCGTGGACATGTTTTTCTAAAATTTCATAAATTTGAACTTGTGTAAATAATTTGAGATGTCTACACTCCAAATTTGAAGATGGTGTGAAAACATGAAATGTATAATTTCAAGTCTAGTTTCCAAAACACTAATTTTTTTTAAATGGTTAAATATAACTAGGTCAAACATCTAAAATTTGAATGGGAGCACCTATTTTTCAGAAAACATAGTAGATATACCACCATGAAGTGCACCATTTTTTGAGTAGCATTTAATATTATTTGAAACCCTTTTGGGATATTCTAGAGAAAATATTCTAGCAAGTCACCTATTTTTTGTGTGTTTTTTCAATGAATACGTTTTTATGAATTTTACAAGTAAATAGATCCTAGAAACTGATAAAGAAATGGATATCCATCCGTGTGACATGCCTAACTACCTCCAAAACAACAAAATTCAATTTTTTTTTAATGTGTGTAGAATTAGGCCTACTATGTCACCATATAATTTATTTTCCACTTGGATCAATAAAAGACAAATTACATGAACATGTATAGGCATGTATGTTTGCAACATGTAATGGCCATAAAAAGGCATAGTTAGAAATAAATATAGTTTGAAACCTTAAACTAGTTTTAAAAATGATTTCTAACTATGTTAAGTGTATTTGGCAATCAAATTTTAAATTTGTTATTTATTTTTATACCTTTCAAAACTCGGTTGTACATTGATAGTCCAAGCCTTTAACTAATGAATCCAAGCCATTCTCAAGCTAAAAGGCATAGGAATTCAATTCAAATTCAAATACCTTGATCACATTTATAATGTGATCATGTTAATAATGTGATCTTATTAATAACGTGATCACATTATTAACATGATGATCACATTATTAACTACGTTATTAACATGATCACATTATTAACTATGTTGTTAATGTTATCATGATATTTAATAACATGATCATGTTACATATTCTCAACATCCTAAAACCTGAATAGGAGCCATTAGGCCTAGTAGTCTTAAGATAAAATATTGGTTTCAGATTAAGATTGTTATTTGGGACTAATGTTCTTGTCAAGAATTGATAACATTAAATGATAATTGGAGATGTATTAACCTATGAATCAATTTAATGTTCCTTTGACCCCAATATGGTGTGAAATCAAGCCAATAGACCCCAAATTGACATTAGATGGACATATTTCCTTGGATGGAGCTTGGTTGGCCCCAATTACATATCAAACTAAACTAAATACTTGCTTTTTTTAATATGGTGTGTAATTAGAGACCCAATTGACATCATATGGACATAATTCCTTTATCAAGGCTCATTTAACCCTGATTATGTATTAGATTGAAGTAAATATTCAATTAGTTTAATATGGTGTGTTTTCAAAGCCCTAATTAACATTATATTGAAGGAATTCCTTGCACAAGGGCCAATTACTCTTAATTATAGATTATACTAAAGAAAATACTCAATTGGTTCAATATGATGTGCAATTAGGGAAAAATATTCACAATGGACTTTAGATAGACATAATCATTGCATGGGGTGAAAAATGCCTCGATTGATATTTTAGGTGGAAGCAGTTAATTACATAGGACTTGGTTGTCCTCAATTTTGTATAGTATTGAAAAAATACCAATTGACTTTAAAAATGGTATAACTAGATCCCCAAATAACATTATATGAATGTAATTCCTTGCTTGGGGATTTATTATCCCTACTAACAAATCATATTGAACCTAAATACTCAATTGGTTCAATATGGTGTGTAATCAGGGCTAATGGAACCCAACCAGAATATTATATGGACAAAATTACTCTCATGGGGCTCAGTTGGCCCCAATTATGTATAAGATAAAACCAAATGCATGATTAGCTAGATCTAGTTTACAATTGGAACCAATGAAGTTATAATTGAAATTAGATGTATTTAGTTACTTGCATGAGCCTTAGTTGTCCATAATTACACATTCAAATAAACTAAATAGTTTCTTGATTCAATATGTTATGTATTTGGGACCAACAAAACCCCCTATTGACAGTAGAAGGATGAAATTTATTACACGAGGATTGTTTGGACTAAATTTCATAGATCATATTGAACCAAATATTTTTTTAGTTAAATTTGGTACATAATTAGAATCCCATTTTTTATTAGATGGATGTAATTCCTTATAGAGGGTTCAATTGGTCCTAATTTCATATCAAATTCAATCAAATGCTCAATTATTTGAATAAGGTATGCAATTAGGGCCCTAATTAAAATTATGTTGACACAATTCCTTGGGTAAGCCTCGATTGGCCTAAATTATGTATCATTTGGAACTAAATACAATAAGGGCCAAGTAAGCCCCAATTTCTATTTAGATGAATGTAATTCCTTGCACACAGTTCTTTTGAATCGAATTGCATATCAAATTGAAAAAATACTTATTTTTTAATATGGTAAGCACTTGGATCCCTAATTTATATCATATGGATGAAATTCCTTACATTGAGGCTAAGTAGGCCCCTAGGATCAATTTATCCCCAATTAACATCCTGTATATATAGTAATAAATAGGTTCACAAGGATGAACTTGGTTAAAATTGCATCAGTCATTACCACAATTACCTTCATAGGCTCAATATGTGATGATGTAGGGGATAATTGATCCCAAATTCACATTCTTTACTCATAGATCTACATTCAAGGAGCTCAAATTTGCCTCAATCACCATTATGATTGTACCTTATATACCATAAAACCTATACCCTAATCCTTAATCCCTAAAGTTCTTAATCCCTAACATCTAAACCATAAATATAAAATCTTTAAACCTTGAAGTAATAATTTTAGCATAGAAATTAACATCATTTAGACTAATAATTAAGTTCATAGGGATCAGTTTGGCCTAAATCATGTGACTAATTAACTCATTTGACTAATTCACTTAACCTACATGATGACATCCATGGTATAATGACAACCCAATGTATAGTCATAAATAGGTCCAAGTGATTCAAATTGTCCTTAATTATCTTTTTGATTGACCCTATGTACCCTAAACCATGTATATATATTAAAACCTAGAAGCTATAAACCATAAACTCTAAACACTATACCCTAAATTGTAAACCATTTAATCTCCCTATTTACCAACTTCAATTTAGTCCCAATTAACATCCTTTTTAGTAAGAATTTGGTTTGAACACATGGCATATCTAGTGATTAGACATTGATAATGTCCTTAAACCTAAACTCGATGCCCTAATCCCTAATCCCTAAAAAATAAATTGTAAACCCTATGCCTTAAAGCCCACTACATGCCATAAACATAGATACCTTAAGATATAACTAATTTTATCATAAGATGTCATAAAATGCACTTTTTAAACCTATGGCTAAAACCTTTGGAGTACTAATCTAATTGTGCATATGTTTAATAAATTGGGGCTATTTATATCCCCATCAACCCAATTAACCAAAGAAGAGGATATATTTGATTATTTTAATTGAGGAGGCATTTGAGGCCAATTCTAACCCTTTTAATAGCAAGATATGATTTGGGACAAAATCAAAAGATTGATCTTCTATCATGAATTGATCTAATTAGTCAATTTTCACAATTCCCTATGTGATCTAGGAAAAATTGAGCTCCTAAACCAAATGTATGGCTCAATCAATTATATAACATGTATGGAATATATACATGTCATAATTAACCCTACTTTTATCAAAAATGCAAACATGAAGGTAATCAAGTCATAAATAGGTATCACAAATAGCTCAAATGTTATTTAGTTACCTTAGTGATTGGATCCTATATCTGATATATTAAACCCTAAGTTACCCTGTACCATTTAACTTTAACCCTAAACCTTGTACCATTTACATTAAACCCTAAGTCATAAGCCCTAACCCCTAAACCCTTTACATTATAGACCTTAAACCCTAAACTAATAAATTTAGCCCCAAATAACATCATTTATAATATAATAATAATTAGGTTCATAGGGATGAAATTGGTTAAAATTTCATCACTCATTACCATAATTGACTTTGAAAGCTTGATCTGTGATGATGTGGGGGATAATTAATCCCAAATTCACATTCTGTAATCATAGATATAGGTTCAAGGCTCCCAAGTTTTCCTTAATTACCTACACATTTATATAAATATACCCCAAAACCTATACCCTAAGCCCTAATCCTTAAATTTCATAATCCCTAAACTCTAAACCATAAATATAAACTCTTTAAACCTTAAACCAATCATTTTAGCCCAAATTAACATCATTTATAAATTAAAAATTAAGTTCATAGGGCTCAGTTGGCCTAAATCACACAAATGATTGCCCCATTTGCTAATTCACTCAATATACATGATGACATATAGGGTATAATGACAACCCAAAAAAACATTTTATAGTCAAAAATGGGTCCAATTGATTTAATAATGTTATTAAATTATTCTTAACATAGGCAACCCTCAGTTCTTGATTCACTTATCAACAAATTATTATTATTATTATTATTATTATTATTATTATTATTATTATTATTATTATTATTTGGGGCTTACACGTGCTTAGAGCTGCTTTCTCCAAGTATTAGGAGAAGGGAAAAAAATGACTTGAGAAGTAATATGGAATCTAATGCACTTTGGGAAACATATTGGCTAGCCACTTAATAAATTAAAATTGCAAATGATATGGCATTTAATAAACTTTGGGAAATGTGCCCAAAAACATTTTTATGCCACGTATGTCATAAAATCATGTTACCTAATGTTTTATTAAATGCACATATCATTTCAATTTATGGGGAGCCATTTCCCTTCCATCACAATGTCAATTCAAAACTATGGGCTTTAACGTAAGGAATAATGCAAGCATCCATAAAGCCAAGCCATTATATGGGAAAGGTCCCAGTAGATGTGCACCTTAACTTTGGAACTTAATTATAATCCCAAATCTATAAAACATAAATTTTAATCCCTAATCCCTAATCCATAATCCATAAACCCTACGCACTAATGCCTAAATCCCTAATCCATAAACCCTATGAACTAATGCTTAAATCCCTAATCCCTTATCTATATTAAGTATAACATGATCACATTACTTAATAATGAGATCATGTTATTCTTAACATAGGCAACAATAGGTCCTCATTTCCAATTACCAACCCTAAATCTTATAATGTTAATAACATGATTGCATTATTCTATAATGCAATCATGTTATTGTCGATATAAGCTTCTCAATGGGTTGGATGGGCCTAGACCTTATAGAACTCATAACACGATTGTGTTATTACAATAACATAATTACATTATGTGTTATATAAGGTCCTAGCCCATCTAACCCATTGAGAAGCTTATATCGACAATAACATGATCACATTATGTAATATAAGCTTATCAATGGGTTGGATGGGCCATGACCTTCTAGAACACGTAACACAATCATGTTATGTAATAACACGATCATTTTATATAATGAAATTATATTATTATTATTATTATTATTATTATTATTATTATTATTATTATTATTATTATTATTATTATTATTATTATTATTATTATTATAGATTAATCTCACTTATCAATGATTATTTTTATCCCAAATCAAGACTTTTGTCCCCACAAACATTCTCTTTGTACTTCTGCAAGATTTGCATACCTATGTACTTGACGCCACCTTTAAAAAGTTGTCAATTATCCCTTATAATAGGTTCCAAATCACATCTGAAGAGGAAGAGGAATTTGTTGAATAATAAAACACCAAAAGAATTAGAATATTTGAGAGAGAAACACAAGCTACAAATGCAAAAAATTCATGGTAAACAAGGTACAAACCCTAATCCTAATGAACCAAATGCCATAGATAATGAGCCAATTGATGATAATAAATTAAGAAATGATTAAATGGACTATAATTAATTGAATAATGTTGAAATTGACCATAATTAAATTTACCATAATTAAATTAATAATAATGAAATTGAAAATAATTAATTAGTTAATTTTGGAAGTTCACATTCGAAGTTCTAAGTTTTTAATTTTGTTGATGATGAGTCTATGTATGATGCTTCACCCCTCATGAATGAGTAAAATTTGATGGAAACAAATAATGATGAAATTAGCCATCAATAAAATTTCATGGAAACATATAATTAAGAAATTAACAATGAAGAAAATGTCATCCCACCTCTAAATAATGAAAGTAATAATGGTTTTGAAACACCCTCTCAAAAAATTCCACCATTAACAATAGCTCCAATAAGTTGATGAAAATATTTTAAAACCAATGAATAACAAAATGTCTGATCACCATTCAATAAGACTAGCTCAACAAATTTGGGATGCTTTCTTTCATAATTTGGAATGTGATAGCCAAAGATGTGAATTATTTATTTCATTGATAAAATTGATTAATATGAGACCTATAATATACACATTACGACTAAGAACATCTAACACGGATGATGAAAATGATATAATTATTGAAAATCTCCATGATGCATATCATATTTTAGGCCCAAGATCATGCAATAAAGATTGTAATATTACCTAATGTATAATGACAACTTGTGTAATAAATGCTAAAATAGGAAAAAACTAATTAATTTCAAAAATAAGCTAAACACTTGATATAAATAGAAAAACATTAATGAAAGAAATTACAAGATGTGAAATACTTAATGAACCTAATACCAATGAGATCTGGGTATTCTCTGGTAGACTTTTATGAAAGGAAAAGGCTATAGCTGATAATCTCAAAGAGTTGCTCAATTTTGGAAAGACAATTCAAGAGTTTTTCCCAATGCAAGAGAAGTGAAAAAAAAAGTTGGTTCTCATAACCGTGAACCACATCCATAACATTTATTATAAATGAATCAAACATGAATTTACTCTAAATTTTTGGAAAAACATCCACAAAGTTATATTTGTCAAAGATGTTTTGAGATGACAAAACCTTTTTATGTTAAAATAAATTACACATGCACCACTTGTTGTTGTAGGCAACATGTTGAATTCTCAATACACTATGATGTTTTTTTCCATATTCATTTTACTTTGCATACTAACATTTTTTAGGATTATGGCATTCAATCGCCACTAAAATCATTAAGAAAATTTAATCCAACTATCTTATGAAAAATACTAGACGGGCAATTATTTTATAATAAATCATGTTTAAATAGAAATTAGAGCATTTGTGGTGGATAGAAAAATTTTTAAAAATGTATCCATGAGGAGATTACAAGTGCACTTGGAAAAGAATTAGTTCATTTAACCAAATATAAATCAATGACTTATTAATTAAAAGATGGCAAAAAATCTAAAAGGTGTGAGCTTATTACCAAAAAGGTACATGTTTCTAAATTTTTGGTCAAATTTAGGGAGAAGATTGTTTATGACTATGCAAGGTACACACATAGGGATAGATGGTTGGATGAACATTTAAAGATATGTAAGGATACATTCCCACTTAGTTCCATTATTTCATTAGTTGATTTTTCAGATAATTACACATTCAAACCCCAAATGGAATTTCAATCATAGTATTACAACTCATCACAAGTTACCTTATTTATGCATGCACCTAATAGTACAAAGCAACAACATAAAATATTAAGGGAGTATCATTTCTATATCAATGATGACATATCAAATTTTTTAGAGCATGTGCAAGGTTATTTTTATAATTTCTATGAACAATTGAGTCATAGGAACATTACTTTCAATCAACATTACATTTAGTTAGACAATTGCACATCAAAATTCAAAAATGCATGGATGTTTTATTGGTTGATCAGGATACATGTTACCACTGGTGTAGAACACATTTAGAGTTTCATCAAGGTTGGCCATGGAAAAGGGGAACATGGTGGTACTAGAGCATGTGTAAAAAGAGCTATTGTAAGGGAGGAGTTGGAATTTGAAGAGGGTGTTCATTTGATAGATGTAAAAATTATGGTTGAATAGTGTAATGAGAACATATGTCATGGTGTTCAACCAAATTTTACTATTTTTAGAAATTTTTGGTTAATGTAGGAATAACACTTGGCAAAGCATGATGATTGTATGACTCTAATAGGTTCAAGTGACCTCCACTCATTTTGTAGCTCAAATGCAAGTTCTTAGACTATTCAAATGAGAAACATGGCATGTTTCTATTCTACATGCGGAGACTCTACTTGGAATGAGTGTGGGTATATGATTAGAGTTCTAAACCTCTAATTATGATCAACACATATTAGGTTCTAACATCATTACAACTTATAGATATGAAATCATCAGATGGCTTTGACCATGTAATTGATATAGTGCAACTAGGTAGAATATTTTTCATTATGTACAATTTATTCTTATTATTTAATATATCTTCATAGTGTCACTAAAAATGATTTTTTGTGATATATGGCATGTTTTTATAGTTATTTCAGATGAGGCTAATGAAGAAGGCACTGATTACTAGTTGTGTCAGTGTGTAGAGAGAAAGAAAAAATTAACTTACCTAGTTATAAGTGGAGAAAACATTGACTATCCCACTAGGTCAGTGGTAGTCACTGAAACTTGGTTTCAATGATATCATATAAAAAAATTAGATCAATGTTTATTATAAGAGTTTGAAATGCATAGGAATATACTGCACTATTTGCATTTGATTCTTGTTATGAATGTTCAATTACAAAAATATCACGAAAGGCCATTAAACAAGAAACTATGAAAAGTTTAGGAGTCAGATCATGAAGCTATTCTTGATATTATCAAGTTTAGACTATATATTATTGGTTCATTGAATTTAAATATGGAGTATGTTGACTTTTCAAATATAGATGTAATCAATGTTACCAAATGTTTTTATTTTCTAGGTAGTACATATATAAATTTCATTTGTAATTACTTACTAACAATTTTTTTGTAGGTTAGTGGTGCCAAATAAGCTTCCACCTTCATGTGGTTAGAACTATCAAAAAAGAATTATATGTTCTTGAAGATAAGATAAGCTTAGGTTTTATTATTATTTGAATGTAGGCTAAAAATTTGCATTTTTATTTTATTAGGAATGGTGTTCTTAAGGCCAGAATGGGTGGTGGGTTTATTGATCGATCCTAACGAGAGGCCAAGAACCTAGTCCTAGATGTTATCCATCCCCTTAGACATGTTGAAGGTGTCAGTTTTCACTCATGAATCATTTGAATAAGATTTTTGTAACCACAACTTGAACTCTAATAACATTTATTATCAGTGTTTTTGCTCTCCAAAATGGTAGTGAAAATGCACTTCTGAGAGGATTCAAATGTCATGGTGGTGTGATAACATGTTATTTGCCTATTTGGACATGATAAAAGTGATAGATTCATATGTGGAGGTCCCAAAGGTAGAAATGCCTGTTGGAACTCAAGAAGTTGTTTGTTCACTAACAAAAACTTACATTTTTGGACTCATCACTACTACTTGTCTAACAAATTGATCTCTAATCTTCCACCTGAGTAATCTAGGGTGTGATTAGATGGATTAATTAGGTGTGTGAGGGATTTTTCATTTCATGTAAATGACTTAAAGTTTTTGTTTTATGCATGTTTAAATTTAGGTTTAAAATTTGTATTTTTCTTGTATTGGGAAGGGTGTTCTTGAGGTCAAAATGGGTGGTGGGTTTATCGATTGATCCTAACAGGAGGCCAAAAACCTGGTATTAGACATTATCCATCCCCCTATATGTGTTTTAGGTTTATTTTTCACTCATGAATCATCTAAAGAAGAGTTATGCAACCACAACTTAAACTTTGATAATATTTGTTATCAGTGTTTACACTCTCCAGAATGATAGTGAAAATGCACTTCTATCTAGATTCAAATGTTATGATGCTGTGATAACATGTAATTTGCCTATTTTGACTTGGTCAAAGTGATATATTAATGGGTGAAGGTCCCAGAGGTATAAATTCTAGTTGGAGCTCGACAAGTTACTTGTTTACTAACAAAAACTTACATTTTTGGGCCCATCACTGCAACTTGTCTAATAGATTGATTTTGAAGCTTCCACCCGAGTGATATAGCATGTAATTAGAGGTATTAAGGAGGTAATAATGGATCTGATGGTTCATGGAAATGACTTACATTTTTCATTTTATGCATGTTTGAACTTAGGCTAAAAATTGCATTTTTGTTGTATTGGGAAGGGTGTTCTTGAGGCCAAAATAGGTGGTGAGTTTATCGATCGAGCCTAAAAAGAGGCTAATAACTTGGTACTATACATTATCCACCCCCTTAGACATTTTTTTAGTGTCATTTTTCACTCAAGAAGCATTAGAATTAGAGTTTTGTAACCACAACTTGAACTTTGACATTATTTGTTGTCAGTATTTTCGCTCTCTAAAATGATAGTGTTTTTGCACTTTTAGGTGGATTTGAACATCATGGTTGTGTGATAGCATGTAATTTGTCTACTTGTATGTGATAAAAATGAAATATTCATAGGTTTAGGTCATAGAGGTATAAATGCCAATTGGAAATTGAGAAGTTGCTTGTTCACTAATAAAAACTTATATTTTTTGACCCATCATTGCAACTTGTCTAATGGATTGATATCAAAGATTCCAAATAAGTGATATAGGGTGTGATTAGATGGATTAAGGAGTTACATTAAGGATCTTATGGTTCACTAAAATGACTTAAAAAAAAATTATGCGTGTTTGATCTTAGGCTAAAAAAATGCATCTTTCTTGTATTAAGAAGGGTGTTCTTGAGGTCAAAATGGGTGGTAGGTTTATCGATCAAGCTTGATGGGAGGTTAATAACCTGATAATATATGTTATACAACCCCTATATGTTTTTTAAATTGTATTTTTCACTTAGGAATCATCAAAATTAGAGTTCTTCAACCACAACTAAAACTCTAATAACATTTGTTGTCAGTGTTTCCATTCTCCAGAATGGTAGTGTTTTTTCACTTTCAGGTGGATCTGAATGTCATGGTAGTCTAATAACATGTAATTTACTTGTGTGTGTGTGTGTGTGTGTGTGTGTGTGTGTGTGTGTGTGTGTGTGTGTGTGTGTGTGTGTGTGTGTGTGTGAGATAAAAGTGATATATTTGTAGGTGGAGGTCTCAAAGGTAGATATTCTAGTTGGAGCTCGAGAAGTTGCTTGTTTACTAACAAATACTTGCATTTTTGGACCCCTGACTAAAACTTGTCTAATGTATTTATATCAAAGCTTCCACCTGATTTATATGGGGTGTGATTATATGGATTAAATATGTATGTGAAGTATCTCAAAATTCACATAAATGGCTTACATTTTTTGTTTTATTCATGGTTAAACTTAGGTTTTAAAAATTGCATTTTTCTTGTATTAGGAAAGGTGTTCTTAAGGCTATAATGGGTGGTGGGTTTGTTGATTGGGCCAGATGGGAAGAGAAGAACCTATTCCTAGACATTATCTACCCCCTTAGACAAGTTGGTGGTGTCATTTTTCACTCAATAATCATATGAATAAGAGTTATGCAACAACAACTTGAACTTGACAACATTTGTTGTCAATGTTTCTACTCTCCAAAATGGTAGTGTTTTTGTACTTTTAGGTGGATTCAAACATCATGGTGGTGTGATACCATGTAATTTTCCTATATAGACATGATAAAATTGATATATTCATAGGTGGAGTTCTTTGAGGTATAAATGGTAGTTGGAGCTTGAAAAGTTGCTTGTTCACTAACAAAAACTTGCATTTTTAGACCCATCACTACAACTTGTCTAACAAATTCATCTTGAGGATTCCACATAAGTGATATAGGGTGTGATTAGAGGGGTTAAATAGGTATGTAAGGGATCTCACCATTCATATAATGACTTTTAGTTTTCATTTTATGCATGTTTGAAGTTAGGCTTAAAAATTACTTTTTTAAAATATTGGGAAGGGTGTTCTTGAGGTCAGAATGGGTGGTGGGTTTATTGATCAGGATTGGAAAGAGGCCAAGAACCTAGTTATAAATTTTATATTCCCCCCCCTAACATGTTGGTAGTGTCATTTTACACTCAGTAAGCATCAAAATTAGAGTTATCCAACCATAACTTGAACTTTGACAACTTTGATGATTCTAAAAACTTTAACAACTTAAACTAGAGACATAGAAACTTAATGAGTAATTGACCTATTGAAAAGTTTGAAATTTTTGAAAACTTTGATAACTTTGAAATTTTTGACAACTTTGACCTATTGACTTATTGGGTGGTAATTCACCTATTGACATATTAGGTGGTATTGAGTAATTAACATATTGACCTATTGACCTAGAAAGTGACTTATTGTGGATTCTCCATTTAGTGTATATAATTGAATTAGTTTCATGTTATCCTTGAATTATTTGAGGCCATGAATATTTTGTCATTTGTGTAAGGTTACAAGTGGATGAATGACTATAAGTGGTAACCAAAAAGTGATTGTATGTCACAATCAAAGAAGGAAGCTTGGAGTGATTCCACTAGGTTGGTAAGTTGTGAGTTATCATGATATTATTTTTGAACATGTTGAACTTATACATACCTATAAATACATGAGTAATACATATACCCATATACCATATTTTGCCTATGGTCTAGTCCAATATAAAAGTAAATGGTTGTTTCTCATGAAAGGAGTATGACTTTGGTGTAGATAATGATATATAGATTGAGAATGATCATTGATGTGGAAGGTTAAGTATTTTTTATATAAAAGATAATGGTAAATAATTAACATACAGTCCAATAGAACAAAGAAACCCTATCTATACCTTGTTTTGGGTTAACAGTCACAATGTAAAGGGAAGTAAGAGTTATTTCTTAATCTTGTCAAGTATACCATTGAATAGATATGGACTTGGAAGATGGTCCCATAAAAAAAATAGGGTTTATACCTCTTAAAAGATGCATGATATATTTGAAATTGAACTAATACTCCATGTCATTGTCATAGGCTTATAAGGTGCATTATTGTACCTTGTTGTGCCTTATATTTTGAATTGAATGTTGAAGTGTGTTTTAGCACTTTTAATAGGTTAAGGTAGGTGTGATTTGACCATGTAAGAACATATATGATATAATACTAACTCCTTGAGACCTATATCAAGTTTTGGTAAGTTTTAAACCTAAGAGGATTGCCTAGTGAGAAGAGAGTGAAAGAGTGAGAGGATGTTTGTGAATGGAATGTATGAAATGAGTTAGAGAATGGATGTGAGAGGTTTTCAATAGGTGTAATGACACCAAGAAGTGTCTCTAAAGTGTATAATAAGTAGGTAAAAAGAGATAAAGTCCAATAAGCCTAAGTGATAAGACTGTCATTAGTCATTTCCACTACACACAATGAATAAAAACTTTAATTTAAAAAAAATGGAAGATCCAAGATTTATAGCATTCAAAATAATAATTTTATAATCCTCATTTGTGTACGTACAACATTAAATACGAGATCCGATAGATAATAATTTAGAAGATCAAAACACTAGTGTATAATAACACACAATGAAATAAAAACTAAATATATATTAGATAGATTATCATGATAGGCATACAATATAGGCACATACATGTCCAATGTCAATAATACATAGATTTTTATGATGGGCATACAAAAAATTACTTCTATTAACATAGTATCTAATGTTTCATGAATGTCATATACACATACACAATGCTAAAAATGCATTAATTTCCATATAGGCATACAAAAAAGTACATCTCATGTGTATGACATCTTATTCATCAAGTAACCTCCCTTTCTTTCCCTTCCTCAAAGAAGACTCTCCCTAGGATGTCGTGCTAGTAGATGAAGACCCCTCTAATGACTTAGATTTCTCTAAAGTCTGATTTTAGGTCCTACGTTCATAAATAGCTTGTAACTGAGCCTATTCAAACATAATAATTATTATGAAATTAACATAAAATACATTCAAAAAAAATTTAAGAAATTAATTTTAAACTACAATAAAAAATCTTCTCAACATGTGCACTTATTTTAAGATCACAATCCTACTCAAACTATTTTTCACACTCAATCAAGTCAATAGAAGGCTAAGCTATCTGAATAGGCATCTAAAATATGGGAGGAACATGAGAAGCTGCCCTAATCACCATCTAACTAGGACTATCATTTGTCATAGGATAACCCTGCATATATAATACATTTACATAAGTTATATTTGCTCCAAGTACATATACTAAAATTATTAAAACAAGTCTATTTTTACAATTGAAAATTACAAAAACTAATATATACCTCAATCAGTGCTTATGAAAATGACATTTCAACAATAATGCCTATGTCTATCTCAGCTCATAGAGAGGGAGGAGTGTCTACTCTAGCCATCAACTATTCATGTAAACAAGGTCTCACTTAGTTTTATATAAAGTACATAAAATCTTATATATGGAAACCAAAATGATCAATAGAAGAACTTGTATATATAAAAGATATATCTATATAAGTACATGAATGCAATGACACATTATAAGAAAGAAGAAGACAAGCATGCACATGAAAATACACTTAAATCTGAATTGATAAGCCATCTGTTGAAGTGTTAGAGTAGTAGCCTTGTACCAAAACCAAAATTAGAGGATTAAAGTGAAAGGGAATATATAATTACTATTTTCTTTTTTTTCATTGAAAACTATAAATATACGTGGGTCAAGATCATCAATTTATACTATATTACATGTTGAACTATATTGGTTATTGATTTATTACTTTCATAAAATAGGGTTTTGACTTAGGTAAGGCCCTTGTAACTACTTCCTTGTGGATGAATTTTCAAGATTAGTAAATTATTTAGGGATATTTTAAATTGTTTTTTAAAGGTGCCTACATTTGATGGAGTAGAGTGATGAAGTATGATTGGCTTCCTAGGATTATAGAGAAATTAATGACTAATGATTTGGCTACACTATGTATAATATGGATACTATAGATTGTGTAGGTGGGGATTGTTGTCCCATCAAGTAGATTCCTTTGTAACATATTCACCAACTAGGATGTGTCATAAAATAGTTTAATTTTCTTGCAAGTTCCTTGAGAGTGGACTATCACTTTCAAGGTTGTGATTAGAATATTAGGATTATCAGCTAAAGGTAGGGTTATGGCCTTGATAGAGTATTATGATAGAGGTAAGGTTATTAATTGGGTGTCATAATTTGGTGATGTTGATGCACATAACATAGGTTTTAAGTATGGGGTAAGACTAGTGGGGGTGGAGTAGGTAATTATCTAGACCCTTTAAAATGATATTATAGGGATCTTTTCCTCCCATTTGGTGGGATACAAACAGACATATTTCCTTTTATAAACATGGGCACCTATTGTTAAGATTATTGAGGAGAGAGGATGGAAGTTTGCATGGGACTAATAGGTGTTATCATATTCTTACAAGGATATATATCAAATCATGAGGTTTATGGATATGTTTATCATCCACCCTACACTCATCATGGGCTAGGTGTATGAACACATGAACCCTTACCAGTGAGGGTTAGAGATTGGGATAGTGGGGGCCATCAAGGCTTCTAGTTGGATAGGTATGCCACCATTGAGATACTTTACATGAGTGGTGGACACATTGACAATGATATATTTGGTAGCTCTACTATATTAGGGTATTTTAGGATAGTTTGTGAATGAGATAAACACTCTAATACCATCATGAGAAAAATTAGTAGAGTACTAATTGGAGGAGTACATTTTAAAAATTATCTTGTGTAGGTTACAGTTATGGTAGGATGCCAACATTTAGTATAACCACCACCATAATATGTAGACACTTATATCTAAAAATAAGCATAGGATAGAGGGTGAGGAGATGAAGTTTAGGGGGGAATAAGGATGATCATACACTTGTTAGAGAGGAACAAATAGGATAGGAGGATAATGCTAATATGAGGTCCAATTAGGAATTAGACTTAGACTAACATTAAGTTACCCAGGTAAAGTAGTGAATTGGTTTATTTTTAGTTACTTTTTGTGTTACTTTCTAATTTATTACTCAGTTATTGTTTTTTTTACGTGACTAGATATCTAATGTCTTATCTTGTTCTATGGTTTTAAAGTGAATCACTTAGTGGTGGAGCATGATCAAATAAAATTTCATTAGTATTTTTTAGGTGAGGATTATTTGAGCTTCAATAATATTTTGGTGGATGTGGTTCTCCATGTGTGAATACACAAGCATACATCTATTTTTTTCCCTAATTATCATACATATGTGGAGTTCCCTCATAATAAGAGAGATATAATTAGCTAGATGAAAATGTGGCTGGTTTAGAGTCTTAGGTGACTCTTAATGATATTGTTAGGGATAGGGGAGGTTAGGATCCATATATCCAAAAACTAGTGGGAGGTACATCACCCATATAGGCATAATCAAGAGACACAAAAGTAGAGAAATTGTATCCCACATCACTCATCAACATTAGGACATTATCATAGGAGTAGAAGTAGTATCCCTCGGCATAACCTCTAAATGAGGACAATTACCTCCAATAGGATCTTAGGGTTACACCTTTATATCTATTTTATGCAATAGGATAAAATCATTCCATGAGTGTGATTATGAACATAATGTTTGGAAAGAGAGAGATACCAATATATTACATGAAATATCATCCACTAAGGGAGATCAAGACAATGGTGACACACATCAAATCTTGGATGGAATTACCTATAAACTAAATAAAGTGAAAATGGTCTTAAATTCAATGGATGAATATTTGTTAGGGAAGCTGATGCTTGGCTAATTAGAATGAAAAGGTGCTTTTGGATAAGATATTTTTCAATAAATAGTATGGACATGTTATTTATTTTAAAACTTTTAGATGAAGAATACTCGTGTTGGTACTATTAATAAATAATTGTGAATTTAGATATGCCCACAGTCACTTGGGTGACATTCAAGGAAAGACAACACTACTTGTTGTATATCTACTTAAATGATAAAGTAAATGCATTCCATAACCTCTATAAAAATGCCAATACTGAAAAGGAATATAATACATGTCTTTTAACCTTGATTTAGTACATGGGATATATGTAAATAACTTATTTTTGCATACAGTTTGTGTTATTTTTACATTAATTCTTGAGAAGTTACAAATTAGATGCAAAGAGTAAAACATATATGTAAACAACTGCAATCCTAACAAATGCAAAGAGAAAAACATATATTTAAACAATTTTTAACTCTTTATAGGTAAATGGTGTCTTCTTAATAGAGGTAGATGCAATTGTGGATGGCCCAACAACTGGATCCAAATATGAAAACAATGGTTGCAACAAATTGAATGTTATAAATGTTGGTTGTGATGATGAAGGAACCATCACCTCCTTTGACATAAAAAATGACATATATATTATATTAAATATATATGTAAATTAATTATTAGATTAAAAATTAAATTTATAAATATAACTTAAATTTAACATGACATTTATATAAAATATACTTGTATCTATGTGGTGACTAATGTCTACATACCAAATGTGTGTGACAAAAACTCATCACTCATAATAATATGATCTAAGCCATCTAAACCACCAATGCCATCATCATCAAAAGGTTATATGCACATACCTCCACATAAATTACAAGGATGGGGTTGGGGTCAGGTAGCCTAAGGCATATCTATAGCATCACACTGTGAAAGCTTACTTGTATGTTAAACAAGTGTATCAGTGAGTAAACTAAGAACATGGAGAGTGTCTGTCTCCATGACTTGTTAAACCATGTAGGGGATCCCAAGCTCAAGAGTCTTTTGGATATGGATCCATGTAGGCCAATTATTTTCATGATGTACACCTGGTTAATCTTGTGCAGAGCCTTTTTATCAGACCTAAAACTCAGTAAAATCACAATAATCAAGAATTTGGTTGAGGATAAACTCATAGTAGAGTTTACTCAAAAATTATAATGGTACATTATGGTTGTTACATGGTGGATAGTTAAATACCATCCACCATCAATCCTAAAAACTAGCTTTGATTAAATTATGTACACAGTGATGGATATAAAAATATTTAGCTATTACGGGAGATGGGGCATTGGTGGTTGGGTCAATGAATAGGGCACAAATGTCAGATTTTAAAATATCCAAATTATTAACCTAAAGGTTATATAAATTTTTAGCATAATATTCCCTACAAGTATCCTTATATGAGGTCCATTGATCAATTTGACTCATTATAGAGTTAATTTGAGTTAATAAGATATGTAGGAAATCATCTAGCTGGGTACGGTGGGGGTTGGTCAAATTGGGATTCCTCATTTTGTCAATTAACTCTTTAATTTCAAGTTTATTTTCTACAATGTTATCAATCAAAACCTCTTGACTGCTAAGGGGTTTTGGGGAACTATAGGAGGGTTAGGTGGAGGGATAGGAGGAATAACAGGGTTTACTAGAGGGTTAGTAGGAGGAGCAAATAGATGGTTTTGTGGAGGGTTGGGAGGGTTAGCAGGATGGACTATTAAAAAACAAATTATAATTAAAAATAAGGGTTAAACAATGAAAATTATGAAAAATTAGGATTAAATTAGGAATATTTTGATCACTTACCTCTCCTACACAGTGGAATCATCGATCAACATATCTGTAATATGAATTTGGTAACTTATTGGCACACTTTGGAGTCTTCTAAGTAGAATGTGATCATGGAAATAAGGGAAGAGCTAGGGAAATTGAATACAAAATGAGTAATTTTACATTCAGGTTTCTCTTTTTAATTTTTTTTACACAGGTAATGTGATCATGTTATTAACACGATCGTATTATTGTAAATGTCAATAACATGATCTTATTGATTAATAACATGATTGTGTTATTATTTAATAAAACATGATTGAATTATATAATAATGTGATCATGTTATGGCCTGATAATATCGAGCCTAGATTTAAATAATGTGATCATGTTAATTGAATAACATGATTACATTATTAATTAATGTGATTACATTATAGGTAATGTCTATGGAATTGTCCCCTAAATCTATGCTCTTACCCATGATCATCACCAATCCCTTTAACTTTTAATTAATATGCAAGTTTTGGCCGAGAGCTCAAATTTATTCACTTTTTTTGAAAGTAGATCAAAAACTTGGCATGATAAAAGTTAGAACATTCTAAAAAGTAACTAGAAGAGTTTTTTGGGGTGTGAGTCCCACCAGACATGCCATTATGTGATCAATAATAATCTAAGAGGGGAGATATTATGGTGTTATTATGATAAAAACTAAATAAAAACACACTAATAAAGTTAACACCTCAATCCTAAACACTCAAGGAGAAAGAGAACAATACAAGTATCTATCAATGGAAGATAAAACAAACATTATTTACCTTCCTTGAGAGCAATATTTATATGTTAGACATGGATGAATGTGCTCGGTAGAGTGCTCAAAGAGTCTTTGACAATGTTATTCCTTGCATCATCTCTCCTTGTCACCTTGTCAATGTTAGGCTTGGCTTTGGATTTGGCTTGGCCTTTGATGCTTCTCTCTCTCAACAAATGAACATTATAACATTACACAAAAAGGCTCTTTGAAAGTAATTTTTCACAATAACATTACACAAAAAGAGCTTCTTAAACAATGGGTGAGGCTTTATATTTATATCCTTTCAAACTAAATTCAACCCAAGTGTAGTTAGGTTAAAGTTAAATACAATTAAGTTTAGTTTAGTTTAACCCTAGTTGAGTTATGAAAGGGATAGGAAATTAATATTTGGGATAGAAATCCCATATATTAATCATGACTCTCCATTTTTGAATTTAAGTCTTTAAGGGATATATTTTCAATTCTTTGAATCTGAGGATGATGACATCATCATAACTTTAACTTTATTGGAATTAAATTTTTAAAAAAGTCATTTTCACTAATTACACCTAGAAATTTCACTTTATCATTTAATTTATTTTCTTATTTAATTTATTTTGCTTAGCATTTTTGCACTTTAGGAATTGTTTAAGTGACCCACTTAATGGGTCTAAAGGCTAAATTGTCAATATGCTAGGTTGTAAGTTGACTAGAGATGAATCTTTAAGATGTTACTATTGTGTACATTATAATACCCCAAATAGGAATGCCTTAACATGATTATAAGCAGTACTATCTAATGTGTGGATGAAATTGGAACATACAGTGGTACCCAGGCTTAATTGGCATTATTTGGTAGAAACCAATTTGAAGTCTGGTTAGAACATAGTTGTGGCCAAAATGAGGTGTATAAAGTCACTATCCTCTTAGTGTCTTTCCTTATTACTTAGTATGTCTCATGTTTACTAAGGTTTCCTCATAAATTCCTATATCATGCATTTTACATTCCCTATCTCATTACAACAAACCTAATATTTTCCCTTGATGAATATTGTTTTGTTAACTTATCATATTCCTAAGGTTTTCATTTGTGAGTTCCATTGTGAGACCTTAGATAGGACTAGGCATTCATCCCAAAACATTTCCTTATTTTTTCCCTTATTACCATTCACCTCATTGGTGTTCACCTTGTGAGTTATAGTGTAAGACTCTTGATAGGACTAGGAATTCCTCACAAATTACCACATTAAACCTCTTTAAATTGTTCCAACATTTTTATCCACTTAATTGGTGTTCCATTTTTGAGTTATGGTGTAAGAACTTAGATAGTACCAAGATCTCCTCACAAAATATTCCAATAAAAATTTCATATTATAACCAAGTCACAATAAAATTACATGCTTCAAATTTGAGATAATTTGGGTTAAATTATGATTTACACATCATTTACATACTTTGTATCTTGATTTAGTATGTATTGTGCTTACTTCATAAACACTCTACTTTTATCTTCTTATTTTTTGATTGTGTGTATGTTTGCAACCATAATATTATATTTCTCATAATTCCCATCTTGATCTAGTATGATTATTTTGATTTATGTTTACATTGTAATTTTCTTTTCATATTGTCCATCTTGATTTATTATGATTGATTAAATTTATTGTTCATTTGTCTTCTTTCCATTTTTTTTAACACATTTACCATTTTATTATAAATTTTCATACTTTCCAACTTGGTATAGTATGACTTATGTTTGTTTTAATTTGGTGCAATCTTTACTTTTACATGGTTTGAAAACATTTTTTTACATTTTTACTTTACCATATTTGGTTTTTTATATTTATTCATCTTTTCTTTTTACACATTTTCGATCATGATATAGCATGTATTACATTTAAAGATTATTTATACTTTTTCCAAATAATTTACTTTTCTTTTTAACCATGCATGTGTATCACATAATGATAGAAAATAAAACATACATCACATATTTCCCATAGCATATACAACAAAATTAAAATACATGTGCTAGAAAGGAAATGCATCCATGCATCCATCAACAATATTTGTAAAACTTGTAGATTAATAAATGTCCATATCAATATATATAATATGAGTTTGATACTATATAATACAAATACAAATATAGATATAACTCTAGGTCTCTGCTCCATCACACCTATCATGTGGTTGAGTCATGTTACCCATGGATGCCTATGACTGACTCCTCTAAATGGTTTATAGTAATGAAGCAGTTTAAGATCTCAAGCCATCAATTTATCCCTATAGATTGGCCACCTAGGCTTGTACATATTCAAGATCTACATTAGTCTCCATATGGGCAAGTTTTTCCTATGCCAATGCCTACCAATCTTGATCCTCTCTACATTTTACTCCTAAAATTAGTCATAATCCATCTCCTCATGATTTTAACTATCGATCAACCTCCCCAACCAATTTAATCCAACTAGCATAAGTTAGGACAAATGGAACCACAAGATCTACCAAGGCATATAGCTCATAATTTGATAGCACACCATATAAAATATCATGGTGTAAGGCCACAATCATGACACCCCATATAACAATCCCTACCAAATAGAAACAAAATATACATCACCTCTCATGTGTGTGTGTGTGTGTGTGTGTGTGAAACCATCTATTTACACCAAAGATATAAACAATAATATAGCTAGTAATCTATGTCAAAAACTTAATAAATTAAAGCATTTATTACCACTATCAGTATCACCAACCATGGTCTCCTTGTCAACTTGACCACTAAAAACCTCTTATGTCAACTCTCTATATATTAGTTATGTCTAGCAACCACCATGGTATCTCTATGTGAAAATTCTAGTACCTATGTTCCCTCCCTATGATGGTGCCTTCATCTCTTATGAGCTTGATACAACCATTTTCATCCCTATTGTATATCTATAGTCACCTCACCTGAATCATCACCCTTAGCATACAAAACTATAAAATTCTCTACATCAGGCCTCACTACCTCCTACTAGTGTGCCTAACATGTCCATGATATTGCTTCCCAAGGCTTAATAATAGGGGTATCTATAGGTACCCTTGCATTCCCTCTACCTCTCAAATCTCTATCATGTCATGCCTAATAATCATTCACTACTAGATGGGTCATCAAATATGTAGGCCTAGTTATTCAGATACATGAACTACTAGATGTGGCACCACCCATGAAGTATAATGACCCATAATATGAATGTGAACCAATCCTATAGTAATAGTATCCCAAGTCAGCCAAATGGTCAAAATATTAGCATAAGGCTATCACACTATCTACCCTCATATCACATTCTATAAAGTTGATACATGGGGCACAATATGCACTACATGATCCAACCTCCATTACACCACCCAAGACAACCTATCATCAACCACATGGGCTAACTCAGCTAACTGATACATAGGTAACCTCTCATAAATCCAAGCACTTAACAAAATTATGGGGCCCATATTCTTTTTACCCTTAGGTCAACATACCATACATATCATGCATGAGCTACACCCAAATGATAAAGCCTAGAGCATACATATCACCCTACTTTAGGATAGAATGAAACAAGGCTACCATGTACAGAAATACCTTCCCATATGTATTTTTACATAAAACATGTGCTATTAAAACTCTTATCATGACCTTATAGATATCTAGAATGGATGAGATATACACATTGAACAACTAACCTAAAACCTAGGGTAAATCCTAATGGGCTAGGGCTTTCCTCTCATCCTCTATCTTTGGTGCATCACATATGATAGGTGTCCCAACATGGTAAGTCAAAGCAAGGCATGGACATTCTCCAAGGTGATTCCCACCTCTATTGTACCCCCTCTACCTCCCATCAGAGTGTGTTGGTCAGTTACTCCCATGATCTTAGGAACATGATGACTAGATCAACACTAAGCAAGATCTTCCTCATCTCCATGATGCCTCTAAATCCCAAAGAAACCAATTGAGATCAATCTATATCTAATAGTCACTTTATTAAATTTGGTAGCCATGATGCATCAAATAGGAACTAAAATCTTCATCATCTCTATAAAATATCAAATAATAGAGAATATATTAGATCTTGATATAATAATAATAAAATAGATTCTTAAAATATTTAAAAAAATTAACTACTTCATCAACCTATTTTTATATTTTTCACCTTTTTCCTACATATTATGCCCTTTTAATACTAAATTGGCCATGCCACCTCTTTACCATACTAAGTTGGCCCTCTACTATGAATTTGGCCCATCTTTGTAGAAATAATTGATTTTTTTAATACTAAATCATCCCTTTCCCATCCTTTGCATATTATATCATCCCTCTACCATGTAGTTAACCTCATTTAATAGATTGTATTAGCCACTTATTACATGTTGCATTGACTAAAATGCACTATGCCAGCCATGTCTATCTTTCTAACTGATTCATCCCTCTACTAAGTAGTTAGTCTCCCCAAATATTTCTAAATTGGCCCTCTACTACACAATCTAAATCCTTGATTCCTCTCATCTTTTCCAACTAAGTCAGTAGGGCCAACTATGTTTGAAAGTTGCAATGACTTTTCAACCATTTACCATAAATGCCTTAAGTATTTATTGGTCTAACTCTTTCCTACCTGATATCCCATTTTACCCTTAGTTTACTTAAAATTTTCCTAGGGTTGTTTTATTTATTTACATTTTTCCTAATATCTTTTTTTCTATATCTAGATTAGTTTAAATAAAAATTGAAAAAAATATTGAAATTAAAGCACCACTTACGTAAGTTGTATTGGCTATGGTCGTTAGGCATCCTCCACATCAAAGCTATTGTCTCCTCACTATGGTCACTCTTAGGGCTCAACTAGGTCTCTTAGAGAAATATATTCTTATAATATTAAAAATAACAAATGGATTAATTTTCACCCTATTTATATTTATTATTCAAAATTATTTACCTACCGATTTACCAATAGATTCCATTTTTTACTCATAACTTTGTTTCTACTAGCTCTTTTTCTGAACCAAAAGATGTTCTAGAATCTTGATGTTGTAAAGAATTTTTCTACATATTATATGTATATTTTACAAAAATTTCTAATTTTCACTTATTTTATAGGTTCACTTAATGTTCCCTACATTAGACACCTTTACATTTTGCTCACTTTATTTCTACTTTATAGCAATAAGGTAAGTAAAGGTACATATTTTCAATTATATCCTCTCATTTATCTTATTCATTTATTACTACAATTTACTTAGCTCATCATTATGTGTTGCTATGCATTCTATTCCTGAAGCATCATCTCATGTTTCAAATGTATGGCATGTGATGAGTTTCAAGTGGGGCATACGTATACCCACAATATTTTAAAACTTTATCAATTAATGATTCTTTCTCTCTTAAAAAAACCCATCAAATCTCAATCTCTCTAAGTCGTGACTTAAAGGGTACATCAGGAAAGGGATGGGTAGACCATTGGTTCTTCACAAGATTATTTTTCCCTATACCACCACTTAAAACCAACACAAACCTCTCCTATACATTTCCTTAAGCTTTGACACCTCCCTTACACACTCATCCAAGAAATTTACCACCCCAAATAGCCCCTACCTAATCCAAAATCTCGTTTTGTCATTTACCATACATAGTCTCATGGGTTGACTCTATTCTTAAAATGAGCACATTATGGGACTAGGCTGGCCCAACCGACCTAGTCTGAAACCTAACTACTTTATTTATTAAATATCTCAGTCGATTTGGCTAAGTATGTTAGCTAAAACTTTGAAATGGTTTAGGGTTATATCTATCTATATAAACACATAATTTTTTCCATTTTCATTAGAGAGAGACAGAGATAATCATTTAGTTGTGAATATACCTATCCACCATTCTACTTGAGGAGCCATTGCTTAGGGTTTCATACTTTCTTTAGAGAAAATAATATTATCTTGTGGGAAAAGTATTTTGGATGTATATAATAATTTTTTATCCTATATTTGACCTATATTTGTTATCCTTACAAACCAAAACAACCTTTTACAATTCACCATTGGCCAAGGGAGAGATTGAGGCTCGACAGGTTCATCTCTAAGGTAAATATTCCTAACTATTGCTCTGCTTTATTATTATAAAGATTTGCATGTGTTAGCTTATGAATATATTCCTCTCCCCATGCATTAGGATTACCTATATATTGACTTGAGTAGATTTATTCTATGCATGTTTAATTTTATGTTTATTATCCCCATTTGTGTCACAAGCTTTGGTGGGCACTAGATTAGATTTACTTTACTTTGTCATTTACTTTGTTTAGAAAACATAGGATCTAACTAAGGTTATTATGTGGTATTACTTGACTAGAGGATTTGTAACCCTTTATAGTGATATTATGTGGTAAGAGACCCCTTAATTAGGTTAAACAGATCCATATTAGTCATGATCTCAATTATATAAATATACCAACAAGTAGAAGGGCTAGTGTGATTAATCTTCTCTGAATTAGGATTGATTTGCATATTATCTTCACTTTCCCTTATCATACAATATATAGGTGGATTAGGTTATGTTTCTATGTGTTTGTATTTTTAATTGGGAAGACATAGAGATGGTTGATGTTGTGACATCAGATTCTACTTGATTTCTTATTGTGAAAAATATTATATGGCATGCCTTAACTTGTCTTTCATCTATTTTTGAAATTAGGATGATAAATTTAGTAATCCATAACCATACCTAAGTTAGAAATAAAAAATTTAGGTCAATTTTTAGATGCACCACATGATTTTTTCCCCTACATGATTATAGTTGAAAGGAGAAGAAACATTAGAATCTGAAGAGAACCATATAGAAATGACATAAACTTTTAAAAAACTAAAATTTTGGATTAAATGAACTATTTAAGGTATTAAAATCAAAATTTACTCAATTGTATAATCTTGTAGTGTTATAGACACTGAAAACAAATAAAAAATTCACCTTTTAAGTTCTAGCCAATCTTAACACATACTACGAAGAATGGAAATTCTTAGATTTAATCTACACAATTCAATAAAGGATTGTAAGGCATAAGTTATGTTTATTTTTGTAATCATACCTTTTATGGAAAATTTATCTATGTTGACTTTGAAACCAAAGATGAACTTATATATCTAATGTGTCGTTAAACAAGAACTACAAAGTCCTTTGAATCCTATACTTTGTATGACTTTAAATTTCACACATTAATAAGTCAATGATTTTTAACTAAAAGTAAAAATATTTAAATATTGTAGCCAAAATCAAATTAATCTTACTAGTTATGTGTGATGAGTTTTGGGATGGGCTCCTTTAATTCCCATAATATTTTATTGAAATAAAAAGTCCATATCTTTCTTGAAATGGTGATGTCTTAGGTTAATCCTTGATAAAGAGTGATGAATACCACTATGTAATAAACCAATCCTATAGTAAATAAGGATAATATAGTTTCTTTGCATGCCAATCTTATTTATAGATGAGTTACCATGAAGTTTTGAATAACTGATAAATGATTCAAAGGGTTTATGATTTGATCTAGATACCCCTTACTTTTTGTGAACCATTGACCATATCTTTTTAGATTTAAAATTATGATGGGAAACAAAAATATGCACCAAAGAACTAGTGTAATTTATCAGTAACTATGTTGGAAGGAAGGCCCAGCCTTAATAACATCTTAGGTATCCAAGGAGGAAAAAAATATCTTAGGTATCCAAGGAAGAAAAAAATAGTTCATCTTCACATGCTTTCAATACTCCAATTGAACAATCTAAAAATTGAAAAAAAAAAAACATTTTAACAAATATATTCTTGATATTAGAGAAAAAAGTTTATTAAAGCAACCAACTAGATTCTAAGTGTAAAGTGAGTGGTAAATTTAAAAAGGAAATTCAAAAATGATGAGGAGTTTACCTTGAGAGTTTTCCTAAATAGTTTGACTACAGAGGGCAAGGTATATGTGAAAATGCCCAAAATTTATCCTTAACAAAAGAGGTACTTTGTATATTATTCTTGAATCCTATTCTAACTAGTATTTAATCCCATAATAAAATATATATAATTAAGGAAAAAACTCATTAAAATATATAAATAAAATAACTATCTAAAACCTACCTGATTGGTTCAATAAATAATGCTTGTGGATGTAAATATAATCGAAGGAAATAACCTTTATTATTTTAATTTTTGGTTAGGGAAAGAAATACTATCTAAATGAGGTTTGTATTTCTAAAAATGAAATCTTGATAAATCTATTAATCAGACATGCATTTTCATATCACTTTTGATGGAATGGTCATTGTGGGGTATCAAGAAACCTTGAAAAGACCTGTTATATCTAATATTGTGAAGAAACATGAAATTTATTATAATTATCCTATGATTTTTCAAGGAATCAAGGATGTGGAGAGTATGGGAAGGATTTTATGCCCATATTTAGAGTGGTGTTACCATTATTTATCCTATTGTGATAACATGATGTGATTGCTCATGGTAATTTCCAGCTGCCACCACTTTTGCATTGTATGAATCAAAGTGTTTAAGGTGTGAGATTATGTCCTTCTATTGGATGCACATTTTAAGTGTGAAGAGTATCTATACCAATCAAATATATGAGTTATTTAGTGTATATGTTATTTCCATGGATGTCATTATTTCTTATTTGTCTTCATTACCAATCAAGGATTTGCACTTCCATTTCAACCTAAATGTAAATGCACTTCATCTATTCTTTCGATTCAAAAATAATGCAAATTTAAATTGATGTGTGGAAATACAAACTATTTATGTGTTATTGAGTGTAGG